>JAGFBZ010000644.1:1200000-1761573 GCA_018398805.1 Hirundichthys speculiger
GACCTGAGACTGGGATGGAGATTTATCTTCCAACAGGCCAATGATCCAAAACATAAAGCCAAATGTACAATGGAACGGTTCACAAATAAATGTATCCAGGTGTTAGAATGGCCAAGTCAAAGTCCAGAACTGAATCCAATCGAGAATCTGTGGAAAGAGCTGAAGACTCACAAACGCTCTCCATCCAACCTCACTGAGCTCGAGCTGTTTTACAGGAAGAATGGACAAGAAATTCAGTCTCTCGATGTGCAAAACTGATAGAGACAAACCCCAAGAGACTTGCAGCTGTAATTGAAGCAAAAGGTGGCGCTACAAAGTATTAACGCAAAGGGGGCCGAATAATATTGCAAGGCCCTCTTTTCAGTTTTTTTGTTGTTGTTTAAAAAATTTTTAAATATCCAATAAATGTTGTTCCACTTCACGATTGTGTCCCACTTGTTGTTGATTCTTGACAAAAAATTGAAATTTTATATCTTTATGTTTGAAGCCTGAAATATAGCAAAAGGTTGAAAAGTTCGAGGGTACCGAATACTTTTGCAAGGCACTGTAGCAGCTTTCAAACATCCAGTTGTATTGTAACTAGTTAAACACTGGGCTTCACTAGTGCAGTGTAGCTTGATTTACATTTTTAGACGCTGAGTACTGGTCCAGCAATACTAAGTTATTTATTAAGTGACACAAACCATATAACTGCTTGTGAGAACTTCCTTTTAATAGCAAATCAAAAACCAAGAGGACAGGAGTTTTGACTTGCACCTCCCAAAAGTACACCAAATGGTTTCAGTTGGATGGAGATTAATATTTGGAGACTGGTTAATTCTGCTCAGTCGAGCTGGTAATATGACTGAATACAATGTTTTTAGACCTAGACAGAACTCAAAGTGACAGGGTTAAGTTTAAGAGCTGGTAGTCACATCAGACACCCAAATAAATGCTCTAAATCACTGAAAAAGACCCCCAGACCCAGTTATCTCCACATATGAGCTCAACTCACAACTTGAAATCCTGTTTTATTTGACTTTTCCTCTGAAGTGGAAGAATGTCAAAATTATTTTTCTCTTGCTTCTTACCTTTGCTTTGATGAACTCCAGGCCTTATTAAATGTAATTTGTGTCCAAATTTAAGATTCCATAAAATGATTGATCACAAAAAAAAGTCTCATCCAACCTTATCTGAAGAGGAGTTGAATGGAGTACAGTGGCTCCCTCTACCCCCTAAACCTGGCTGCTACGAACAGAGGTGTAAAAACAGGGTTGATAAAAGAACCGTGTAGTGTAAATCTGAGGTATTGTAAACAAAGCGTGTCAGAGAAACTTCAAGACCTCGAGAAATTGTTTTAACTAGAAAAAAGGGGCATATCTCCTTTAAGCCAGTTCAGCCTCGAACATCCTTGGCACTTTTACCCCCAAGGAACACAGTTTTTTCACACTGATGGTTTATTTCATTGACTAATCTTTCAACCAACAATTAAAAAAGGATTTCCAAATAAGGCAAAACCCTTCAAAGCAGTTGAATCCACTGGTTCATGAACCACCACAGATAAATTATATTCTGAGCGTCCTCCTTAGTCAACTGTGAAGCTGAGTAAATGTTTTTTGTCTTTTTTTAATTACTGTTAGGTGAAGGAACTGTTGTTAGTTTCCTAGAGGGAAGGTGAGGGTGCAAACATCACACTCTGTGCTACCTGCTTTTGTTTGGATAGCTTTGATACACATACAAAACAAAGTCAACATGTCAGCAGTACAAATGAGCACAGAAACATTACTCAACTTAGCTGTTGTGCAATGACATCAAAATGATCTAAAACAGATCTTTTCAAGCATAATCTCTATGATTGCTAACCTGTACTTTTGACATTATGCTGTGTGCCAAATAATCCTCTCTCTGAAAGTCAGACTCAGAGACCACGTCTTCAAGCAGCTGCAATATGAGATGTGCTGCTGTTGCTCTTACTGACCTAAATTGAGGGAGCAGTGGCGCACGATTCACTCATCAACGTAGATCTAAAACACTGAAAACATAGCTAAGGATTGCATTATAATTGGAGAAGGATTAGCAGCACATACTTTAAGGCTGATCACAAGTCTCTGTCCTAAATTTTGGAAAATGCAGTCTGACAGTGTAATATGAATGTTTATAAAGCCGAGGGGAGGACAAACCAGTCCACTATGTCACAAAGCTGTCAGACTGAATGTAATTACAGTTTTCTTATTTAAAGTCTTAAATCTTACCTTTTAATTAAACCAAATGCATTTGATATATTGACTTAAGATGCTAAACCAATGATTTAGTTTGTTATGCCACAATTATCTCTTTTAACATTGATGTTTTTGCCTTTGCTGCCAACATTATACCGCTGTTGCATATTAGCACTGTGTTTCTGTTGGGCTCTGCAATATTTTTTATATTCTTCACAGCCTCAACACCCATACAACCTTTCAGTCACCTTCAACACTAATCATTCAGGAGTAAATCCCTTGTGTTATTTTGGCAAACAACTTTCATCTTTCAGAGCCACTGATGCAACAGCTTTTCCCTGAGGTCAACAGTAAAGAGTCATAATATGACTCCTTCAAAGCCACTTTATGAAGCAATAACACTTCTGACCACATGGGAGCAGCATATCAGTCGGTTCAGTTCATAGCTATGTTCCAAGTGGAATACTTTCGTGACTACACTTAAATGGAGTATGCTACAAACACTTATTATTTGAAAACAATTATTTGAAGACTGTTTAAACGGGGTCACGCAACAGCGGACTCCGGTCCGTATCCGGACCGGGTGATGGTTCTCTCCATGACCAATGGAAAAAATAAGTAGTGTCATTTTCACAGAGCGGTTTTGAACGACCGTGGATATTTAATTTACAGCAGGCGCTGCTACTATAGTTAATACCGTAATCTAGCGCTGGTACTCAGAGACGTAGCTTGGAAACGCATGTTTGTTGTTGGCAACAGAGCCACACATGGCCGAAGTCCGTTTCTGACATCGCATCAACTAGAACAGTGGTTCTCAACTGGTTTGGCTTCAGGACCCACCATCACCCTTAATGACAAGCCGTGACCCAAATAAAGGAAAATTTCCAACTTCTCAAATCTAAAATTTATTGAATGAAAAGATTGTGCAGTTTGAATTGGAGATAGTAAAATAGAATATCACAGAATGCCAACACACACAAAAAAAAAAAAAGTTTATTGGTGAACCAAAATGACTTCAAGTGGGAAATATTCCCTTTGATGCTCAATTAGCTGCATTTTAATTAAATCCAAAACACTTCACTTCAGTAACTTCAGCCTTTTTTGACAGACTCAACATGCACAAACATGAAATAAAAAAGTGCAACCACTGAGCAGTAGTTTAAAAAATAACTCAACGCATTTGCTGAGTACCCACTTCCTGAATATATAACAATTTCCTATTAAAACCATCTAGTCACTTATTTAAGCATTAATCATAAATCTGACAAAACAAACACAACATTACAGTAACAGCCATTTTTAAGACTCAACAGTGCTTTTATGCACAAACATGAAATAAAACAGTGCAACCACTGAGCAGTAGTTTCAAAAAGAACTCAAAATATATAGTTTTAGCTGAATAACCAGTCACTGACCTATGTCTTCAAGATAAAAAAATCCATAATCCATAAAAATCCATCTCATGTATTCTTCGTTGTATCTGTGTTTCACCATGCTCAACATATGTAAACAAACTTTGCAGGTCTTTTTCTATGGTGTGAAATGGCGGGTGTCAACTTGCATTACAGGGAATTATCACCATCTATTGCTAAGAAGTATGAATGTCATGCTTCTTTTTTTTTTTTTTTTAGCATTTCCTTCCCCAGGCAAGGCCCACAACCCACTGAAAACGGGTCTGCCGACCCACTACTTGAGAACCACTGAACTAGAATACAGTGGCCACATGCAAATTCTCCATGCAAATCAAGATTATATCCCCAGAATTCACTGCACCCCCAAACCAAACCTACATTATTATTCCCAGCAAACCCAAAATCAGTCACACAAGCACAAACTTAAGCACTGACGTTAGCAACAGCATAGGAAGAAAGCAAAGTACATACCATGGAGACATGACGTGCTGGAAAAAGAGAAAGGTAGACACTAAAAAACTTTTTTTTTTTTTAAAGATGAATGGACAGCAAAATGTATTTTTATACTCCCAGTCAGCATTTCCAAGCCTGTCTACCTCATAAGCTCTGAGACCGTGGCACTGATTCAAAGTGTGAAGCGCCACTATGAGACAAAACACAGCACTTTTTTTGGTTTTTTTTGCACTTTTTAGTTAATGTTTCCTGAATGTACATGAGTTTAACTTTTTTACTTAAAGCGGCCTTTAATTCAAGAAGAAAGGACAGTTCAGAGAAAAATGTTTTATGAAAAAGTCAACATCCTTTTTTGCACTTTTTAGTTTTTTCAGGGTTTAATTTTTTACTTGAAGAGGCCTTCAATTCTTCAGGCATGGACTTGGACTATTACTGATTTTATTCTGAGGTTTCACTTTTGGTTGATTTGAAATAAAAGCCTTAAACTTATTTAAATGCATGAGACTGCTTTTATTTATGACAAAAGATATGGAATATGTTGGAATATTTCCTGCATTTGAAGTTAAAATAAAAGTTTGTTACTTTTTCAAAATACGTACTTTGGCTCGGACCTTCTACTTAGGCAAAATTTAGTAACCGGACCTCGGTGACTTTTAATTGAATACCCCTGCACTATAACATAATATTGCGTAAATAGTATAACAGGACTTTGGTTTATTACAACAGTTCTTCTGTACATTTTTTACATAAAAAAGAAAGCGAATGAACCTACAACCCTAATGAAGGTATTTTCCATTTTCCATGCTGTTTCACAACATTTCTTTATTCTCATGGCTTTTCCACTGCAAACAGTACTCACAAGGACACTTCTTGGTCTTATGGTATTCAATGACATGAAAACAATGCAGACTGCTGAATTATTAGAATTATCACTTGTGGAATTTACAATTTATCAAACACCCACACGCTTGTTCCCTGAAGAAAGAAGTCAACTGCAAATCAGTGCACACAGCCTGCACATCTGTTATCACATTACAAAACATCTGGCGCAGATATTTCATCTGGATACAAAGACAGCACATCCATGTCAGTTACAAATCAAAGACCTCAGTTTCTAAAATGAGAGAACAAATTTACTCCGTGGTTCTTTTTCTTCTCTGATCGATGCTGAGCTCTGGCGTGCAGTCAAGTTTGAATCAACATCACTACATTCAGAGCCCAGAGCTAAACTTGTACCAATCTACAATAACAGGATAGTTTAGTGTTCTGTATACCACTGATCACAGCACAGCTTAGTGATGTGCACATCTGAGTGCAGTTACTGAGGAAATAGCACCTGCAAAGAGCAGTCAAGTCATTCCATGCGATGTAAAACCACATAAGACCAAGTTTACAAAGATAGCTGACATTTTACCCGTCAACAGAATAATTAAGTCTTCGTGCAGGCCAACTCTTTAGTCCAGTACCATTCTTATAACCAATTCAGCATTTATCACCCCATAATTTAGCTCAATTTAAATTATGTATTTTGTGATTTATGCAAGTATGTGATTGTTTCTGCTTGAAATGAAAAATCCTCCCCATCACTATTTCCTTTTAGTAGAAGTTAAACTACAGTTTAAAAAAACAAAAAACAAAAAAAAACAGCATTGTAAAACGTGAGCAGACTGTTTAAAAAAACAACAAAAAACTAGACTCTCAGTCATACAGATCAGACAGAGCCTTCATAAAACCATAAACAAACATTAGAATTAGCTGCCAAACAACAATCCAAAGCCCATTATTCCCATTAACTTTAACGAAGCAGCTGGACATCTGGTGCAAAGGACACTTTAAAGTTAGTTGCTTTATGCAGACCAGCCATAAGTGCCTGCATTTATGGCCATAATTAAAAATAAAAAACAAAGTAAAGGAGCTTTTTGGTTGGTGGTGTGGTGATTACACACACGCATCACTTCTGCAGTGCCCACACCACCCAGCTGATGTGAAGCCAGTATCAGTGCCCATTTAGTGTCATTTCCTGCCAAGAACTAGTGTGTTTTTAATTATCCAGAGGAGACAGCATATGTGGCATCATGAAGCTCATTACAGAAAGATCCTTCACTCACTTTTCAAGAAACAGCTCCACATGCATCTATAAAAAAATGCAACCTTTTCAGAAACATTTTTTTCAGTGCATGTCATTTTTCCTTTATGAAGCTCTTTCCGGAAGCACTAAAAAATTCTGAACTGACATACAGTGTTGTCTGTTTTGGTCTGTCATTCACAAACTCCTCTCCAAGAAGACATTGCTGAAGAAGTGAAAGATATACAAAGGCTAAACCCAAAAACATGTTCAGAATCATGTTGAATCCTCTAGTTTGGGAACCACTGCAGACATGGTACCATCTGAAGGACCCTCTTCCTCCTCTGGAAGGCTGAGTCGAGGTCTCTTAGACGGCCTTTTTACCAATGTCGGTTGTAGAAACAGCATTGGACTATTCATAGGCAGGGTGAGGGTGCAAACGCCATAATCTCTGCTGGTCACTTTTACCTGGGTGGCTTCAATACAAAAGAAAAAAAAGAAAAAGGAAAAAGTAAGCCTGACAGTTGTGTCACATTTTCAGTATGAACATAGGTGTTATCCACAAAAACAAATGGCCAAGTTTCTTATAAGACAACCCACCTGTACTTCTGAAGTGGTTTTGTAGAGTTTTCATGGACAGCTGCGTGCCGACTGATTTCATCTTGGGGAGTTCAAAGTCTGGGGGATCCGTCTGAGAGCCCACATGTCTTACAATTGGTGTCACTTGACAATTGGCATTTGTACGACATTCCTAAGGAGTTGAACACAAAGAAAAGGGACAGTATTATTCACTTATCTGTAATATTGAAATCAACACAATGAGACAAAAACTGGCATTTACTATATGTTTAAAGAAAGTGAAAAACTGTCATACAGAGATTACTTTTGAAAAGTGTGTAGTTTGATGCACTGAACTACAGGCAGCTTGAAACGTTCCGTTTTCCAAATGTCTGTCCAATATCCAATTTAAAGCTAACTTCACTGCGGTACCATACCTATAGATTGTGCCAATCTCCTGCATGCTATTAACGAGTCGTCCTCACATGCTTTTGAAACAACAACCGTAGTTGGAAAGAAATCGTTTTTTACTTACAGCCTGTGAGCTGGTGGTCGATCGTTGTGATGGCACAGATCCAGGTTTTAAGCACAACTTACTAGCAAATCCGCGACTGTAGGCACCATAATTTAAAAAGTCACTTTGGTTAAAATGATTAGAACACACAAGTAAAGTTGCGTTATACTTGTCTGGTGGTGTTCCGAAAGCGAATTCCAACCATTTCTTCCGTATATCCTCTTTCTTAGGTAAGACGTGCAAAGTAGATGTGTGGCTGTAGCAGATAGCACAGCCACGAACTTTCTCTGCCATGTTTTTGAATTTTTAGCTCCTCTTTGTTTGCTGGTTTGGGACCTACCGAAACAAGCTCTGCTCTCGCGTGCAGCCAGCAACGTTCTTCCGGGGGCGGGGCTACCAGCCATTCCATAGTAACGTTCAATGTGACGTCGGCTTGTACGGCTTTTACCATCCGCTCGTGTTTCCGGCTGTTTTATATCACAGACCGATTCAGACTACAGGGGTGTAAGAGCGTTTTGAAGTTGAGCATGCAAGTGCAACTTCAACTGACCTATGGTAATTAAAAAAAAAAAAGTATTAAACGGTTTGTTGTGGACGGAGACCTTTAATATGGGAACTCCTCCGTCTTTCAGCAATAACCGTCTGGAAAATCCAGCACAGAGCTGTGCCCGGTTCAGGAAGCAGTCTTCCGTGAAATTAAGTGAACATAACAAGAGGTTGGGGCTGTACTGCGTAGCGACTCTCTTCGTCTTCTCATGGGAGTCCGTGCAAAGGATATTTACAATCACAGTTAAAAAAAAAAAGACAGCGTCTTTTTGACAAGGCAATATACAAACAAGTCTTCTTCGTGCTGATGTGCTGTGGCGACTTACGAGGGCTTTGTCGCCATCTGCTGCACCGGAGATGTCACCACAGTTTATAGTTCTGCCAAAAAGGAACCGCAGATGAATTACTACACATTATTGTCTCAGCTGCTACTGCTACAGGGGTTTTAAAAAAAAAAAACCATACAGCCTATAATGTCACTGGAATCTATTTTATCTCATACCTAAACTCCTCATCTTCAGTTTGGCCTCTTTTTTTGGGGGGGGAAATTGCTATAAAAATAAATTTCAATCACTGGGATCTTAAGTCCTCAGCGTGGTGGCTTTTGTAGATGCACAAGTGGCCACACAGCATTTCCCATATGAGCCTGATGTAATTATTCCTGTATTATTCTTCGGGAGGACAAATAAAACCAGTAAGTGCCTGGCCTTTACCTACAGCTGAATCTATGAAGCGCTAATTCACAGAAAATTGTCTCACATTACAACATAATTTCAAACATCGGTGCCTCCATACAAAATGTCCCTTTCTCCCCCAATTAAAGGGTTTGAGCTAAAAGGATCTTAAGAGACATATGTTGTTTTTTAAAGCATCATTCCATTTCACACACCATATCAGTTAATGTCATTTAATGTTAATGCACCATAACCTTGAGCACCAACTGCCAATAAATCCCAAGAAGCAGCATTTCAGCTGTCAGACTTCAGACATCAAATAAATGTCTGTAAACTATAAAATGTTATTTTGGCATAATGCATTTCATTTAATGCAGGAGCATGTAGCCTTAACTTCCTGATATATTCAATATTACTTTATTAATCCCTTAAGAATTTGTTATTGCTGCAGTAAAAGTTCAAGCAGTCATTATGAATAGCACTGTCTATGCCTCACTGTCTATACTGGTCTGTATTGCAGTGAATCTTAAATTCAGTAAATTTAAGTTCAGCATCATTTGAGCAGTTAACTCCTCATTGTTTCAGTGTAAGCTTGCATAGAGCAGTGGTTCTTAACCTTGTTCGAGGTACTGAACCCCACCAGTTTCGTATGCACATTCACCAAACCCTTCTTTTTGGAAAAATAAAATACTTTTTTTTTTTTTAATTTAAGACATAGGTATATGTTTTAATCAATCAATCAATACTTTATTAATCATCGTCGTCACAATGAAATCACTGGTGCACAAAATCAACTGTGCATTAACATCACTGGGTTTGAAGAACAAAACCAAGTCAATGCATGAACTGCATGAATTACATACCTTACCTATTATTCATTGTATTTATCACTCAATTTCTGAACCCACTTTATCCTCACTATGGTCATGAGGGTGCTGGAGCCTATCCCAGCCTGGAGCCTAAACACACACACATCACTTAACTTCCATCAGGCTACAATAATAAAGAATATTTACTGCAAATCAGTGTGACTTCTGCTGTTGCCTTTGAGGGACCAGTTCAGAAATGCGTGGCTTTACCTTTCTTTTATTGCTCAACATAGTTAGTATGGATTAAAATATTAAAGAAATCACATGAAATACCATCACGACAGTCATAAATCGACTACTGAGCTAAACCAAATTCCCTGCAGCACAGATTGGCCAAGCAATGTAACGTGGTCACCTGTAGCCAGTGATGGTCAAGCGGGGCGTGTCATCATGAATCATGAGTCAGGTGCGTGTCTTGACCTCCGCCGAACCCCTGAGGCTGACTCACCGTACCCCTGGGGTTTGATCAAACCCAGGTTAAGAATCAATGGCATAGAGGTTTGTGCATAATTAACAACTGGAAGTGACTTTTCTGCTTCATGTTTCATTCAGGCGCCAGTCTCCATGTAGCAGACAGTCGTTACTTTTGGTTCCACCACAGTGAAGGGGACACCATGACGGTTCAAGACCCTGGAGACATGGACCTATGCTCGGCCCTGTGGGCTGTGGTTGCCTACGTTGTAGCAGACCTGCAGGACATGCTGCCAAGATAACATGGAAAGACTGATCGCTGCAGTAGCTGATTCTAAACACCTGGCTAAACCAGACCGTTCTGAACTGGATATTCGTTTGAGTAAAATGGTATTCTGAATTTGCTTTTCAGTAATAAGGAAAGACGCAGCAACCTTGTAATTTTTCTTACAACTGTTTTGAATCTGAAGCTCACCAATATTAAAGAGAGAGGTTCATAGAAAAGCCAATCCAATGTATTGCATGCTTCAATGATAAAACTACAAAATTATTTTGAAATATTGAAAAAAACCACACTCTTTGTATCGTTTTAAGTGAAAAATTAGATCTTCTCGACTGAGCTACTTAGACAAGATCTGGAAAAGGAGAACTGTGCGCGTTCCCCAGTACTTCATGGTTATTGTGCTACAGTGTATGATAATGGGATAAATTTCAAGCCTGTGAAAGTGACAAATTAAAGACAAAATATTTGAAAGACTCCTCATAAGTGTCAGTGTTGTGCTTGAATAATGTTGGTCTGTGGTCATCCAAAGGAAGCAAGAATGATGATCTCACTGATAAGAAGATAATTCTGTCAATGTATCTTAGGTTCCTGTCAGCTCATATTGATTAAAGTATATTTTACTGTTTTAAGATTGCCAGAGTTGATGTTTCAATTACTCCCTGTCTCTTTTTGTCTGATGCCAAATTTACACTTGGAAAAAAAAAAATCAGGCATGAAAAGATATCAGTCTGTTATTTCAGTATTGGTTATTGCTCTATACAGTTGTATCCTTCTGCTGTAATTCTTTTAATAGTGGTGAAGACACAACTTCTAAGGGAAAAAAAATCCTCTTCTGGGGAAAAAGGAATGAAGAGGTATCAAGAGACTTGATGATGTGAGGGGAAGAATAGACCCAAAAAGAAGAATTCAGAGAAAAGTGGAAGTAGAGAGAATGAATCACCGTGGGTGCTATGAAGACCATGTCAGCAGTTGCAACACACACATGCAGCTGGGGGCTCTCACCACATGGACAGATAAGTCAGCACTCCCAGTGGGTGATGTCAGCGTTAGTCAGCTAGACAGTTTAGAAAATGTCATTTGGGCCTCATTCATGAAATCGTCCTAAATTTCTGAGTAGATTTGCACATAAATCACTGCCTGACTTAAAAACCTGCTCTGTACTCACCAATGCTGCATAAAACTCCCCAAGGTGGCAGTGCGCTCACAAAACTCATGAATTAGCCAAAACCCTGCAGAGGAACCACCATTTATGGATGTGTAAAAGGTACAGACAAACAATGTGATTCTTTCACGTGATCTTGAAGCTTTCGGCCCCAGGTATACTTGTTATTTTTACAAATCCAGCTGATGAGGCAGCACTGGCATTACCTTTGCTGCCAACATTATATCGCTGTTGCATATTAGTGATGTGTCTGTTGAGCTCTTTGCAATATTTTTTTTAAACTTTTCACAGCCTCCTCAACCCATTCATACCTTTCAGTCATCCTCAACACTAATCATTCAGAAGTAAATCCCTTGTGTTATTTTGGCAAACAACCTCCACCTTTCAGAGCCACTGATGCAACAGCTTTTCCCTGAGGTCAACAGTGAAGAGTCATAATATGACTCCTTCAAAGCCACTTTATGAAGCAATAACACTTCCGACCACATGGGAGCAGCATATCAGTCGGTTCAGTTCATAGCTATGTTCCAAGTGGCATACTTTCGTGACTACACTTAAACAGAGTATGCTGTGAACACTGTATTTACATGTGCAGTGTGTAAATAAGTGCTGTTCCGATGTATAAATACTGTTGTACTCTTACCGGAAGTGATCGGGGTTAACTTTACCAAAGTTACTGTGACGATACTGCTAAGAGTTGACCATGTTTGTGGATTCTAAATTTCAAACCCGATGGACCTAATTTCCCTTGTTATGTGTCTAATCTCTCTCCTCTTTTATAAGAGCTTAAAGCTGATCTGTCATTGGCACCGGTGACAGACTGCTGTCCCCTTTTTTTTTTTCTTTTTTAATTGAAAATGCTCAAATGAGTGTCCCACCATGTCTGGAATGTCAACAAGATGGTGAGCAGAAGTACCAAAAGGGAACAGTGCTCCACTCAGTAATTTTTTTTATTTTTTTTTTTTTTACCATTTCTGGGCACTTGCACTTGTACTTTATGATGACAGTGCGAGCAAATTATCCACTAAAAATAGAAAGTATACGTACACGAGTATGTGATTTGGAACACAGCCCGTGTTGGTCCCGGGCATGAGACACAACAAAGATCACTTTTGTGGGGCAAAATTATATTACAAGAAATATCAGACTATCCCCACTCATTAGCACAGTACTGTGAATGACTTAAAAAAAAAATTAAATTAACACAGCAGCTCTTTATACCCCATGTGGTCAGAAATGGCATTGCTACATAGAGTGGCTTAAACTATCAAGTTATGTTTTTTTAAACCAACATGTTTAGTTTACTTACACGATGAATAATGTTTAACTGCTCTCTTCAGCAATGGATTTTGTAGTAATGTATCCTTAACAACTGCTGCCAGGACTTTCAAGCTAATTTATTTGACATTGCGTGTCAGTCATGAACAGATAATCAAATAGTTGTCGAAACCAGTCGTAGATCAACAAGTTGTTAAAAGATGGTTTGGGCTCAATACTCCTTGTATTTTCCAATCTGTGAGACAAAAAAATTCAATATTCATTCACATCCATGTTCGTGATATGCTACTTCAGATTAAAGCTATGTTACTGAAAGGATTTAAGTATGTTCCCAATCCTAAACTGTAAACTGTAGGATCTATCATTGACAGTCTGCTGTGGGTTTAAATGCATCACTCTAGTGATCTTATCAGTTATTGACCGATGGTTCTGTATGTTTATATCATTTTCAAGATATTTTCTACAGCTGACCACAAAGGTAGTTGATAACCCGGCAGATTTTCCTTCAACCATGACTATCAGATTTTTAAAAAAGTATTTAATTTGTCAATTATGTGAAGACTGTTTATATCATCTTCGCTCCTCAAAACATGAAAGGGCAGAACTGTCACTTCCTACAAGCTAAACTCATTTTTCTGTTTTCAAATACACTTCTTTGAATTTTTTATTTTCCCGATATGGATAATTACATCTATTCACAGTGATATTTTGATGGGGCCTCTCACATGCTCCAGGATCAGCCTGCTGTTAAAATGTCACTGCATTCTGATCAAATCTTATTTTATCACTCAGAGCCTTTATTCATACTCTTTAGCAAATGGCAGTAACTTCTGATTGCCTGTGCATACTCACTCACCAATGGGGTCATAGGGTGGAGTTCAAGTACCCTCGACGAACCCCATTTGCATCAAGTTATTTGGAAGTCCTGGAATAATGACTGTGCAATTAAAAAGATTAAACTCAGTTTTTACTGTCAATTTAGAACAAAGTGCAAAATGTATTGGTTGGCTTTATTACAGTTACCATCAAGACTGACTGAGACAACAAACAAAAAATGAACAAGCTTTAACAAAACAAAATGTTGTCACCTGTTAAATAAGAGGTGAACAGTCTGCTTGGTGGCTGAGCATCGGCCAGTGGCTCTGGTCAACTTGAGGAAAGAATGTATTCTTGTAAATGTCAAACATCTTAATCAATCCAGGCTTTTACTAATACATTTTCATTTCAAGAGCTTCCAATCTTTTGCACACAACCATTTAATCTCACGCCTTTCGAAGGAGCACCAATTTGCTTTCAAGCAGTACTGGATGGATTTTAAGTGGGCCTACATCATATCTGTGCTGGCCCACACGTGTGGTGTGCTGAAGAGTTTTCATTAAAGGTGACCCAAGCATTTCTCCTTTAGATGTGCTCTTCCTCTACTGTGAGCCACATGAGAACTGTAGTGCCACTTATTTGCGTGTAGAGTAATTCATGTCTCTTTTTTTAAGATCCAAGACTTAAACTGGATTTAAAACAATATAAAGATGTGATTTCAGGATTTTATCGGTGAATCATTCATGGATATGTAATGTGTATTCTTAAGACAGCTCAATAAGACACTATAACATAATATTGCATAAATAGTATAACAGGACTTTGGTTTATTACAACAGTTCTTCTGTACATTTTTTACATAAAAAAAGAAAGTGAATGAACCTGCAACCCTTATGAAGGTATTTTCCATTTTCCATGCTGTTTCACAACATTTCTTTATTCTCATGGCTCTTCCACTGCAAACAGTACTCACAAGGACACTTCTTGGTCTTATGGTATTCAATGACATGAAAACAATGCAGACTGCTGAATTATCAGAATTATCACTTGTGGAATTTACAATTTATCAAACACCCACACGCTTGTTCCCTGAAGAAAGAAGTCAACTGCAAATCAGTGCACACAGCCTGCACATCTGTTAACAGATTACAAAACATCTGGTGCAGATATTTCATCTGGATACAAGGACAGCACATCCATGTCAGTTACAAATCAAAGACCTCAGTTTCTAAAATGAGAGAACAAATTTACTCCGTGGTTCTTTTTCTTCTCTGATCGATGCTGAGCTCTGGCGTGCAGTCAAGTTTAATCAACATCACTACATTCAGAGCCCAGAGCTAAACTTGTACCAATCTACAATAACAGGATAGTTTAGTGTTCTGTATACCACTGATCACTGCACAGCTTAGTGATGTGCACATCTGAGTGCAGTTACTGAGGAAATAGCACCTGCAAAGAGCAGTCAAGTCATTCCATGCCATGTAAAACCACATAAGACCAAGTTTACAAAGATAGCTGACATTTTACCCGTCAACAGAATAATTAAGTCTTCGTGCAGGCCAACTCTTTAGTCCAGTACCATTCTTATAACCAGTATATATCACCCCATAATTTAGCTCAATTTAAATTATGTATTTTGTGATTTATGCAAGTATGTGATTGTTTCTGCCTGAAATGAAAATCCTCCCATCACTATTTCCTTTTAATAGAAGTTAAACTACAGTTTAAAAAAAAACAAACAAACAAACAAACAGCATTGTAAAATGTGAGCAGACCGTTTAAAAAAAAAAAACAAACAACTAGACTCACGGTCATACAGATCAGACAGAGCCTTCATAAAACCATAAACAAACATTAGAATTAGCTGCCAAACAACAATCCAAAGCCCATTATTCTCATTAACTTTAACGAAGCAGCTGGACATCTGGTGCAAAGGACACTTTAAAGTTAGTTGCTTTATGCAGACCATCTCTTTTCTACCAAGTCTTAAGAAATTAAACTACACACCACTTTATATCAAATACTGAGGGATCATGAGAACTGGAAAGGTTCAGATTAGCTTATTAGGCCCATTACACTGTTGATCATTTGGCATACAGGCACCTTGAAAGGGGTGAACATATTTCTTGGCACTTTACACATTCCAAAATCCCAATTCTCCACATTTTCAGGATCAGACTAGCTCCATACCAGCTGTGTGGTGTGTGCATAACACTGTGACTTCCAGAGTTTTGGTATGGTGCTTCTTATTTATTGTTTTAATTTTACAAGCATCAACCAAGTTCTCACAAACAAAACAAAACAAAACAAAACGCTGAAATGTGTGTTTATACCGATCTCACACCAGCAACAACACATCTTTACTTCTGATCTCAGAATATGTGTATCATACCTGCGGGTGAAGGCAGATTTAATTCCTTCCTAGAACTACCACCTGTCAAAAAAAAGGCTTTTAATGTTATAGCATATTTGGAGGAGGAGGGGGGTAGGATGTAGCTGACATCTTGTGACCCAGTTTGTGGTCCTACCGGGATTGTTCATACATCAATTCTAGTCATAAATGGGACTTAAAAATATTGATGTCTAAGTTTCTATATCAGGGATGTCAACAGGAAATTGGGAAAAACTCTGAAAAGGTTTGCGAAGCGGGGGGGGGGGGGGGGGGGGGGGGGGGGGGGGGGGGGGGGGGGGGGGTTAGGAAATTGCAGGTATAGGAAGCTCCGCTAACCGCTAATACAATCTTCTGCTAGCTAAAGCCGCTAACTGTTATGCAGACTTCCTTACTCACTTTGTAGGTGGGGCAATGGGTGTGTCTTTTGCCCTTTTCCCG
Organism: Hirundichthys speculiger; assembly: GCA_018398805.1. Lineage (NCBI taxonomy): Eukaryota > Metazoa > Chordata > Actinopteri > Beloniformes > Exocoetidae > Hirundichthys > Hirundichthys speculiger. The sequence continues at coordinate 1,216,070 of JAGFBZ010000644.1, forward strand.
CAAACTCGGTATCGTGCAATCGCGGGTTTAAGGGCTGTGTATACTCTCACAGCAATGTGTCGCAGTTGCTTGTCACCAGTATGCCGCAGTTATTTTTGATTTATGGCCAATTTTGGCCAATGTTATTCCAAGCCACAACGCAAGAGGGACAATCACGAACTAGCTAAACTTACTAAACTTATCTCTTGTGTTTTTTCCACTTCCTCACCATCTCGGACGTATCTAGACCCACATGCATCGCTATCTCCCTCCATGAATTACTAGAATATGTGCTGTCTTTGTAGTGTGGAGAACGAGAATCGTACAGATGTGGGTACTTCCTCACTTCTTCCATGAAGCGCTCTTTTCTACGTGGATGTAGAATTGGCCAATCAGAGGCCTCCTTTCTCTCCTCCCTGCGACACTATCTGCGGCACTGTCTGCGGTCACCTACAATTTTGGGGACGTGCACCGGAGTGTCTCTGGAGGGTGGGGGGGCATATCTGCATTATCTGTGTCACACACACAGATGACCTTATTTCTGAGCATAAACCAGGCTTTAGGGTGGTCAGACCAACCGCTACCCACAACCCGCATGTCACTGCATACAAGAGCATGTCCAAATGGCATCAATGTGCGTCCACCTGGTCACATGTGGACGTGCACAAACGGCTCTACCTCTCAAATTAACTCTTGTATAAAAAGCGTGATTTGGCTTCAGTTGAACCCCTGAGAAAATGGCAGATATCATCTTAATCGGCTTGCTCACCAGTTAAACCACAGAGGACCAGAGCGTGTTTACCGGGAGTACATCAACTATCTGAGCTTTCAGGTAACCGATAGCAATTGTCTGTGATTACACACACGCATCACTTCTGCAGTGCCCACACCACCCAGCTGATGTGAAGCCAGTATCAGTGCCCATTTAGTGTCATTTCCTGCCAAGAACTAGTGTGTTTTTAATTATCCAGAGGAGACAGCATATGTGGCATAATGAAGCTCATTACAGAAAGATCCTTCACTCACTTTTCAAGAAACAGCTCCACATGCATCTATTAAAAAATGCAACCTTTTGAGAAACATTTTTTTCAGTGCATGTAATTTTTCCTTTATGAAGCTCTTCCCAGAAACACTGAAAAATTCTAAACTGACATACAGTGTTGTCTGTTTTGGTCTGTCATTCACAAACTCCTCTCCAAGAAGACATTGCTGAAGAAGTGAAAGATATACAAAGGCTAAACCCACAAACATGTTCAGAATCATGTTGAATCCTCTAGTTTGGGAACCACTGCAGACATGGTACCATCTGAAGGACCCTCTTCCTCCTCTGGAAGGCTGAGTCGAGGTCTCTTAGACGGCCTTTTTACCAATGTCGGTTGTAGAAACAGCATTGGACTATTCATAGGCAGGGTGAGGGTGCAAACGCCATAATCTCTGCTGGTCACTTTTACCTGGGTGGCTTCAATACAAAAGAAAAAAAAGAAAAAGGAAAAAGTAAGCCTGACAGTTGTGTCACATTTTCAGTATGAACATAGGTGTTATCCACAAAAACAAATGGCCAAGTTTCTGATAAGACAACCCACCTGTACTTCTGAAGTGGTTTTGTAGAGTTTTCATGGACAGCTGCGTGCCGACTGATTTCATCTTGGGGAGTTCAAAGTCTGGGGGATTCGTCTGAGAGCCGACATGTCTTACAATTGGTGTCACTTGACAATTGGCATTTGTACGACATTCCTAAGGAGTTGAAAACAAAGAAAAGGGACAGTATTATTCACTTATCTGTAATATTGAAATCAACACAATGAGACAAAAACTGGCATTTACTATATGTTTAAAGAAAGTGAAAAACTCACACAGAGTAGTGCTGGGCAATATGACGATACATATCGTGGGGATGATATAAAAGTGTGTATCGTGCCATTTCTCTTCTATCGTTTCTATCGTTTCTAACCTAATTTTATCAATTATTACAGCAAATATGTAATTAAATAACCTGCAACGATAAATTTGATAGAAACATATCTACTTCTACAAAGTAGCCTTTTATGTTTGCACTTTTATTCATGGTTAATGCCTTAAACAGAGTTCTCTTCAACCCTGATGTTTACTTTAGACACTTTATATTGGTTTGCAAACTTTGCACTACAAGGTTACAGATTTCAGAAAGTTGAAATAATGTGTTTATTTTTTATAGCTGAACTTCAGTGCAAAAATGTGTTTTTCCTCTCAGAAACTGTTGTGCACTTTAAAAAAAATGTGAAAGCTACTGTACCTCTGTACCTACCTTTTTTTCTGCACTAAAATGTATGTTTGTGACAGTTCAGCTAAACGTCCTTTCAAAATGAAGTTGAAAAGTAAGCAATGAAATTTTTGTCAAACTTTTCCTGAGAATAACTGAAAACATACTTTATTATGGTATATCGTGATATATATCGTTATCGTGATATAAAATAGTCCATATCGTGATATATGATTTTTTCTATATCCCCCAGCACTAATACAGAGATTACTTTTGAAAAGTGTAGTTTGTGTAGTGTGTGTAAAACACACACGCCCCCATATTTACTTCTCGTCATCTTCCAGATCTCTTAAAACCCGACTTACATTCTCACATGCAAGCATCAACTAACTTATAATCACCCCAATCTTCAATTAGGTTTAGTTACCATTAATTCTAAAGAATGTCATTGTATTTTTCTTTTTGGGTGACAGGGGGAGTGTTTGCTTAGATGCCTTGTTGTAACGATCCCAGATAACTTGAACTATTATATTTTTAGATACACTATAGGTGTATATTCAAATGCCATGTCTGAATACATTTCTGCTTGATATAGCTCCACTGACAAAACCAGATGCCTGGAACTCAGGACAGAGGTACAGCTGAGTATTTTTGGAAGTTTCAGAACTGGTTTATCATACAGATTTAAAAATGTCATACTAATGCAGAATACATGTAGTGAGTGGGAAAGTGACTGGAAGCAGTGGATCAAAGTCAGTTGTTCTAGTTTACTGATCTACGTTGTTTATCCATCCGCTGTTTTTTGCAACACATTAAACCCTGGATGGATGGTAACGAATAAACCTGGATCACTTAAACACATGGTGAAATGCAAGTTATGAGGGGGAATAAAAATAGCAGAACTAATAGTAATAAGTTAAAGTGTCATTAAGAAAAAATCCATATAGATAAGGAAAAAAATAGGTAGATACATTGAGACTAAACAGTGCAATAAAACAAAGCTTCATTTTTTCTAAGAAGAAAAGGATGCCAAGTTCTTCCAGTATGATCCCTCCAGTATGTGTATATTGTGGGTGGGAGGTGCTGATGTAACACGTGAGTAAGAGGGGGGCATGGAGACAGAATAAAACACTACTGCGCCACACTAGTACATTTCACCATTTTGGAATTTCAGGGAAGAAAAAAAGAAATGAAGCTGATGACTAAAATTTGTTCATTTGTACATTAAGTTTTCTATTTACAATTTGAAGCAAATCGCGCTGCAGGCTAAATTACGCTGAACACAACCAACTTCTCCCGCCCATAACCTCTCGGTTTTAGCGTTTTCAAAATCGAGTTTTAACACTTACATACTGCGGTTCTGGTGACTCTTCGCGTGAACTCATTAATGTGGGAACTGCTCCGTCTTTCAGCAATAACCGTCTGAAAAATCCAGCACAGAACTGTTCCCGGTTAAGGAAGCAGTCCTCGGTGAAATGAAGTGAACATAAGAGGTTGGGGCTGTACTGCGTAGGGACTGTGTTAAAGGTACATTTCAACCACTGGTTCCTTCTTCTCTTGGGAGAGCATGCAAAGGAAATTTACACCCATAGTGAAAAATACAGCATCTTTTTGACATGGTAATATACCAGCAACAACAACAACAAACGAGTCTTCTTCGTGCTGATGTTCTGAGCGTTTACATGGGAAGTTTAATTCCTCTTTAATTCAGAATTAAAGTTAAATCCGAATAAAAGTTACCATGTAAACATCTAATTCCATATGAAAATGTCAATTCCGAATTAAACTTAATTCTGAAGTAAGTGGCTGGTTTATTCTGATTTTATTTCCCAATAAAATAATTCCGCGGTCATGTATACACTCATTCCTCTTTAAATTAATTCCCGTCTTTCTGCGCATGCTTGTTCTCTTGCCCGTCTGTCGCGATAACGCTTATATTCTGCGCTGGGCTTGTTTTCAAAACAAAGTTTCAAGATGGCAGCACACAGTAAATGGTGGTCAAGAGCAGAGACGATTTATTTAATAAATAGCTTGGAGGAACTGGAAATAATTAAGAACAGATGACAGGGAACATAAAAATTGTGAGCTTTTCAAAGTTGTAGCGGCCAGGTTAGATGAAGGAGGTTTCTCAGATAGAGACGCCACCCAGGTCAAAAATAAGTGGAATGTTGTTGCTAATCAAGTTGTTGCTAAGTTTGTTTTCTTCCGGTAGATATAAAGACGTCCGCCCCCCTATCCAATCAGAACCCTTTCCAACCCCCAGACCTAAAGCGGAGTTGGATAAAGCCGAACAAACGTGTTTTCCATGTAAACCTCAATTCGGAATTACTATTTCCATGTAAACTCGAAGGAAAATAGTTTAATTCGGAATTATTAATTCCAAATTAAAAAACATCATGTAACCGTTGTAACTGTCTCAGCTGCTGCTACAGGAGTTAAAAAAAAAAACCAAAAAAACTTATAGCCTAATAATGTCATTGGAATCTATTTTATCTAATACTTAAAACTCCTCATCTTCAGCTCGGCCTCTTTTTTTTTTCTTTTTTCAATCACTGGGATCTTAAGTCTTCAGCGTGGTGGCTTTTGTAGACGCACAAGTGGCCACACAGCATTTCCCATATGAGCCTGATGTAATTATTCCTGTATTATTCTTCGGGAGGACAAATAAAACCAGTAAGTGTCTGGCCTTTACCTACAGCTGGATCTATGAGGTGCTAATTCACAGAAAATTGTCTCACTTTACAACATAATTTCTAACATCGGTGCCTTCATGCAAAATGTCCCTTTTTACCCCCAATTAAAGGGTTTGAGCTAAAAGGATCTGAAGAGACATAAGTTGTTTTTTTAAGCACCATTCCATTTCACACACCATATCAGGTAATGGCGGCAATGCACCATAACCTTGAGCACCAACTGCCAATAAATCCCAAGAAGCAGCATTTCAGCTGACAGACTTCAGACATCAAATAAATGTCTGTAAATATAAAATGTTATTTTAGCATAATGCATTCCATTTAATGCAGGAGCATGTATCCTTAACTTCCTGATATTCAATATTACTACTTAGTTAACTTCTCTTTGTTTCTGTGTAAGCTTGCATAGAGGTTTGTGCATAATTAACAACTGGAAGTGACTTTTCTGCTTCATGTTTCATTCAGGCGCCAGTCTCCATGTAGCAGACAGTCGTTACTTTTGGTTCCACCACGGTGAAGGGGACACCATGACGGTTCAAGACCCTGGAGACATGGACCTATGCTCGGCCCTGTGGGCTGTGGTTGCCTACGTTGTAGCAGACCTGCAGGACATGCTGCCAAGATAACATGGAAAGACTGATCGCTGCAGTAGCTGATTCTAAACACCTGGCTAAACCAGACCGTTCTGAACTGGATATTCATTTGAGTAAAATGGTAAATTTGCTTTTCAGTAAAGAGGAAAGACGCAGCAACCTTGTAATTTTTCTTACAACAGTTTTGAATCTGAAGCTCACCAATATTAAAGAGAAAGGTACATAGAAAAGCCAATCATGCTTAAATTATAAAGCTACAAAATAATTTTAAAATATTGTTAAACACCATCGTTTTAAGTGAAAAATTAGACCTTCTTGACTGAGCTACTTAGACAAGATCTGGAAAAGGAGAAGTGTGCACGTTCCCAAGTACTTCATGGTTATTGTGCTACAGTGTATGATAATGGGATAAATTTCAAGCCTGTGAAAGTGACAAATTAAAGACAAAATATTTGAAAGACTCCTCATAAGTGTCAGTGTTGTGCTTGAATAATGTTGGTCTGTGGTCATCCAAAGGAAGCAAGAATGATGAGCTCACTGATAAGAAGATAATTCTGTCAATGTATCTTAGGTTCCTGTCAGCTCATATTGATTAAAGTATATTTTACTGTTTTAAGATTGCCAGAGTTGATGTTTCAATTACTCCCTCTCTTTTTGTCTGATGCCAAATTTACACTTGGAAAAAAAAAAATCAGGCATGAAAAGATATCAGTCTGTTATTTCAGTATTGGTTATTGCTCTATACAGTTGTATCCTTCTGCTGTAATTCTTTTAATAGTGGTGAAGACACAACTTCTAAGGGAAAAAAAATCCTCTTCTGGGGAAAAAGGAATGAAGAGGTATCAAGAGACTTGATGATGTGAGGGGAAGAATAGACCCAAAAAGAAGAATTCAGAGAAAAGTGGAAGTAGAGAGAATGAATCACCGTGGGTGCTATGAAGACCATGTCAGCAGTTGCAACACACACATGCAGCTGGGGGCTCTCACCACATGGACAGATAAGTCAGCACTCCCAGTGGGTGATGTCAGCGTTAGTCAGCTAGACAGTTTAGAAAATGTCATTGGGCCTCATTCATGAAATCGTCCTAAATTTCTGAATAGATTTGCACATAAATCCCTGCCTAACTAAAAACCTGCTCTGTACTCACCAACGCTGCATAAAACTCCCCAAGGTGGCAGTGCGCTCACAAAACTCATGAATTAGCCAAAACCCTGCAGAGGAACCACCATTTATGGATGTGTAAAAGGTACAGAAAAACCATTTGATTCTTTCACGTGATCTTGAAGCTTTTAGCCTCAGGTACACTTGTTATTTTTTTCAAATCCAGCTGATGAGGCAGCACTTGCACGTGCCATATTTATGTGCCTGACGTGACAAAGAAAAACTCAAAACACTTGAACATCAGTGAGACACCTTGTCACACACAAATATTTTTAATATTACAGTTTGATAAACTCAGCTGTCTTCAGATGATTGGTTGATCCCCTCTGCTGCTAAAAAGCTTTTAAAAAATACTTTGAATTAAACATTACATGATAAACAAAAGGTGTTCACTAGGGATTGAATGGTTACCGGTATTATGGTAAAGCGCGGTGAAATTTTACATTTCATTATGATGTCATTCTGATAAGTCCGATATCATGACAAATAGCCCCGATAACATATATATTTTTGTCAACATGGCAGTGCTTCGCTCCCTCTGAGTTTAAATGAGCGGCAGTGAATGTTATTTTTCAGTAGGGATGTCCCGATCACGTTTTTTGGGTCCCGATCCGATTCCGATCTTTTAATTTTGATGATCGGCCGATTTCCAATTTTTTCCGATCCGATTTCACTTCTTTTGAGTGGGCAGAGTTTAATTTCCTGTGCATTTTATTTCCTGTGTACATTAATAAATAGGCCTGCATCCAAGCTGAGATTAATAGCTTTTATCATCTCATAAAATAAACAATAACTTATTTAAACACTCTTCTTTCTTAACAGTGACTGTTCAACAGTCTCAGTACCAAAGAACAAAGCACTTCCATTTAAATAGCAGCAGGTGAACTTGGCTAGCAGTTTAAGGCAATGAAAACACTAGCAGAAGTCTTTGCAATTAATGAAATCACATCAGAATAAAAATAACATAAAATATTAACTTCATTCAAGACCCGCTGCACATGTTCGCGTACCTTTGTGTCCTTTGTCGTTCATGTAATGACGGGAACGAGGCTCGAGGTAATTAATGAGCTGGTTAAATGCCTTGTAAATGTGCTGGTCGTCCTCAGTAATACAGTCCGTGATTAGCTCAGTGATTTTTCTGTATTTCTCCGAGTCTTTCGGGAGTTTCTTTCTTTTAAAAGTTTCACAGAGCGTTTGCTGCCGAAGCTGGTGCCGACGGCAGCAGCTCTGAAGCTGCAGCCGTCAGCACCACGGCACCTGACAGAAGGCTGCGGTGATCGGTGCTGCGTGCTTTTTTAAGTGTCTGATTAAATTGGTGGTGTTGTAAACTCTCTTTTTACTTACCCCTCGTGATATCTCAGCCTTCCACACGTTGCAAGTCGCAGTTGAAGCGTCGGTCTTTGTAATTTTATAGCGCTGCCACACTGCTGACATTTTTGCTAAAGTTTAGCCTGACGCCGCCGATCTTAAAACTTTTAAGGTGGATACAAGACAGCGCTGCTGGGAAACTTAATTTCAGTGCAAATTATTAAATGTATATAGTTTTAAAAATATTGTTGTTTGTGTAATATGATTACTTTATTAATTTGTGTTAATCAGGATCACTTTTTGAGGAAAAAAATAATGAAAAAAAGACCGGCGTGTTATAATAATGTTGATCGGCCGATCCGATCCACCTTAAATTTTTAAGATCGAAGGCCGATAGCCGACCGCGATCGGGACATCCCTATTTTTCAGTAACGTCGGCATAATCAGAAAAAAAGGAATTCTCGATCAGGAAAATCCAGAATACCCCCTTATGCCAGAAAACAACTTGTTAGGTCGGTCATAATTTTAGTAGTTGCTAACTTGAATCGATATTTGCAGTATTTGCAGTATATAAAAAAAAAATTGAAAAGGCTGAAAGAATGACTAGCAAACGAGGGAACGTCGGAGTTTGAATTACACCTTGAATGCAGCATGCATTGTGCTGATCACAACAAACATGGCGGCGATGGCATGGAACTTCGTTAAAGTTTCAGAAGAAGATAGTTTGGTGGTTATTTGTGACAAATCCTCCAAGCGAATTCTACAAGGAGTGAAGCACAAGCACGAGCTTTAATACGTCAAACCTGATCAGCCACCTACAACATAACGAAATTAGCGAATAAGTTTTGAAATCACGCTAATGTGAGCTAATGCTAACGTGCGCAAGCCAGCAGCAGTCTCCCCTCCCCTCTCCCCCCCCCCTCATCTAAAGCTTCCATGAGATAAAAAAAAACAAACAAACAAAAAAAAAATCACTGAACGTCATTTACTTTAATTAAATGTATTAATTTAAATGGAACCACAACACAAAATCCTTTAAATGTAAATCCTTTTCAGTTTGTAATTTTGATGCATGTATTTCCATCAGTTCAAGGAGCCTTTTTTTATATCAGCACCTATTTAAGTTGATGTGAGATATCAAATAGGTTTGTTTGGAGAAAATGTTTGAGAGGCTTGCCAGTAGTTATTCAATGGAAAAAATAAATATCTGTTCATTTAAAGAGTCCAAACTATTTTTGATTTTGTTCATAGTATTGATGTAATGATCTTAGGTATATGTGTGTGTTTTAACAGTTATCGGTATCGGCCTTTAGGAGCTGAAAGTTATCGGTATCGGTTTTAAAAAACAGTTATCGTGCATCCCTAATATTTAGCATCTGATGCAACATTTGTCTTGGTTCAATCAGCTCCAGGGCAGACCCAAAGAAGAGTCTGCCTTCTTTATCAGTTTGTTCAATTGCTATTAGATCTGAAGATTTCTGGATATGACAGAACTCCAGTAGTGTCTGTGGTAAAGAGAAACAGTGAGTACACTCCCATGTGGAGCTCCTTTGCTGCTGACCACCTGCTCAGAACCACAATCTTTCAGTTTAAAATGTGGTCTGCTTGTCAAGTACTAAATAATGATCCAACTACGTTTGCTGGGGTTCTTCAGTGCAGACTGAATCATGATAAATGAACTGAAGAAATCAAAGAATACGATCCTTGCAGCTCTCCCTGCTTCAGTCTCAATGCCATACACATCCTACTACTCTACAACATGCTGCACTGACTACCTCTAACAAGCTTATCTGGTGTTATGGCTGGCTTCACTGGTCTGGCCAGCCATAACTAATAAAAAAAACAATAATAAAAAAAAAAAATCTCTCTTGTATAATGGGTCTAGTACTCCTCTTTCACAACAATTTCTACTAGTACAGAACGTACCGGACCAAACCATAATGGGGCGAGCTTTATACATGACTCATACAGGTGCGTCAAAGAGCCACGATTCAAAATAAGATACATAAAGTATCTAATGGTAGGCAGATATCGAGCTTACCTGTGTAATGCTTCGCTGTGTTGACGCCTGATTGGGACTTTGAGGGTTTTGGGAAATCTTTTCAAGTGCCCTTGGTGTTACCGGTGGTGGTGTGTGTTCTCTCTCACTTTTTATTTGTGGTGAAGCAGACGTCGTTGCTATTTCATCAGTTTCTTCCATTTCTTCTTCAAGTTGCCATCTTTTAAATGCAACCAAGTCCCGCTCTAGTCGTCCGATCGCGTTTACACAACCCTTGCACGTACGCATCGACTTTTCCTTGACGTTTCTCAATTTCAAACCGAGAACCGACAGTCTTTCAAAAACTGGCGTTTCCTGTCTTCGTCGTGCGAAGATATTCGCAGAATTGCTTAAAGCACCATGGGTCATCAAGTTTTTACGGCAAAACCGACAGTAGTTATTGACCGGCGTTCCTACTCCACCACACGCCATTTTGGATGTCTTTTGTTGATACTGGTCTGGTTGGCGCTTTGCCTACGTCACACACTTCGTTTCTCTGATTGGCTGTAACTCCGGCGTTCACGTGGTACTTTCAGCGTCCCTTGGAAATCCCACAAACCCATAGGAACCAGATTATTTTTTTGCATCGAATTTATCAAAGATCGTAAATTATATTATACACGTCTCCGTTTAGGGGTTCAGCATCCCTAATTCACATCAGTGTTGTGGATAAAACTATTTGAACGCATTTTTAAGTTTTAAAAAAATACAGCTGGCGATATCTTGGTGAACAAGCATCACTAACAGCATATCTGGATATGGGCACAACGTCAGGTTATAGGTAAAGCAGCTTTGTGAGACCCATTTTCAATTCTCTCAGACCGGAGCAGCACTCGTTCGTAAAGTGGAGGTTGCACACGAAAGATGGGTGCTTGGCGTGTCGGACTGTCCCATGACCAGCCGAGTGTGATCACTCTGTTAGGCGGTAAAAATGTGCAGCCCCTTAGTGCTTCTGCACTCGGGATGAGCGCACCTCCGACCCACGTGAAACAGCTGTGTAAAACAGCAGGTAAAATTGCTAACCAAGCAAAAGGTTTAAAAGACCCAAAACCACTCTCCTTTGTTGGATTATTATTAGTTATTGTTGCGCACATTGCCGCCCCCTACTGGAATGGAATGCGGAAGTCTATGAGTGGAAGAAGACAAAAGACAAAACGATTGAAACTCAAAACTCCCGATAAACATTTGTTGTGGCGTTCAGGCAAGTCACGTGCCCTATCAAATGATGGAGCTACTATCAAAACAGATCCTTCCGGGAGAAAGCATTCAGTACCCAGTCTGAGAGCTCACACAGCAAACAGCTACACAACCACACACCAAACTGAAAAAAGGCACTGTTCTGGCAAGTTCACGAGTGTTTGCATTTCAAACGTAATACATCATTAATTGAGTTGTACACACACTCGAGAGCATTGATTACACTGCAAAGGACTTTTCTTGGCCAAGTTATAGAACATATGTTTTCAACTAGCATGCTGACATGCTAACTTGACTGATGGCTAAACACTGAGAGCTGAATTATTCATCAAACACTTACATGTCCCTCATCAGGAGCCTGCCCACGGACAGTTGGCACTGATCCCTCTTTCAGGCACAGTCTTGTTGCAAGTCCAGCATTGAACTGGCCCAGGTTGGTAAAACTGTCCAAGGAAAAGTGGCTGGCACACACAAACAGTTTTTTGCTAACTGTTGCTGGAACATTGCCCTCAAAAATAAATTCCATCCACTGGGCTCTTATATCATCTGAGGCTGGGGGTCGGTGTAATGAGGGGTGGTCTGATGTGCAGCTGACCACAGAGCATTTTGCATAAGAAGCTCGCTTCATTATTCTGGCAAATCCTGACCATGGAAGGAAAAAAAATGGTGGCAGACAGCAGAGGGCTTGTGAGCTGTGGGTGGAGACAAAGACTGGGAGCTCCAACATTCAGAGCTTCAGCTGTGACGTCTGAGCAGCAAGCAAATCTAAACAGATCACTGAATTACATATTTTCAGACCCAGACGGCCCCAGACAAAGGGACAGGATTGCTTTAGGTAGGAGTTTTTGAGTTGGCAGCCACTTCACACTGCCAATTATATGAGCTTGAAAAAAGAAAAAAAGATTTTTCATAAAATGACCCCTTTAAAGTGTGCTGAGAAGATATGAGGACACCACATCTGCTGTTAGTCTGTGCTAAGCAACCATTTCCATAATCTGTGCATTTGTCACAGATAGTTGGCACTGATCGCTCCTTTCATATGAATTTTAATTCCAATCCAATTTTGTTAAGGCCCAGGTTTGAAAAGCAGTCCGACTCAAAGTGGTATGAGCTCACTGCCAAGTTTTTGCCTACTCTGGGTAGGACTTTTCTTTCAAAAATTAAACCTATCCATGGGACCTTTTGGTCAACTGACAAAAGATAGCGAATGCAATGTTTAGTCTTGGCCTGTACAGCTGACAGCTGACCATTTCATATGCCTTCCAGTTTTCGACGTACTCAAGTCTATTAACAGCTGCCAGCTAAAACAACAACACCCAAGTACAGCCAGGTCAATGATATCTATACAAGGCAATTCAGCTGTAGATTCCAATTGGTTATTATAATAAGTTCCTGGTGTGATGTAGAAATGTGACAAAAATCTGAATGGCCCAATTTCTCCTATATGTCCAGACTAAGGGGGTGAACTCAACACACGCTGGGAGGATAAACAAGATCTTATTATGGTCGGTTAGGTGCTCCAGGTGCTAAATGTTATGGAAAATTTTACGTGTAATGGTTTAGGGTTAAAAAAGCAAATCCAGTGTAATGCATGTTTAAATGATAAAGCTAACTTTTAGACCAAGCCAAGCTAAGAGAAAAGGTTACACTCAGTTAAAATGAGACTTATAATATAATATTATATAGTATAATATCTAACTTTTTGCATTACTGCAATTTTCTTGTAAAAATAAAAATTCACGTCATAAAATCAAAAATTTCACAAGTTCTTAGTTTCACTTTTTGACATCAAATTATGACTTTTTATCATAAAAATGCAGAGATACTGACGGGTTTAGACTGGGTTCTGCCACCTAGAGATTAACATGTTTGCAGTACTCAGGTAGCCTTCCACATACTCTTAAGAATCACACATTTTTGATATAAAGTCACAACTCTGGCAAAATCAAGGCTTTTAAATCTATTCTTTTTGTGTTAAAATATTTACTTTTGCAAAGTTGCAAATTATGACAAGTTCTTATTGTAAAATTGGAAATATCACAAAATTACAAACTGTGTTCTAAAAAGGGAATTTCTTCATATAAAATCTTAAATTTTGCAAAATCATTACTTTCTCCAGTATTTCATGAGTATTGTGGTGAAGAATCAATAATAATGGGATATGTTTCAAGCCTGTGAGAATGACAAATTAAAGATAAAGAAACAAAACAAAAAGATAAGTGTCAGTGTTGTGCTTGAATAATGTTGGTCTGTGGTCATCCAAAGGAAGCAAGAATGATGAGCTCACTGATAAGAAGATAATTCTGTCAATGTATCTTAGGTTCCTGTCAGCTCATATTGATTAAAGTATATTTCACTGTTTTAAGATTGCCAGAGTTGATGTTTTAATCAATTTTTCCTGTCTCTTTTTTTGTGACGCCAAATTTACACTTGAAAGTTGGGGACAAAAGATATCAGTCTGTTGTTTAAGTACTGATTATTGCTCCATACAGTTGTATCCTTCTGCTGTAATTCTTTTAAAAGTTGACAAAACGGGCCGCCCCAGTAGCGCAGTGGTTAGGGCAGGCGGCCCACATACAGAGGCTACAGTCCTCGTGCGGCTGGTCGCCAGTTCGACTCCCGGCTTGTCGGCCCTTTGCCGTGTGTCTTCCCTGTTCTCTCTGCCCCCCTTCCTGTCTCTCTCCACTATCAATAAAGGCCACTAGTGCCAAAAAATCTTTAAAAAAAACTGATGTAACAATTTCTAAGAAAAAAATGGGAAGATGAGACAAGATTACCACAAAGGAGACAGTCATCTTCTGCAGAAAAATGAAGAAATATCAAGAGACTTGATGATGTGAAGGCAGAGTATAGACCCAAAAAGAAGAATTCACAGAGAAGTGGAAGTGGAGAGAATGAATCACCGTGGGTGCTATGAAGAGCATCTCAGCAGTTGCAACACGCAGATGCAGCTTGGGCCTCTCACCACATGGACAGATAAGTCAGCACTCCCAGTGGGTGATGTCAGCGTTAGTCAGCTAGACAGTTTAGATAAAGCTATTGTGTACATGTGTGTTGGTGTTAAAACACAGAAATTTGTGAATCTTTTTCTGTCTGCTAACCTCTTCCACACTGATTCACACACCGAAAGTTTTATTAGTGAAGAAACACTGTCTGTGGACACTTAACTGAGTCATACATGATGCCTGACATAAGGAAAAACACATCCATGCACACACACACCTGAACAACAAAAAGACATCTTGTCACACACAGCCCTGAGTTTGAAAAACTCTGGCTTTGCTGTGGACTGGTGTAGGAATTCATTTTTTAGCTCAAGTTCTTCTCTCTTGTGCCTACATGTTCTAAATTCTGCACACACACAGACACATTTGTTTACAATTTTAAAGCATTTTTGTATGATTACAGTTGGGTTGCCTTTGTGTTTTTTTCTTAAAAACAGGTCAAACAGGTCTCAGGAGGTGAAGTTGAAGGTTTTGCTGTTTAATTTAAAGGTCTTATTCCGCCGTATTTTCATTAATCTTCTGGTCTCTCGTCTGAAATAATGCCCTGAGTCTTGGTTTCAACGAAAAATAAGCTACGGTTGGCTTGTTTCAAGCTGTTTTAGTTAGGTGAAAACAGGGCAGGGATAGTACAAGAGGATTCTTATGGATATTGATGATATGTAAGTAAGTAAGTAAGTAAGTAAGTAAACTTTATTTATACAGCGCCCTTCACAGACCATGGTCACAGAGCGCTTCACAATTAATAAAAAATAAAAACACAGTTAAAAATAAAACACAGTTAAAAAATAAGAACACAGTTAAAAAATAAAAATAAAACACAGTTAAAAAATAAGAACACAGTTAAAAAATAAAAACACAGTTGGAGATGCATACAAATTTAAGATTAAAAGGCCAAGACAACACATTTACGATCATACCAGCTCCAAGACAATTAGGCAAAAGCCTGCACAAATAAAAAGGTCTTTAATTGCCTTTTGAAGGAGTCAACAGACTCCATGGAACGCAGAGAGAGCGGAAGATCGTTCCAAAGCCTGGGAGCAACGGCCTGGAAGGATCGGTCTCCTCTGGTCCGGAAGCGAGTACGAGGAACCATCAGCAGATTCTGATCCACAGACCTCAGAGCCCGAGCTGGGGTGTAGGGCTGGATCAGATCACTGATGTAAGGTGGAGCCTGACCATGCAAAGCTCTGAAAGTTAAAACCAGAATTTTAAAATTGATCCTAAAGGAAACTGGCAGCCAATGAAGAGCTTTTAGAATAGGGGTTATGTGTGACCTCCTATTAGAGCGGGTCAGAATTCTTGCTGCAGAATTTTGCACTAGCTGCAGACGAGACAGCTCCTTCTTGTTTAGACAAGAGAACAAACTGTTACAGTAGTCCAAACGTGAAGACACAAATGCGTGAATGACCAGCTCCAAATCATTTTGCGACAGCATTTTCCTGAGCTTAGCAATATTCCTCAGATGAAAGAAGCAATTCCTTGTCAGCTGTTTGCAGTGTTGCACTAATGACATGTCTTTGTCAAACACAACTCCCAGGTTTCTTAGGCTCGGTTGAACAGACTGGCCCAAGTCACCCAAATACTGGTTAATCCCAGGAATGGAGATTAACATGGAGTAAACATCTCGCCTCTGATTGGCTAAGAGCACTGTGACACTACTTCTAGTACAGCCATTTCCAAACTTCAGAATACCATGGCCCAAATTTAAATGTGAAAAATCTATGCTTGCTTTTCTGTTTGGGCTATAAAACTTTTACGTGTTGGGCATAAACAAGGTAGTTGCTAATTATATAATTCGTTGTTTAACGGTAATTTTAGGTTGGAAGATTATAGATTTAGCAAGCAAACATTACTCTCTGGGTAAAAGTTACCAAGTGGTTATGGACAACGTTACCATACCTAGATTGTCCCAATGTCATGCATGCTATAACCTATTAACGAGTTGACTCACCTCCTTTTGAAACAACAACTGTAGTTGGAAAAAAAATCATTTTTTACTTACAGCATGTGAGCTGGTGGTCGATCGTTGTGATGGCACAGATTCAAGTTTCAAGCACAAGTTACTAGCAGATCTGCTACTGTCGGCACCATAATATGAAAGTCACTTTGGTTGAAATGATCAGAACACTCAAGCGGGGTTACGAGCCATTGCATAGGTCACGTTCAATGTGACGTCAGCTTGTACGGCTTTTACGATCCACTAGTGTTTCCGGCTGTTTTCTACCACAGGATAATACACACTACAGGGGTAGAAGAGCGTTTTGAAGTTGAGCATCCAAGTGCAACTTGAACTAGCCTATGGTAATTAAAAAAAAGAAACAACCAAGTATTAAACGGTTTGTTGTGAAAGGAGACCTTTAATAGATAACATAACTTCCTCTTTAAACCTCTATGTGGCTTGTGTCATATCTCTTCAGTAATCAGTTCTGAATGTAAGGATTCTCAAGGGTCTTTTGTTTAAAAAGTATATATATTCCTTCACAGTAATCTGTCTGATACGTTTCAAGTGTCTTTGTGGCTGAGATCCAGTCAGTTTAAGATAACTGAGGACAAACTTGGTCGATAAAACAAAGCAACTCACTTCAAGTATCAGCTGGATGCTGCAGCCTGAACGTCCAGCCAGCTAGTAAGCAGCACATTTTTTGGCGTATATCGCCACCTTGTGGATAAACACTAAACTAACTCCTGATAACTTCCCACAATAGGCGCTATTTACTTTAAAACCAGGGGTTAAATTGGGCCGGGGCTGTCCGGGGCTGAGCCCCGCCACATAAGCTCGGAGCTGAAGGCAGATGATCACGCACACATCAAAAGCAACAAACCCTTTTCACGATTTTCAGTTCTGAATAATTAAATATTGTTTTATTAATCAATAAACCCATGACTTTTATGAGATAGATCATAGTTTTCCTGATAACAAGACGACCTGTCAAAGCTATTTAGAACAGAATACTGAAGAGGGGAAAAAATAATACTGATCTAAATATGTTGTGTTTTTATTTTTAGACAGTATGTGTTTTGCTGCATTGAAATACATAGATTTTTTTGTATAACATTGTAATTTGAAATTTGAAAGTTATTGTATAATAAATCAACTGTTTTGGTTTAAGATTGTGCAAGCCTTCAAATTTTCTCACTGAACATAAAATGCACCAGAATTCAGCAAATAACATGTATGATAATAAAAAAAACTTCAGACCCCCCACTAATCATTTCCTTCAAACCCATGTACAACAACCTGTACAATCTGTTACACTGGCCAACCAATCTACATTCAAACTGCCATAATGTGTAGGGGAGCACTACAAGACACTCATAGGCCTACAACACACAGATAAGGTGTATATCTCTGTGCAATATGATATGGTTATCAAATTAGAGGGTTATTTTCCAAAAAGTATATTGGGGCAAGGGCGGGTACGAGGCAGAGCCCCCCCACATAACCAATCCCAATTTAACCCGTTTAAAAAGATAGGGATCTGACAGGAGACAACAGAACTGATCAATTTTGTAACACTATCAGAGCTTCTTTTATTATATATATTCTTTTTAAACAGACAGAATAAAAATTCTCAAATCCACATTGATCTTTCTGCCAAAAAATCTTTGAATACTTGAATTTCAAGTATTTTTTTCACATATTGTACAAGCTAATTGGAGAAAGAAAGCAATGAAGACTTGACTCAGTTCACTATTTCAATAAACCAATTTTGATGGTGGGTTATTAGAAAAAGTCAACAGTGGAAATAAACACAGTTGTTTACATTTCTAAATGTAAACTTATTGCTTTGAAAACTGACGTTCTCATGTAGCCACAGGTCTTCTGGAGTTAAAGACCTTAATCCCGTTTTGCACTGAGGATCGAGCATATTTGGTCAGGAGGGCACCAGTAGTCTGTTTCTCTCCACAGAGGTCTCTGAATGAGGAGAAAATGAAAGATGCCAACATGAACCCCATCAGAAATCAGGTGACATACATGTTGATACCCTTTTGGTGGTTATATTTCCCAAACAGAAAACACTAACTGGATATAGGGCGTGATGTCCTCTTCCGTCCATTTCTCTCTGAGTGTAAAGAGGTGGTTGAAGCGCTCCATTGTGTCCTCTGGGAGGTCTTCCACTCGCAGCAGACTGATGGCTTCTGGGCGAGAGGTGCGGTCGACTAAAGCGACTCCCTGAAAAATTTACAAAGCCACCAGCACCTGGGTCAGGAAAATAATCTTTCTGGGAAATAAATCATCCATAACATGCAGACTGGATTCAAAGATAGAGAGGGAGAGATGGGGGATAAACAAATAAAAATAAAAGAAGTCAGAGCTTTATAGGTTGATTAACATAAGCGCATTACCATGCCTGATGGTAGTACAGATGTGAAAAAATTTGTTGCTACACTTAGGACTCACTGAAAAAAATGCCTCATTCCCAATGAGCGACTAGAATAAAAGCCATTGCCTCATGTATATGTGCAAGCCTTTATTGTGTGATAGAGTAAATCAATCAAAGGATGAAAAGAAAATATTTTTTGTTACTTCTACAAAGGTATTCTAAAATAGCATAGAGCTATTTGTTAGTACTCCAAAAAAAATGATGTTACAGACTACTTATTTATTTACTTTAAATTGTATCACTGCAAATGCAGTTTCTTTTGGCTTTTTCCCTTTTACAGGTGACCACAATTGAGTTTCTTGTTTCTGCATATTGATTTGGCATAAGTTTTAGGTCAGGGAGACTTTATCACATGAAAGTGGGAGGGGTTAATCCAGAGAACTTCTGGTTGGAAGGTACACGACTCTTCCCACTGCTCCATGAACACTTCTCAACTTCCTGTAGCCTAGCTCTGGATGTGGCTGTGAGAGGAAATCAAGCCCGGGTTGATCAAAGTAAGACTGTTGATGGTAGACAAAGAGCCACAGAAAACATCCAAAGACATTCAGGCTGAACCCCAGTGTCAAGGTACATCATTGCTTGATTACACCTTCCGTTAAATTTTGAATAATAATAAGAGAAAACCTAGCAGGACTCCATTATTGTAAGAAAAACATTTTTAAAAAAGTTAGATTCAAATTTGCTAAAATATATAGTGACAAACCTCAAATGCCCTTTGCACAGATGAGACAAAACTGGAGCTTTTTGACAAGCCACTTACTTTAGATATATGCTCAGATGAAAAAAAAAACAACAACAACAAAAAAAACAAGTTTTTAAAGAAAAGAACACAATCTCTGCTGTGAAACACAGAAGATACTCAGGTGTATATTTTGGTGCTGCTTTACTACATCTGGCACAGCTGGCCTTGAATCAGAGTCTCAAGACTATCAAAGCATCCTGGAGTGAAACATTCTGTTTAGTTACAGGACACTCAGGCTCAGTTGGAAGGCCCTAATAAATTCGTTCACATCTGCAACTCACCATCCCTAATGTTGGCAACTGTAGCTCAGGGGGTAGAGTGGTCATTTTTCAGTAGAAGGATTGCTGGTTAGATTCACAGCTTCCTCACTTTCTGTGCCATCTTCTGAATAGCCTCCTGTCTGCTGAACGAATGTAACACCAACCCTTTGTGCTTTACACTGAAAAGTCAGTTCTTCATTTCTTGAACCTCCTCTTTTGTACCTGTTGGAGTACACTTTATAATGAAGAGAATCACCTTTAGCTGGTCCAGTCTTGTACTCATGCCCTCTGGGACACTCTGCTGCCAGACCTCTTGAAACTCCTTCAGATTGAACTTGATGGCATTTTGCAACAGCATGAGCGCCAGACCACAACAGACTTTATCTTCATCCAACGCATAAAACACCTCGCCTGTACACAGGAAGGAAGATACATTCCAGTCCTGAGACTACAGTTTACAAATAAAAAAATCCTACACTCTGCCAATTGCATCTTCACACATTCTTTACCATTTTCAGTGTAGCGTTTCCCATAACAGTTCAAACAGTGCTCGATCATCTCTCTGTGAATAAGAAAGAAGATGTTATCTTTTGGATTTGCCTGAAACACTTCTATATTATCCAATGTTGCAAACCTTATAGCAGATGATTGAAAAGTCACAAACTTCTTTACTCAACTTATCAGTTGGATAGATTTTTCATTAAAGTTTTAACACCACTAAAATCTCCTCCCACTTAAAACTATATACACACTCTTTCACATTTTGTTGATTTCTAGAGTTTAGCATTCAGATCGCACACATGAACTTACTTGGGCTCTAGAGGGGCCAGCTCCACCAGACTGGTTTGAAGGGGGACCTTGTTGAAGACCCACGACTCAGAATCCACCAGCTGAGTCACGTGGCCGAGCAGCTTCATCTCATAGTCAAACTCCAGCACACGCCAATATCCTGGAGGAAAGAAAGATTGCCTCTGTAAATGTTAAATACTAAAGTGAACAACGACACATGCACACAACAATTAATTATAGGAATTATAACAACAATATATTGTGTTTACCATCTATTTGACAAGCATGGATGGTCTCCAAGTGTGCTTTTATCTCCTCTTCACTGGCTTGAATCCTCTCCAGCAGATCCTGCATTGTGTACTACCAAAAGAGCAAACCATTTACCACCAACTACGACACAGACAAAACTGAACCGATATACACCTGACAGATATACACGATCTGTTTCAGCATAGAAAACAGAATATTTTAAGGTCCTAATTAGAGGTGGATGGTTGTCTCTTAATTTGCTGTCCATTTGCCAAACAGACTGAGAGGCAACAGATGAACAATTAAAAAAACCAAAGACTTAACTTTAATTGAAGTGGTTACTGTAACTACTTCTTGGATTACACAATGAAATGTATTCACCCTGTTCTCTGTCTTCTCCTCTTGTCCCCCCAGTGCAGGTCCTTCATAAGCATTCTCTAATAAAAGCTTCTTCAGCTTCTTCAGTTTAGGTCGCTGTTTCCTTAGCTCCCAGTAGCTATTACAAAATCCCCAGATCTACAACAGAGGTGGAAGATGAACATTAATTATAATCGTTTATACTTGTTTATGTGTATTAGAGCAGAGGCATCCAGGTGTGACTGTCATACCTGAGCGTGCAGGACATGAGAGCTGTCCTGGCTGCTGGTTAGTTGGTCTGGTGTTCTGCATTCAGGTACAAACAGCAGCAGGTTGGATGTGTCTGCTATTTTTAGATCATAGGTCTTGTCACCACTGCAAACCACTGCACGCTCATCTTTATCCCCCCGAATTATTAGACTGTTCAAGAGGTTTAAAAAAAAGTATTAGTCAGTCACTTGCGCATACATTTGTCTGCCTTGTGCGAGTACACTGCATACTAGCTTTAGTCATCTTACCTTTGTCAATTAGATTTTATATGAAAAAATAAATGAATAAAATAAAATGATGACCTGATCGGGCACCTTAACAAAACAAACTAGATTTAAGGCTGTTTTATGTAAAACAAGAATTTCTCAAATATATAGCAAAGATCAGTTATGACAGCAGCATAACAAAATACGACACTTTGATCGTTGTCACTCTGCTCACCACATATTGACTCATTAGACAAGTTTATTCATATGATTAAAGCCCCACCTCTGACCAGATTCAATGTGCTTGCACAGCGCGTCGTCCAGCTCCATCAGACAATAATCAGCAGATGAAACGTTGTTCCCAAATGACAAACAGTGGATAGTTGTCTGTAAATCTTCCTCTTTCAGCTTGGCTATCTGCAGCGTGGCCTGCACCTCCTCCAACGTTCTCATGGTCGGTCGGTATTATTAAGAATAAACGAAAAAAAAAAAAAACCCAGCACAAACAAACCCTATCTATATTCAATAAAATCAAGTTCTGACGTTACTTTGTAAACGTTGTCTAAACAGTCAAACTTCCCCGCGCTCTCTCCAGTACGTAACGGAAAAGGAGGGAACTAGGTGAAGTGACGTCACGGCACTACCGGAAACACAGTTTTGCAGTTTTCTTCTCCCCATTCTTGATAAACATATGACGAAAAAAAAAATACACGTATAGTAATAGCTTAATTAGGATTTAAGGCTAAACAGATTTCTCAAAAGGCATAATACACAACGGTGTTAAAGCAATGCCACTGAAAGATTAGAGAGAAAACAATCAGGACAGGCATTCTCAAACCTAAAGAGGACAAAAAGTTCAAAGTTTTTGAATTTATCCAAAGACTAAAATTAAGATGTAGAGTCAAAAAATACAATCTACATGAAAAACAGAAAATGCAATGTATTATTAATAGATCATATTAATCTGATATATGATATTCATGGTGGTACATAATATAGGAACAATGAAGTTCCAGATCGTGTTTCAACCGGAACAAATTTACCAAACGGACCGCATCTCACGTTGAGGGTCAAGTGTTTTGAGGATGAGAAGGTAACGTCGACAGCATGTCAAGTTTTTCCAGATCTGCTCAGGTAATATTTTTTTTTTTTTACATTTTAGCTTTATACCTTGTTTGTAACGCGCGTTTTGAATATTATGTACTTGTTGCCATGAGAGTCAGCTAGTCGCAGCGTCTTCGCATGAGTGTGACGGTCAGTTTATGTACGAGCGCTGTCTTCAGTCAAATAAAGACAAAACAACCGAAGCGTGTTGTCAGCTATTAAATAAAGCGTTACTAACCACAGGGGTCTTTGTCTGTAACCCCTCATAAATTTTCCACCTACCGTCAGTGGCTCTGACACTATCCTAGCAGATAAAATTGGACTCTAGACTACATCCAGTTGTCATCAGATATACCCAACCCCCTCACCTCAGAAGACAGTGATGTGGATAACGGATGGATGTAAATAACAAACAACTCAAATGTTTACTGACATATATGAGTTATTTTGACAACAGAGGTTGACTTATATTTGCAGTTCAAATTAAAAATGAAACTCAAAAGTGCATTATAATTCAGCATCCAGCTTCAGTACTTTGCGAAGGATCCTTTTGCTTTTAGAACTTCTAACATAGGTTTTGGCAAGTCCTGACGAGCTTATTTCACCTCTCCATCAGAATCTTTGCCCAATCTGATGTGCAAAAGCTTCTTGCTCAGTGATGTTTTATGGCTTCTCTGCTGGCATCTGCCTTCTTTAAATCCCACCAAAGATTTTCAGTCAGATTTAAATCTGGTGATTTCGAAGGCCACTCCATGATATTATTCCTCAACCAGGCTTTGGTTGCCATGCTTCATTGTCTTGCTGGAAAATGCGATAATCACTAAGGTAAGCATGTTCCTCTATAAAAATGGCTTGGTATATTCTGGGAATCCATGATGCCAGATACACGATCAAGACCGCCAGTTCCTGTCGCAGTAAAACAGCCCCACATCACCACTGACCCACCTCCATGCTTGACTGTGGGAGTGGAGTTCTTCTGGTCATGAGCCTGTCCTTTTCATACACCAGCTATTTCGCTGGTCCATATGTCCAAACAGTTCCAGTTTGGTTTCCACCAGTCCATAGAAATGTCTCAAAAACTCTGTAGATTTATCCAAATTCCTCCTGCAATGTTTCCCCTTCTATTATATTAGGGTATCTTGGCAGCGGCTGCATGAAGGAAAAAAAAAATCTACATGCCTACATGTGTTACTTCAAATATATCCTTGAGCTGATACTTTTTTTGACCCAAAGAGAGAAGTGGGCTCCCTAGTCTGAGCTGTTCAAGAGAGCAGACTACCTGTCAGAGCATCATTACAGTAGCAGGAGAAGGGGCGGGGTGATGAGATTGATCGTAGAGCTCAAAAGTTAATGTCTGCGCTGGTCTGTGCTCGTTACGCCAGTTTTAAAAACAAAAGTGATCTGCATCTCATCTTCTCAGCTCAGTGTCTGATAAGATCTGCATCACTTGACCACCATGATCTCAGATCATTCTGATCATTGGACATGAACTTTGGTTTTCACACCAGTGCTGACGAGAGATAGAGCCCTGGGTCTCCTCCCCGCTGCTGTCACCAGTCCCGGTATGAAAAAAAAATCTAAATAAAATAAAATAAGTATTATTCAAAAAAATGTCTATACATATTTACTGTCTATGACGGAAAATAGTGTCTTCTGTGTCCTCCCCTCCACCACAGCCTAAAAGTTCTCTAGCTTGAGACCGATCACAGAGCCAGCACTCCTGATGATTTTGTCCAGTCTGTGGGTGTCTCTGGCTCTGATGCTGCTCCCCCAACAAACAGCTGCAAAGAAGATTTTAATCTTTTGAATGGCTGTGGATTGTCTGCTTTTATCTCTGGGCTTTTCACCAGGCTTCTCAGTCTCAACACCTGGCTCCAATCAGTGTGCATGGTGAACAAGACTGGTTTTATCAACAATTTTAACTTGTTCTGGAACCGGGCTTCACTCTACAAGGCTGATGGTATCTACCTGAAAAAGCTGG
Organism: Hirundichthys speculiger; assembly: GCA_018398805.1. Classification (NCBI taxonomy): domain Eukaryota; kingdom Metazoa; phylum Chordata; class Actinopteri; order Beloniformes; family Exocoetidae; genus Hirundichthys; species Hirundichthys speculiger. The sequence continues at coordinate 1,240,627 of JAGFBZ010000644.1, forward strand.
GCAGTCATGTTTTAGCTGCCAACATTCAGCATGCGGTCCAAACCATCACATCCGCACGTGACTGACTATTTGAATTCTCTTCCTCTTTAGTCCCACCAACCACCAGCTCCACCATTAGTCACCATCACTTCCATGGCCACAGGTGTATAAAATGAAGGACCTAGTCATGCAGACTGTTTCTACAAACATTTGTGAAAGAATGGATCGCTCTCAGGAACTCAGTGAAATTTCCTGTCATGAAATTTCCTCACTCCTAAATATTCCACAGTCAACTGTCAGCTGTATTATAAGGAAATGGAAGAGTTTGGGAACGACAGCAATTCAGCCATGAAGTGGTAGGACACGTAAACTGATGCAACGGGGTCAGAGGATGCTGAAGCGCATAGTGTGAAGAGGTCGCCAACTTTCTGCAGAGTCAATCTACAGACCTCCAAACTTCATGTGGCCTTCAGATTAGCTCAACAACAGTGTTCAGAGAGCTTCATGAATGGGTTTCCATGGTGGAGCAGCTGCATCCAAGCCATACATCACCAAGTGCAATGCAAAGCGTAGGATGTAATGGTGTAAAGCATGCTACCACTGGATTAAAAAGGTCATCAATAGGCTGTGTGTCTTCAGGAGACATGACAATGTATAGCTATGTGTCATTTAGGCATGCCACGATTCACTCAACTCACGATACAATTCAAATCATGTACAACACAAATATTTACAGGCGTATGACTGATTTCTTTTTTTTTTTTTTTTTAATTATCATTCTCTTACACAAATCCAGCTTTTTCCTTTTTAACAATACAGTAGTGTTTTCTCTTATCCTCTTTTCAATACAGTAGATTAGAACTAGCAGCAAATGACAAAAAATTGTATCAGTTTTTTTATCACTTTTCTTCTTCTTTTTTTTTTTTTAACAATACTGTTTTTTTTTTCTTATCCTCTTTATACCATATGCTGCTCCATTCTCTTGAAATCAGCTCCAAACCCACCTGAACCTCATGGATCTGGTGTAGTTACACACCACACTACTTTTACACTATAATATTGTGCATATATATATATATATATATATATATATATATATATATATACACACACACACACACACACACACACACACACACAGTATGCAGTTTTATTTCGATTGTTGCTCTTAGCTGCTGTCTGTTTTGGCCAGGACACTCTTGAAAAAAAGATTTTAAATCTCAAGAGTCTTTTTTTGTCATTGCTTAAATAAACGGTAATAATAATAACAACTAAGGTCTCTGTATTCTGTCTCCTGTCCACTACTGACACACCCAACAACAACAGAGCTCAATGCAAAAAATGACCAGAGTCTCTCCATTGTGACTGTCTCATCCTTGTCACATAATGATAATTATTCACACTTCTCTTTCTTGTTTTTTTCTCTCAGCAATGGGCGACCTTCGCCCGTTCCTGGTTCCTCATTGATGCCAGGATGCAGCCACCCGGCAAGATTGCAACCATGTGTTCTGTTAGATTACAAGGGAAACACAAACCCATCTACCATGCTCTGAGTGAGTAAAAGCTTCAATCCCAAGCAAAAATGATGGAATCACCATTCTTGACAGATGTTCATTCAATTGTTTAATTTGGGAGGGGAAAAAAAGTAGGCGTGCCACAAAAACTATTTTTATTTAACATTTGGACCTTCTGGCTTTTAGAACACTAAACTCAACATTAAAAAAAGAGAAAATTATTGTCGTCAGTCACAATTTTTTTGTTTGTCTGTTTTTAGATCAAATAGAGGAAAAATGGATTCACTCAATTTTAAAAAACAAACACCTGCATCAGATTAAATCTGCTAAGTAATTAGCAGTTTAAAGAGAGTGCTTGCACACCTTGGTGAGCTGTTGCACCAAGATGATTGATGTAAATCACAGAGTCAAGACAGAAAACTTAGCAGTATGCCTTGAAAAACCTTGAAAACAGAAAATGCACAACAGAAGACATGAGGAACAACTGGGCAGAAACTTGGAGTCAGTGTTTGTAACTGAACAGTAAGAGATCTCCTAAAGGAAATGGGATTTATATACAGAAAAGCCAACTGCAATAAGAGGAAAGTTGGAGCTGTAAAAGCGAGGTGGTGCAACAAAGCACTCGTGTCGGAGTGTTTTGTTTTTCCATGATTCCATAATATTTTCCTCAGAAATTGAGTGATTCAGTTTTGTGACTGACCACAAATTTTGTCTTTAAAATGTTTCTTAAAGGCAGCAGATTGGAAAGTCTTTTGTCCTTCCAGGCCTTACCCCTCCTCCAGTGATTTCAACACTCCCAGTTTAAAATGGTTGTTGTATGAAAGTGACAAAAGATGGCAGCAGAGGACAAACTTAATAAATATCTTTTTGATTTTCATTTGTTGAAGGCTTATACAGTATGTGGCAGAAATTGCAAAAAGTACCCACTATACAAGCTTGTATGCAAAATTCATATGTGAACCCAAAAGGGAAAGTGAAGACGAAGTAGCTTTATAAAACTCTCATACTCTGCGATTCAGGCAAGTAAGAAGTTGAAATCCCTTTAGACAAACAGGCTTTACTTTCAGAAATAATTTGAGTGTGAACAATACCCCTGAAAACAAACTTCTGTTACATGTTCGCAGGCGACTGTGGAGACCATGTGGTCATAATAAACTCCAAACACATAGCTTTCTCTGGCAACAAATGGGAGCAAAAAGTCTACTCTTCACACACAGGGTAAGTGAAGATGATGTGGTCCTGTTGATGGGTAGTTGTTATTACTCTTTCATTTCCTGTTTGTTTTTTTAATCTACAGAGCCTTTGGAACACTTAGAAAATGGTAATAGAAAAAAAAGACAAAACATGATCATTCGTAGGCTTGTGTAAATATGTAAGGAGTGTTCAGTATTATGTGTGTCATTGGCAGACTTTATAACATTAAAGTGTTGTGGCCTTGTTTTTTTTGAGAATTTGAGAAAAACTTTGAAATCTAACACATTTATCTTAATCAGTTGAGATTTCACAGAGCTCTGGAGAAGGTGCAGGAGCACACGCCAGCTCAAACAAAAATAGCTTCCAGTTCACTGAATTAAAGTCATGATCATAATTGGTCTTTGTCTGCAGATTGACAAACTCTAAATAACCTATATTTAAGGAAAATTAATAGGATAGGAATTTTATTTCTTCCTGTTGTTTCTTAAAATTTGTGCTTAAAGTAATGCATCTCTTGACTGCCATAAAGCATAGTGATAAAACGCATATAACAAGTATAAGCCTAGTTTAGAAGGCTTGCTGCTGGCTCCATCAGGACTGATTTCTGATAAAGGGGTCGTTCCAGTTATAGATACAATGCAGTTGTCTGCAGCAGAGAGTTTTGTTAATGTAGAGGAATTTTTTTTTTTTTTTGCATTCAAATTTATATTAAACCATTTTCACTTCACCTCTTACCTGCATAAGATGGCTCTTTCCAGGCCAGTGCCTCTCCAGTCTCTGTTGTCCTAACAGAACAAAATGTAATATTTTTTCTTTGCACCACTTAAATTAAAATGAGTTCTTTCGCCTCGTATGAAAAAAAAAACTTCTCTTTTTTCAATTTTTTTTATTTTTGTTAAAGGTGGGGTGGGTGTTGTTTTTTTGCAACACTTTTTACAATATTGCCTGAAAACCTTTTCACATTTCCATTGCACCCACTGAAATAAAATGTTTGCAAAAAAAACTAAACATTTTGGTCCAGTCTAGAAGGTATAATCAGAGAAAAACTCTGACCAATCAAAAAAGTGATCATCACTATTTTGATTGGCTGCCTAATACGTCCATCAAATATCACCCCTCCCTCCCTCCCTCCCTCCCTATGGTTCATGCAGTCGTGAATCATGTGAAGGCGTGGTTTCGAGGGGTGAGCTGAAGAGGAGGAGGCGGAGCCTTTGGGAGGAGGGAGGGAGTGTATATTTTCAAAATCTCACTTGAGTTGGATTGCTGGAACCGTTTTTCAAACAACACCTACTCCACCTTTAAATGTGTACCACCTCCAGAGGTTGACATGCAGGTTAATGATGCACCTTTACTCCTGGTGGCCCACGGGTGGGGATTTATGCTAGTTGTTTACCCTGCTGCTAATCTGTGAGTGAGTGGCATTCATGAAGATAGACAGGTTTTTGTGATCAAATTCAAGTTTTACGCAGCGTTAAGCAAATCTGGAAAAAGTTTTTGGGAAGGAGGTGATTTATGCACAGATTTGCTCATAGATTTACAAAGATTGGTACATGGTTGGTAGTGGTTGTTATACCTAAAGTTTATTCACACTGTATTTAAAAGAGAACACAGATAGGCTTGCATTAAGTGCTGTAATATGTTTTAACTGTTTGAAAGTAATGAAAATGCACTAAATTGATGAAAATGGTTAATGTATTTCTGTTGTTTAAGAGCACCTAGCTGTGGGTGGCAATAATACTGATGTTTCTAAGGCACATATCTGAAAACCGACAACTTTGTCTTTTTTTCCAAAAGGTATCCAGGTGGATTTAAACAAGTCACGGCAGCTCAGCTTCACCAAAAGGATCCAAAAGCTGTAAGCCGTGTCACCACTTTGTTCTCCTCTTTTGTGATTTTAAGAGTGAATTCTAAAATCTCAGAAATGTCACTACTACATACCTCACATCACATTCAGTATTTTTTATTTAAGCCTCCCACAGAGATGACTATCATTTCCTGCGTGCTCCATGCTAAGCAGGGTGTTGCTGGCCGGACACTTATCCCTTTCTTATACTTTATGTGCTGCTAGTGCTCATTAATGACTAGTGCTGACAAGTGGGATCAAGTGAAAGTGGGTCTGTGCTGTTTTTTTTTTTTTTGGGGGGGGGGGGGGGGGTGGGTGGTATTTTCTGAAACTCAGTGTGACTTTCAGGGTAATTCATGTGGTTTTGGTTGTGTTGCACATTCACTGTTCTGGGGTGACAGACTTTATGTTAGAGAGAGTTCAGTCTGACATCAACATTGATGACTGCCTTCAGAGCTTAGAAGAGCTTCGAGCTTGAAGAACGGAGTGGAAATGGGCGCCTGTGTTCCTGGACATCAGGGTTTTAACAAAAGAGACGGTAACAACCATATCACTGTCCAGAAGCTAATTAAACACATCTGCGTTTAATCAGCCTCTGGACAGTAAATAAACACATCAGCGCTTCACTGCTTACATTTTATACTTGGATTTAATTTTCAACAAATGCCCTGATTCCTAATGTCAGATTTACTTTTTATTTTATAAACTCTCCATCTGTTCTGGGCAATCTCTGGGCTCTTTTAAAAACATTACACTAGTTTTATCCTTCAAACTGAAGTAGGGTCTTCATCAGTTCAGATGCTTGACAATTATATATCTTTTAATAGGAATAAGGCTGTTGATATTTCCGAGTGGCATTATTATGTGAGGCTTGTTTTTACCATCCGTAAGGACATGTTAATCACAGATGGAACCATGATCCCCCCGAGTCCTAACATGCAATGTGTTTTACTGAGGTTTCTTTATTGTTTGATCACTCTGTTGTCTGTTACTTCAAAGTCCATGCTCGACAGATCCAAACGCAACAAACCAAAATCATTTCCAAGGTAGTTGGAGCAATATTCAGAATACCTGCTCCTCTCAGTGCTGATTTCTGGAGCTGCTCAGAAGAATTTAACACTCAGCTGTAACAGCTGTAGAAGAGCTCTCCAGCAAGAATTGGTATTTGATTTCCCACCTACAGCTAGTTTAAGCTAAAAGAAATACCATAAAATTGTCTTTGTCATGTGTGAGCAGGTGAACGCCCTGTTCTGATCTCCAGTCCGTAGTTGACAAATCTAGGTGTGACATTCACTCTGTCGTTGGCCGTTCAGCCAAAGCTGGTTTAGGTCAAACCACCTGACGTTGCAAAGCGTGATTGTGTGTATGAATATGAACACAATCAAAGTATGTTAAGTTGCTGTTGACACTTTATTTTCCCAGAGAATCAGTGAGCTGAGTGGACATCCTCCTTTATATTTTGCTTCTTCTCTACAGATTATAAAGTTAGCAGTTTATGGCATGCTGCCCCGAAATCTGCAGCGGCGCACGATGATGCAAAGATTACATATCTTTCCTGAAGATGTAAGTCTGTTTCACTTCACCTCTCTGAACTGTTTCTATGCGCTTTTGGATCACAGGAATGTCTCTATAGTTTTCATTGCTTTTGGAAGAAGACTTTTTTTTTTGTGCGTGCACTACATGAACAGCAGACAACTGTCAGCATAAAACTGACTCACAGATGGCCTCATATTTGTTTCTAGAATATTCTTCTACACATAATCACTGGCTTCACTGTGCTTCACAGTTATCATGAAGTGTTGTGCTGATGTGCTGTGTTTTGTTTTTGCCAAATGTGCCACATTGCTTTATGATCAGATGTCTCTACACTGGTCTTGTCTGTCCAAAGGATGTTGTTCCAGAAGCTTTGCAACTTTGCATCTAGGGAGTGACATGCAGCAAAGAGTCACTAGCTGGGACTTGAATCTGGCTGACTGTGATGAGGATCTTAAGCCTCCTGCCTTTTATAAGCCAAAGCTAAACTGTATCAGTTAATGTATGGATTAAGTCCAATTACATGCATTTTTGGGAGATGACTACATTAGTTCAGTTTGCAGCTACTGAACCAGGGAAGCTTGTAGTCATTGAATGAGCCATGAACTTCTCTGTATGAAAGTATTCTACAGTCAGCTATGAGGCAGTCTGACTGACAGCTAAAGCTTGACTGAAGCTGAGTTGTACAACAGCACAATGACCCCAGATACACCAGCAAATCTATAAGAGAATGACAGAAGAGGGAAAGAATAATGGTGCTGCAGGGGCCTCGTCAAAGTCCAGACCTCAATCTGACTGAACCGCTGTGATGGGACATAAAAAGAACTGTGCTTAAAGATATGTCTGCAAACCTCAATGAACTGAGGCAACTTTGTAAACAAGAGGTTGTTTACTTTCAAGATCTGGAAAAGACTGAATTATTTATTATGTTCTGATATGTAAAATCTTAATACTGAAAGAGTGTGTAGTGTCAGAATAAAAGGAAAAGCAAATTCCTCTCTTATATTTTTGTTCTGATATAATTTCACTAGCAGAATTAAAAGTGAAGTGTGCATCTTAAATTACAAGTAGATCATATGGATGTCTGTGGTTGTCATTAGCAATTTAGGAACAGTCAGTGCACTTTTCATCTTTTTAGTCTGACGCGTTGCTTTCCTTAAATGAACGTTCATTAAGCCATGCCCTAAAACTGTGTTCTCCCCTTATTTGTGTTTCGTCCCCTCCCGTTTTCTTACTTTTTAAAAATTATTTATATTTTTATGTCTTGCTTAAATTTCTCCAATGTCCCATACATCCACCTGTCTAGGTGCTGCCAGATGACATCCGAGCCAGCCTAACAGAGGAGCTTCCGCAGCCCAGAGACATCCCCAGGAAACTCAGCGAGTACACTCAGGAGGAGATCGATGCGTTCCCCAGGCTCTGGACGCCGTAAGTACACACGCAGATGTTCTATTTGTATCTCACCTCTGAATTATTCCGTCTTTTGAAGACATTTATGTCAGTGATGAATACACTTTATTTGTATCTTGTATTGATGAAGGTGAGCCAGAAGAGGGTGATATTAAATTGAGTGCAGTGACCCAGTTCCACTTGTCCCGTCCTCCTGTAGGGCACCCATCCCTCCTTGTGATTCAATTGGTGCATTTTTACTTTTCGTGGTCTGATTGTTTGGAATTTACAGTCAACCCCCAATTAACTATTTCCAAAAAAATACTGACCAATGATTGGATTATTTATGAAACATCACATAGTAAAAATCCTTCCTCAATGTCAAGGCCTCTGTTTGGTTTACATTTGAATGTAAATTAAACTTCAAATTTGCTTGTAAATAAAGCAAAATTTGTCATTGTCAAAATGATTTATGCTCATCTTTTTAAACTGCTATTTTGTTAATTCAGTATTTCATTTTAATTTGTTCCTCTTTTGCCATTTTGTTGTTGTTTCACTGTTTCTAGAACAGCTGTACATCGCATCATTGGAAAGAACAAGGAGCTAAATTCTGTTTTAAAACAAACCTGGATGTGGTTGAAAGTACAAACCCTTTTTTATTTTAATGGTTAAGGTCCCTCAAGACACAGCTTATGGATGTATTAAGCTTTTAAAGACATCTGCAAAAACCATATTTAGCTCAATGGGAATTTGTATTTTTTTTTTTTTTATTGGAACCAAATTAACTGAAAACACATCTGGTTATGGCCATTTCTGTGGAAACATTAGCAGTTTTGTTTGATTTCATAATGGTGGCTAATGATATTGACCTTGAACTGTAGCTGTTGATCATGCAGTAATATCAACAGACATCAAGTTAAAATTTTGAGACCTTATAAATACAGATTTAAAAACTGTCACAGCTGTTCTGCCAAGGACTGTTGCTAACTTGTGAGCTTGACTTCAGAGATGAGGTACTGTAAGTGACGTCTCTCTGATCTTGAACCAGTCATACGCACTGCAGTGACCAGTTCATTTGCTCTCGTGGTCAGATCTGTGTTGTCATACTCAGCAATAAAAGCCGAACTTACTTCATCCCAGAAAACAGGCCAAACCGCTTTTGTGGGTAGTTGATATGAACGCACATTCAAAAAATAAGATCTAAATGTTTCTGCTGTAAGCAGAAACACATGTTGCTATGAAGTGAATGCTTGTCAGCCAACTAAGAGCTGTCACTCCACGACATAATACCCATTTATCAGGGACCGGGTGTTGGATGCATGATCACTTTGTTCATGGGAATGAGACTATTGTTTACCGTTAGGAATAGAAAGGAGCTTTTGTTAACACTGGTGTGCTCAAAGGTTTTATTTTTAATTTTTTTTTTACTGTGGTCTGTGCACCACTGCACCAAACCTTGAAGGAGAAATTATGAAATGCCACAAACACACACAGGAAGTCAACTCCCAACTCTTTCCTAATTAGATTTACAAGGTTTCTCTGAGTGTGTGAGAGCAGGCATCTGTTACTCAGCATAATCATATTCATTGGCTTTTCTCACTCGAGTGTTTTCAGGTTGGAGATTGAACTGACATTGTGACCTGTGGTTTGCTGGCATGATAATGTCACGCTGCTGCATTTCTCCACTTTCACCTTCAGTAAACCTTCGTTCTGGGTCAGCTGAAAGGAGTCCGTCTTCACTTGCCCAGCAGTAGCCTTTGCATCTGTTACTCAGCCAATACATCCATTTGTTCATCGTCCAGTTGCTCGTTCAGGTCAAGGCTGCCGCTCCTTGTTCTTTGCGCTGAGCACAAATGCGTTAAATCAAACGTATAGACGCTTCAGATAGCTGCAAATATTTCATGCACGACTAAATACCAAGCTCATTAACTTCAGAAGTATTTTTAATTAGAACTGGCACAGCAAGGATAACATTAATATTACTGTGTTCAGTACACTTGATGCCATGACATCAGGAACAGAACATTTCGTTATGTGGGTTTTTCTCTCACGTTGAACCCCGTTTTTAGTAGTCATGATGCTAGTCTTGCCTGGACTTGCCAGGGCTTCAGATTTCTGCCTGTGATTTCCCAGATTAACAGAGGTGAAGTGAATTTTGTTTAGATGACTTGCAGCATGTTTAACACTTATTGAAAAACATGGTTTGTTATTCCTAGAGACAATGGCTATAATCTTGTTTTAACTTTGGTGGATTCCCCCTTTTGAATTCTCTTTTTCATAGAATCATATTTAAGGAGCGCATTAGACCGTAGGCGTGTTAAATATGTGAGTCAACACTGAATACTTCATGCCTCCGTTCATCTAGTATTTATGTGCGTGCCTCACACAAATATGTACACCTTGACTGTCCTGCTTTCAGCTTGCTGTCAGTGTGTGAGCAAAGTGATAAATGACCCTCTGCTTATTGTTTACTGGTTCACTCTCGGCAGCCAGTCAGCTCGTGTGTTCCGGTTGTCGTGTGGCCATCAAGGTCAAAGTAATCCTGGTTCATTTTAGAGAGCTTCATCTGCCTAGTTAAAATTCACACACACTCTGCCTTACTCATTTTACCCATCAAATGTGTGCATGTTTGTGCATCTGTGCAATTTGAGGTCATCATGCGCGATTCAATCATTACCCTTTATTAAACGCGTAGTTAATATTCCCTGAGAAAAACACTGGAGCAGTGGCAAGAGATGATTATTAGATACGGCTCCTCTCCAAATCTACAATACACACTCACTCTCACACAGGCGCCCAGACACAGGACATCAACAACATGAACATACTGCTGTAGATGATAACAGAGCTATTACATTTGATCTTTTTTTTTTCTTTGTGTCAAAACCAATACAGCATACTGATAAAATCTGTCCGCAGCAACGAACACAGAGGATGCAGGGCTTGAACTCATTTAAACAAAAAAAAAAAGGGGGAAAAAAACAAAAACAGTGATTTGATTCGCCCAGCTTCTCATCTATCACTTTCTATTTATGTTTTCTCTGTGATCCACGGTTGTGCCTCACAATACTAATGCGTTGTCTGGTGTTTTCTCCGCAGACCTGAAGATTACAAGATGAAATGAAATCAAAGCAGCTCAGCTGGGACAAACGCAGATTTTTTTTTTCCTTCCTTTTAATATTGAACACTGAAAACGACAGTATCTTCATGTTTAGTTGTAATAATACTTATCAGTCCTTGATCCATGGCCAGAGAGGCTTCATAGGATTTAAACCAGGAGGTGTCAAACTGATCCGTGAAAGAGCCGTGTGGCTGCAGGTTTTTATTCCAGCCATGCAGCAGCACAGCTGACTTCTTTCATTCAGTCAGCTGAACTGGTTTAGTCCTTTAGTGAAGACAACTAGTTGATTGACTAAAACAAGTCATCTGTGCTGCTGCGTGGTTGGAACCAGAACCTGCAGCCACACGGCCCTTTCACGGATCAGTTTGACACCTGTGATTTAAACAGACAACAACTGATGTCTTCTTGTTGGCTGAAAAATAAAAAATAGATTTTTTTTCTTTTTCTGTTGTTTAAATTAAGTCAACAGTTGACTAATCTCCCCCAAAACTAGAATCAGGGCCCACCTGGACTTAAGGACCGAGTCATGACTTGGATGCCAACAGCATCAGTACAAATTCCATCCTTCCCTTGTGTCTCTGGGGTTAACGCGTAACTCCGTCAGCTGCATTAGCCCTAACATGACCACAGGAGACTGAAATTATCCAGGAACAGCTTGAGGTTTCACTATGTGACTCCACTCTGATCAGAGAAAAATCAGGAACTGTGACTTTTCCTCTGATTAGGTCACTATGAAACCATTAGATCTGGCTCATGAAAATGACATCTGTTAGAACCAATTTATGTGTCACTATGACATCAACATGCTATAAGTGTTAACTATGGTCAGGATTTGTTGTCTTTTTTTTTTCTGTAGGTTTTCAAAGTCCTTTGAGTGAATTGTAAATTGGACTATTAAACAACTTGATGAACCTGCTCTTGTCAAGAAGTGTTTTTACGTCAATCCATTTATTCAATCTGCAAGTAGTTTAAAAAAATGACCTAAGCACAATTTTGTTAGTCTCATCACAGATTTATTGGTTATAAAAGCAAACAAAATAGAAAATAAATACATTTCTTTTGTAGGAACGGGTGCGGTATTCAGACACATGCCTTATGAAATTTGTTCATCCCCAACAGTTTAAATTGAAATCAAGGCCAGTCGAGGCTTAACTTTTAGTGTTGTTTTTCAGACAGGGCGTGGGCCGTTTTAATACCCTTACTGATTTATTCTTTGATTTTTAATAGTAACTGGCTCAGGTCTCAGTCCAACAGGCAAGAGCTCAGCTGGTAAGCAGCTTGCTCACAGTGAGTGGGCCCACATTTGCATAAGAAAAAAGGAACAGTACTGCAACACAACAGGCAGAAAACAAATTTGTTCTGCAGGTTTAGTATAAAAACCCAGAAGACACACTATCTTGTCATCTTTATAATAAGAGAGTGACCCATCATAAGATGAAACAAAAAAAATCAAATTAGAAAGTTCTTGTTTTGTATTCAGTGTTAGGGGATTAATTTATAAAAGTGAATTCCCGAACAGTTGAGCCAAAATAAAAAAAAAAAAAAAAAAGTCAGGAGACGCAGCAAACAACACATTACCACATGGAAAAATCACTTCAGTATTTTTTTTTTTTACAGAAAGACATCATAGATGCAGGGGAATCATGATTTGTAATTATAAAACACATCCTCTTCAGATGTTGGATTCTCATCCTCCTTATTGATTTGATCTGTGAAATATTCAAGCTAGCTTCAGTCAAAACAAGATGCATGTGTCCAGTTACACACTCAGTGGTCAGTTTAAAGGAGACATGCAGCTTCACACAACAAAAGGGTTTAGTCCTGACTTCAGCTATAAGATGGGAACGAACTGTCTTGCTGTTACATTACCACTGGACAAAGCGAACATAGATCAGGCACTTTTCGGACCTCCATTTTACAGAGATATCATACAAGAGTCCACAAAGCTATTTACATCATATCACCTGGTGGGAAGCCCACTGGAGATGTGAGGAGGGCGGGTTCTCGAAGACGGTTTCAGATGAGTGGCGTGACATGTTTGTTCATGTCAGGTTTTGATTTGTTGCACGAGTGTTGTAGCTTGTAGGGCTCAAGCACTTAAGGCGAGTCCATCCTTCTTTTTCAGTCCTCCTAGTTTTTCTCTGTGATGGTGTCACGCGAGTACCTCCGAGACATCACGCCCGGTGACCTCAGCTCCACGTCCTCAGAGTAGCTTGGGTGGTAACCATGGCGATTGGAGGCCATCTGAGAAGGTTGCTGGGGGTAGTACTGAAAGGGATAACCACCGTAGTAGGGGTCCTGGTCTTCCTCCTCATCCTCCTCCACCTCTTCTTGATTGTGGTTGTATGGCTGTCTGTAGGGAGGATTGTAGGGCTGGTAGCTGCCATGAGGCAGGGGTTGGACTGGAGTGTTGGGAATATTAAGGGTCAGTAGGAATCTTTGAAACTAGAGCAAGTTTACAGTCAGGTTTGGGACTACAACCATGGTACATGCCGCCACCACCACTAAAAAGCAACATGTTAGCAGTGTGTTGTTAAAGCAAACTGAAGGGACAGCTGATAAGAGCCACCAGGAATGGGCGACATGCAGGGTGAGATGAGGCTTTGCAGCAGTTTAAATTATTTGGTTTTCTAATTTCCTTGATCCTGATTGAAGTTCTTGAAAAGTAACTGGAAATGGGACTCAAGCAAAAGAAAAAAAAATGGTGAAGAAAAATAGCATTTCTACACTGTACTGCTCAGATGTGAATTTTTCCAGCAATGAAAAATATCATAGCACATTTGAGGTAAAATAGTCTTTCTGCAGTACATGCAAAAAATGCATCTCGTTTTCCAAGATGGATTTCTTTCTAATAATAAATAAATAAAATAAAAGACACAAGTAGCCAAGCTGTTCTGTAATAAAAGCAGCCAGTTGGCATCAGAATCTTGTAATGGGATTTGAGCTAGACACAGGGGGAAGTGGAGGCTGCTGTAGCAAAGCAGAGAACAAGGATAAGTGTTAAACAATAGCGATGCAATCAGTGGTGGCGATAGTCACGGCAGCAGTACGGGGATTTGTTTGGACTACTGGGACAGTAGGTTAATCCATTTTTGTCCTTGAAATATAACAGGAAATTTCAGCAGCTTGTTTGTATCAAGAAAGTCAATGAAAGTCAATAAAATCCTGTTTCTATTATTGGTCAGGAATTATGTGGTTTTACATGTGCAAAGACTCAAAATATGGTGGCTGTTAAAAAAAAAAAAAAAAAAAAAAAAAAAAAAAAAATCACACCCAAGCGAGGGTTGTCTAAAATCACTGTATTAGGGATAACCATTTGCTTTTGACCTGCTCCTAAAAAAAAAAAATGTAGAAAATAATTTGGAACAAAAACTAAGTGTATGTTAATTTTAAAACTCCCGAGAACTAAAATTAACAATCCACTGCTGTGAGGTTTAGAAGTTGAAGAGTGATACAATTGCTCATCCATCATGGCAGCCTTGCAGGAATGATTGGATTTTTTTTTTTAACGGGGCACTGAGGGAGGCGAGCACAGGAGGAGGGGAGGGAGAGGAAGATGTTTGGAGAATGCTTCTCAGTAATCATTCCCATAGCCCTGTTGAACTTCTAATCAGAGGGTGGAGTAGACCCGTGAAGAGGAGGGAAGGAGGGAGGGAGGGAGGGAAAACAAGAGAGGGGAAAATAGAAGATGTTAGCTCATGTCAAGAGAAAAGCCCAACAACACCAAAGATTTTAACTTCTCAAGTCGACCTGACAGAACATCCCCAGTCGTGCTTCTTTGAGGTAGAAAAATAAGCACCAAAAACCTTCTCTTGTAGAGAAAGGAGACATGCACACCTCAAGTAAATCTGTCAGTGAGTTCAGTATAAATGTTAACACTGTTAATGTGTTTGGAAAAATGTGAAATGTGTCAGATCTTTGTTTTTCTTTCCGTTCACACAAAGTTTATATGAGAAAACATAGAAGGGTAACATGCGTTGTGAGTGTCTGAGGAGACCATCTGTTGCAGTTGCACACTTGGTAGTAATTCAGAGCACGTGCACATGTATATTCAAGTGTTTACAAAGAAATAAAAATTGATTTGAAGACACTGAACCAGCTAATGTAACTTTCAATTATTACCATCTTAGATTTTTTTTAAATTTACCAAATTTTAGTTTCATGATAAGCCTAAAAGCTATATGTTTTATTTTTAAAAAGTTCTTTGCTATGATCAGGGTCTGCATGATAAATATGAAATTACAGCCTGCAGACAGTTATCTTAGTATAAAGAATATAAACATGAAGAAAGAGCTCGCCCTGCTTTGTCCAAACACAAGAAAAGTCTGCCTTCCTGTGCCTCTAAAGTTGTCTAATGCCTGCCTGCTGTACCTTTTTTTTTTTGCAGGAATCTGTCTTTAAGGGGAATATGTAACTTGCAGTTTCTTATCCAGTTACCATCAGACAGAGTCAGCCTTTCTGTTTTCATTCTTTTTGGCGAGCAGCTTCTTGGAGAGGCCTTGTATTCACAAGACAGGCACAGAAGTGTCCTTTATTGATATTTTTGTTTCTGGGTAAAAAAGAAACCCAAGCCCCAGTCAGAAGTATATATCCACCTATGATGGTCTTGACCACAATGGCAAAACCAGCTACCAATTTATTCTTTAAGTCATTTCCTTCTTGGCCGGAATGACTGCCAAATAATATCTTAAATATGGGATACTGTCCTCCTGGAATACCCAGTAATCTCCAAAATTCAGTGATTGAGCCAAAGATCTGAGGTTGTGCTGAAGAACTGAAAGAGAGTCTTCATTATTCATTTGACTTATGAAACCTACTGCTTGTCTGCCTGTAGACAGCAACACTGGCACTCCAGCATGCACAGTATTTTCACATTTTTGAGTCTGTCTGTGTAACATAATTTTAACCTGTATTGGCTTAAAAACAAACAAACAAACAAACAAACAAAAAAACTCTTTAAACGTAAATGTTCTTTTCTTTTACACATTTATGTTGTATAATTACTCTGCCTAAGGCAAAGAATGGTTGAAGTAAATAAATGAAAGCTCACTACTAATTGGCTGAGACAAAGGTGTTTTTTTTTTTTTTTTACTTCAACTAACACTTATTGAGTTTCTGTCAAAATCCAGTAACTAAGCAATAATAAGCTATCCGTGCTGTTCACATTGCTTTAAAACTGCAAAAAAACAGAAAAAGCAATGGGGGGATTGAGGAAAAGGGGAAAATATAACTAAACTAAACTACAAACATCCAGTTTAAGCTGAAAATACAACTGCTGTGACAGGAAAAGACCTGACAGATCATATACTTTATAACTGCAGGTTTTACTTGAAGTGGTCAGAGAGGTTGAGTTAAGGAAAAATCTGCATTCAGTTCACTGGTATCAAATAAATGTGGTTTGGTGGATGAAGTAATGTCTCGTCCATCAGTTACTTTTAGCGGATATGTCTTTTTAGAAGCTTTTAAATGTGGAATACTGAGATGATCCAAGACGATGGACTCCGACATATATCATGTCTCTAAATTAAATATTTATTATCTCAGCTCAGCAAATGTCTTTGCCTTGTTAATTCCTTAAGCCAGTGTGGACATATCACAGTGAAACAAGAATTACATCTCCAATTCTCTGAGTTTTACAAGAACAACAGTTTGGGAGCCAACCGTTATCCATTTAAAAGAAATCATTTAGAAGTGATCAGGGTCAGATTATGTTGTTTTTATAGAGTCATTTTGTATGATTATAGGGCCATATTAGGTGCTCATAAAAATGAATCAGTGAATATGTATTAAAAATAAACCCTTAAGCATTAAGATTATTAGTCTTAGTAGTCAGATTCTTTTGAAGTCTTTTGAAAGTAAAAAAAAACAACAACACTGACTTACATTATTGTTGTTCAGATATGAAAGGAAACATCAGGACACAGAGCTAAATAAACACCAGCAGACTGCTTTTGTAAGGTCTGTGAAGTTTGTGTTTTGACCATGTTCAAGAAAATCGTCCAGTCAAAATGTTATTTCTGCTTCAGCTGCCAGATCCTGAACTGCTGCGTTCACTGTGTGCATACACTGGCGTGTTAAGTTGCTTTGTTCTGTCTTAGATCCAGCTAACAAGATGGCTAGGATTATTATTATACGGTATGATAAAGCATAGAAAAACACAGTGAATCACATTTCTTGGATAAGTCTCCTTACATGAATCACATTCATGCTCTTTGTAATGTTTGTTTCCAGCTGAGAGCCACCTGCTTAGCAATCTCCAACCCTATAGAAACCATAGACTGTCAAAAGATGGATGCACCCATTTGCTCTCTTAAAGTTAATCAAAAGAACCTAAATGTGCAAAGTCACTGATTGCCAGTAGGCACTGCCTCTAAAGCACTGCTAGTTGAATTAGTTCCATTTAAAGGAAGGCTAAATCGTTTCTGGATGACGTTATGTCTGTTGATATTTAAACAAAACACGGAGGGCTCGCTCCTTCCTCTGCCTCCCTACAGGGCTCCTCGAGAAAACATACCCCATCATGAACTCTAGCAAGCTGAGGCTTGAGGATATAAGCTGTTTATAATACACTAAAATGTGTTTGTGAGCAGATATCTACTTCTGAGGGGCCCTAATACTAATACACTGAAAAAATAATGAATATACTGATATTACAAAATTTTGTTATATTTACATGCTAAGACATCTTCACAATAGTCTTCTTTTAGAGTGCTGAAAACAGTATTAATAAATGTGTGTAGTCTGCATAGGGCTGCTGTATTAGCTGTTTAAAGTAAAGCATTCCCATTTCATAAATAACTTTTTTTTTTTTTTTTTTACCTCCAACATTGTAGCCCAGACACGAGTTCTGGTCACAGTAACCTGTGGGGCCAGCTGGTCCTGTGCTTCCAGGATTTCCCGCCCTACCCGCCGTCCCCGGGTTACCGGGCCGACCAGGTGGGCCCTGGCTGCCAGGTCGTCCTTCACCGGGCGAGCCTGGAGACGGAGGAAAAATTTGAGTTGAGTTGAAGAAAAAAAAAAAAAAAAAAAAAAAAAAAAAAAAAAAAAAAAAAAAGAAAAACACATAGCTGTTTGACATTTGGCTAGAAGGATTCCTGCAGGGTGACACCTGGTGAGAAGGGATTAAAAAAGGAGAAGAAAATCAGATGAAAATGCAGCACCCAGGGTACATCCTGTCACTGTGCTATCACCCCTTCAGTATCTTTTAATCCTCTCTGTGGCTGTGACAAAGTAAAAAAAAAAAAAAAAAAAAAATGAGGGGCCTGCAAACATTTTCTTGTCATTTCTGGATAAGACAAATGATGCTGAACGTCCTGAGGGTAGGAACAGTAATAACACGCTTCTTAGCTGAAATTTAGCCAGAAGCTTCTGTTTTATGTTTTCACAGACCAGGACTCAGTTCAGGAGTCAGCAGAAATATGAGATCAATATTCTGAAGAGAGTTTCTTTTGGCTAGTGCTAAAATTATCATCCCACAAATATTCAAGAAAAGCACAACGAATAAAGACTTCCTTTTTCAAATATTGGATTTTTTTTTCTCCCCCGTTATGGTTATGTGATCATTTTAAGTTTCAAGGGAGCTGGAATTTTGTACACTTATTCTGTGACTATTGATCGCAGTAAACAGAAAAATCCCAGCACTGACATATTTTCATAACATGGAACTCAAATTCCACCCTGCAGTCAGGGAAATCAATATAGCGTCTGCTCGCTTTACTCACACAGAGATTCAGCAGAGTGGAGTAAATCCAAAACACATATAGTCTCTGCGCTATTTTATTTTATTGCTCTAATATTTGGAATAGTTTGGTTGTGTTGAGAAGCAACATAATAAAAAAAAAAAAAAAAAAGCTGCACAAGCGGTAGGTCCGGTGCAGATTTCGGCTAGAAACGCTAAAAAATATGTTTTCAGCAATAGAATCACTCTAAACAGTCATATTTGGAAGCAGCTACAGAGCCCCAAAATGTTCAGTTAGTTCAAATACGCCTCAGGACTGTTTTATCCTACCTGGAGGGCCAGGTGGTCCTCGAGGTCCCTGACTCCCAATGCCCGGACTCCCCCTTTCTCCTCTGTCTCCTGGGATACCTGGAAACGAAGAGGTCAAAAGACATGCATCTGCAGGTGAAAGTCTATCTCATTTCATCTAGCTCTTTTTCCCACAACACTGCATTATTAAGAGAAATATCGTATATTTTCCATCATTTCTTTTATTTGACAGCAGCTGCAGATTTTTCATCCAAATTAAAAAAAAAAACAAAACAATCAACATCAGCCCTGATCAGGAAAAGGTTTAGATACTAAATCACTTAAAATACAGCAAAAAGCAAAAAAAAAAAAATGCAGAATTAGAGCTTTCTTCTTCTTTTCTATCAATTTTATTGTGGCTCTTCGAGTATATTTAGTTACTCCTTGTAAAGGTTGAAATAAATACATACATTACTGCACCCACAGTAGCTGAAACTGCTCTGCCTCAGCCAGCTTCAAGAGAAAAACACGGCTAAATTAATTCTAATAGACATGATTTCCAGTGGCCCTGGGATGGACTGGCAACCTGTCCAGGGTGGACTCCTGCCTTTTGCCCGAAGGCAGCTGGGATAGGCTCCAGCAGATCCCTGTGACCCTGCGGAGGACTAGACGGGCATAGATGATGGATGGATGGATGGATGGATGGATGGTTTCCAGTGGCAGAGGCAACTTTTCAGTCTTTCAAATTTCAGCAATAGGTCTTCAAAAGATTGCTCATTCCAAAATTATTGATCCAAACAACTGTATTACATAATAAACTTTGGCTGAAAAATATAATGTCATAAAGTGCATGATGAACCCAGAATTTGCTCTGAGATCTAGCTGTTGAATGATCTTCTGGAACAATCTTTACACATTCAAACGCTGAAGAACCATATTAAAATGATCTGTGTGTGGATTTCCTGTACTGCTGCTTTTTTATGACGGTCTTAACTGCATACTGAGGGGATGAGGAGAAATATTTCACATAACCATGAATTTAAAAAAAAAAATACTATGAAGTGGCAGCCTCATTTTGATGGTGTTTTCAGGGGTTTGTCAACTGAATACTGAAAAATAAACTATTTTGTTTCATTGCATAGCTTTTTTTTTTTTCCAATTCTTTCTGGTATTCCCACTTTGATTATGTTTTAACACAAAATCTTTTCCCAACTGGTTTGAATTAATCCTATGATTAATGTGATAACGTAAAGCAGTGTGTATGTGTGGTGGAGTAGTTCACTGCAGGGCACAAATGTGACTGTGGAGAATCCATCAGCGCTGGACACATCCTGACAGACGTTCAGCTGCTCTCAGCTCTCCTTGCTCTCTGCAAGTGTTGAGTGTGCAGGCTCGTTCAGTATGTGGTTCTTCTGTGTGCGTACTGTGTTTTGTAGATGAAGACGGAGACTCATAAAGGCTGCTTGTCCTCTAAAAGGCTTGTGGATGAGGAATGACATCATTAAAACTACTGTGTCCTGGCCTAAACTGTGGGTTTGTCTGGTACCAGGCCAGTTCTCGACATACAGAAAACAAGCAGAAAGGTTAAATCATCAATTAGAACAATAAAAAAAAAAAATCATCAATAATGGAGTAAAATCCATTCTGTCCTTATCTGTTCCAATATCTACCATAAACATAAAAAATGCATCACATTACAGACTAATGTTTGATGTAATGCATCAAGACCTTGAAACAAGCTTGTGGTAAAATCCAGACTGGTGATCAGAAATGACAGCAACATGTGTCTTTGTATAACTTTTCCCTGTTCATTTGTCTTCGGCACTGCACTCAAGTCTGACAGTGGTAGTTAAAAAAAAAAAAAAAAAGAAAAAGTCTTCTGTTTATTCTGGCATGTCGAATTTATATGTTGGTGACATATAAAACATTACAATACTGATGCGTGGACAGCAGTTTCAACCCATGAACACGTCTTTTGACAGCTTCCATTCTCACCTCTGACGCCTGGTTGGCCGTTCTGGCCACTAGTACCGGGGAAACCTGGTCTGCCAGGTGGGCCTTGCTCTCCCTGAGGACCCGGGGGGCCTCTCCTGCCTGGCTCTCCAGGTGGTCCGGGCACCGTTCGCACCGGACGCTGAAGACTGTACAGGGATTTGGTTCAAGATGGAATTATAGCGAGACAAGTGGCCTGCAAGAGGTGAAGGAGGAAAGAAAGAGCCGAAGAAAACTATTAACAATTACAATAAAATGAGACATATTCAACTGTCTGAAAGGTAGATTGTATTGAAATAATTCATTTTAGTTTATTTAATCAAATACAACAGCAAAGAGATAAGTGGGAACATTTGATTTGCAGAAAGCAGCAGGGTTCTTGCATCTCTCTGGGAGTTAGTTACAGATATATGGTGCACAAAAACAGAAAGCAGCCTCTCAAAGTTTAGTTTTAACTTTGGGGACAAAAAGCAAACCTGTTCCAGATGATGTAAGATGCCTGGAAGGTCGGTAACGCACCAGAAAATCTGGTGCTTTAAAACCAACAGAGGTATTTTAAAACTAAAAAAGCACTCGGAGAGCGCAGACCTCCGCCAAGTACAACAGTTCCCCCATATAGCAATTTACAGATTGCGATAAAATCCGCATTCTGGATCAGATCTGGATCAGCCTTTGAAATTTGATAGAGGTTTCCATTGTCAATCCCTGAGTCAAATTTCATACGTTTTGGGCAATAATTAACGGAGATATTGAGAAACAAAATTTTCGGCCCCATTGACCGCAATGTTATTGAAAATTTGAAAGTGATCCAGAATCCAGGATTTCTTCCGGATCACACCCAAAATGAAATCAGTTCTTCCTTTTCACATTTCTGACAACTCCTGAAAATTTTACCAAAATCCATCAATAACCTTTTGAGTTATATTGTACACAGACAGACAGACAGATAAACGCCAGCAAAAACATAACCTCCGTGGTGGAGGGAATCAACTTTTTGATATCAGACTCTCCGGGATATCAGACTTTTAATCCCTAAATTAAGTTTGACGTCATAGACTTGGTAACGGATGAGATATGGATGTTGAAGTTCAGTTAAGAGTCCACAGTGGCACCCAGATTTGTTTAGTTTGTCGTTTTAACACCACAGACAGAAGTTTAGATGAACCTTTCCTCCTTGTAAAGAATATTCACATGCAATTAAGCTATGAAAGCATGTGTATCATCTGCATAAATATGGTATTATTTGTCATTGCTTTGGCAAGAGGGATTGTTTTTGTTGTATCAAAGATGCCCTAGAATAGATCCCTGAGGAACTCCTGCTATTTTAGCCTGCTCTGATGTGACTACCATGTACACAAAGTAGTCTCTGTGATCTAAAAAGGATTCAAACCAGTTTACTACTGTGCCAGAAAGTCCTAAGCTAGACTTCTAGCCTGTGTAGCACTATGAAGAAATCCAGGTATGTCCAAATAGAAACATGACTGTTACCTGTGTTTAAGTGGACACCATTCATTACTTTAATATGCAGTCTACTATGTAAATAGTAGCTCTATTGCTATTGCTTTCTGAACCTATGGAAAGATGCGTGACAGAAGAGAAGTGTTAACAATATGCAGGGTGTCTGAAGATAAGATAAGTTGTTGGAAACATTCTTGACAAATATTGTTGGCAAAACATCAAGGCAGCAAGATGATGGCCTCAGATGCTGGTTAATACTGCATCAAGGTTTAACTGGCTGATTGATGTCTCTCTTTGTAGATATCATATTGAACTTGGAGATTACAATGTTACAATGTTCACCTTTTCCAACACTTTTTTTCTAGTCTGACTGACATGGTGTATCACTATGGAGATCCTTTCTAATCAGGGATCATCTTTCACATTAACTGAATCAGAGCCTCAAAAACCATTGTATGTTTTGAACCAAACAGTAAAACTAGCTTATAAAATGAAACGATTGAGGGAAGAGCTGTGGAAGAAAAACCCTAGGATGATAATAATAGGAGGACAAAAAGTCAGTTCAAAATACTTTTAAAACTTGTTTGATGTTCTGAGACAAATAAGAATGACATAGTAAAGCCAGTAAAGCTGTGCACAAACATTTATGGGTGTAAAAAGCTTTTACTGCAAAAATACTTGTGCTATCAGTAAAAATAATTGATTACTCACTCTGGATGAGCTGTTCGCACACTTGCCGTGCAATAGCTCTTACTGCAGCCTGGGACTGCACATCCCCCTAAACAGCAAACATAGAGCTCTTAGGATTTGATACTTTTTTCATTTGGACAACCGCAGGAACATAAACTTTCAGACCAGTGGTTAACCATTAGTGGGCGGGTAGGTTAAAGGGTGTTTAATGAGCACTCCCCACCTTTGTTCCATGCTGTAATTATGTTGAGATTGGCCAAAAGTGACAGGAAGTTTAAGAAAGCAACATGGGGTATTTGAAAATGTGCAGTCAAAATGTTATGAAATATTTTTGGGTTAATTCTTTTAAGACATTGCAGTTTATTATTGAAATCAGAAATCCTAATTGTATTTAACAGCAAAGAACCAACTCAAACAGAGTTGCTGCTATTCTTTTATAGAGCACAAAGCCATTGTCTTTTCTTGTAAGTCATCAAAGAGACTTATAGGAAAAGACCTCAAAGAGAAGGATCAATCACTGAAAGAGCTTTTTTTGTTTTCAACTGAATGCAGGAGTAAATGGAGGTAAGTCTGTAAATGTTCTGTATGTCAGTGATTAATTTAATGAAATTTTTTGAGCTTACTCCTACTTTTTAAAAGAGTGAATTGTATGTTTTTCGTCTGTGACAAAGCTTTTCAAAACCTGACTGCTATGCATTATGGAAAATGAAAGATCTATTGTCTTTGGAGCATTTCTCCTCCAAGAGAGTAAAAGTCCGGTTTTCTTGGACTATTAATGTATTTTAATTGAGCAGTCACTTCACCTTTTCAGCTTTATTGAATTGCAATAACACTTAATTAAAAAATTGATGTGAAATGAACTGAGGCTGATATTGATTTTAATTCATTTGACCCCAGGGGTTAAATTTCTTATTTGAGTTAAAAGCTTAAATATAATGTATGTACGAGAAGTGGTCCCACCACTGGAAATGTCTGAGTATGAACGAGTAGATTTCAGTCACTGCTTTTGCCTTGTAATCATTTGATGTGACATGTATTACTGTGCACGTAGGAGAAGTATATTTGAAGAGGATTTGTTCGTTTGTTCATTTTTAATCCACCTTTCCATACTTTCTCTATCCTGTACACTCTTGAGTGTGAGGACAAATATACACACACAAAAAAATACATGTTGGGTCTTGGAACTTGAATTCATTTCAAATAGAGTAAATGACCCCAACAGTTTACATAATGAAGCAGGAACAGGAATGACAAGTTTGCTTCAAGTTTGCAAGTGGCATGATCCCCAAAGCCCTTGGAAGTGATGGCCTTGCTGCCGTGTCAGCAAAAGTACACAGTCTTCCCTGCTGCAAATTTGAACAATGAACATGGATTTTATTTGGTTTGCTCTAAATGAGGTTGAGGGAGTGGTAGAGAAATAAAGTGAATGTTTATGCAAAAGACAAACGGGTTACAGTGACTATTCTGGAGAGTAATGTAATTTCTTCAAAACAAGGGTGTGAAGCAGAAGTGAGTTTTACTCCAGGAAACAACAGTATTTCCACTGTAAAATGGAGTGGTAAAATTTGATTTGCTCAGACAGCGGCTAACAGTTAAATGACTTACTCTTTCTCCCTTCTCGCCTTTGCTACCAGCAGGTCCCTGAAAAATAAAAACAAAGAAGAATAAGCAGTCAACAAAGGTATGTCCCGAAGGAAAACACACTATTCTCTTCTCTCCATTCTTTGTGCCCCAAAAATGATGTAGAAATTAGCTCCGAAGTTGGTGAGCTCACAAACACAGCAACATATGTGCTTTGACAGAACTTTTTTTTCTTTTGTCAGCACTTCAAACCAAAGAGATTAATATCTGCTCAAAACACACACATTCCTTCAAAAGCCATCAAGTCTGTGAACATTATAATGTAAACGCTTTATAATTCAGAGGCTTATAAAAAGAAAGAAACAAGTATTTCCTGGCTACAAAACTATGAACTGATACAATAAACATCCAGTGTAATATGGATATTCAAAGGCTGCAACACATTTTGAATAAAGGCTTGTTTATCTTCGGAAAACCTAACCTTGACCATTGACTGACTCTGTTTATGTGTAAGGATTGGTTCATAGGCAAAAAGGGATACAGATGTATGCAAGGTCTGCATACTATGATGCAGATGATAAAAGGGCCTTGCCAACATTTAACACGGTCACTGAACTGAGGAGCAGATCTCAATAAAAATCTCATTCTGGGCCTCTCTTGTGTGTTTGGACGATCCAACGACTGCTTATCATGGTGACATGGAAAAACCAGGTCAAATAAAGGAGCTAAAACCCACTGGAGGAACGAGCATTTAGCGTACAATCAAAACTGTATCACACTATGTGGCGAACACATAGGGTTTGTCCAAAGTACAGAGTCTGTGCTTTTTCACTCAAAATGTTTAATCCGTTGTGAGAGAGAAGGGGGGGGTTGTTACTGATGATGACTTCACATCAAATGTGAACTGGTAGCAGTTAAAATTAAAAATCACTTCAGTTAGTCCGTAGAGACCCTATCCACACTTACTTTAATGAAATTACATTTGTGAGCAGTTATCAGAGGCTAAAAATAACATTTTTAAATGCATATTCAGTTCTTGTGACCCCTCACAAAAGTTAACACTCCTTACCATTAATAATAGGCCTAGAGCTTTTTTCCCCTTTAAGACAAAGACTTTTCTTCATCCTTATAAAATTTCACAAATACTGATCGTGATAGGTAATGCAGAACATTTCCAGGATTTCCAGATGGATCATATAATTTCTGAAACAGAACAGCTTGAAATTAGAAGCCAAGTCCAAAAATTTTAAGGGTGTTTGAGGATGTGCAACCCTGCAGCTTGACATGTTATTGATTCTCCAGTGGTATAAATCCACTGTTTGAGAATGGGTGTCAGTATAATCAGACATTTGTATAACTACCTCATTCCAAAAACCTGAGTGGCTGCTGCTCAGAAAATAACTTTTTCAGGAGGAAATATATTTAGCTGAAGTGCTGACAAGGGCTTTCAAATGGCAAGACAATGACAGAATCAGTAATCATGTGAATAAAAACAAAAAAAACCAATAAACAGAAATAATGAAATAATTAGTTAAAACTCTGTTTATGTATTACATTAATGTGGTTACATTCTGTATCAGTCTGTGCTTTCTGTCTGCATGTTTTTGTGTATGTGTGTGTTTGACTTAGACAGGGAGTTTGTGATTTATAGCTTGACCCTCTGAGCCAAACTTGCTGCTGGCTTGCAGAGATGACCCAAAAAATAAATTAGCTGTCACCAACATCACAGCATCATCTGTTCCTGTTAGTATTACACATAGTTTGGATCTCAACATCTTCTCTTCAACATCATCGTCTGTGAATTGTGTTGCCTGCACAAACTTTTCTTTTTTTGAAGGGCTAACATAACCTGACCCCCTGCACCTTTGGAATAGAAGCTGGACCATAATATTATGGCTTTTCATTTATTATTCATTTAAAAAGTCACTTTATAAAGTGTTTGCGGATTAGCCTTGTTAACAATTATACCGTTCTTATGACGATCTGTTTCCAAAACAGACCCTTGGTCTTTAAAGACAAGAAGCTGATTCACTTCTTACCATGGCAACTTATGCTGGAAACCAAACCGGCTCCAGAGCCAGTGGCCTTTCAAGATACAAGATCAACATGTGTAAAAGCACCTCCTCTTAACCAATCAGAGGAGACCAATCAGAGACCAATCATGTGTCTTATGTCTCTGAGTAAAAAGCCATCTTCCCTGTTTGACTTTCACTGAAAAGCATACATTATGAAATATATCTTGGCACAAGGGAATGGCTATGTAAACCAGAGTGATCAGTCTGAAGTTCTTCCTGTTGACTTTTAAAGATCTTGTTTTAACACTGAATTCTTTTTCTTTATCAAAATAATGTGAGCTACAAAAGATTATCTTGCCATTTTCTCCTACAGCAGACAAAAGAAAAACATATAGTCTACTTGTTAAAATGCATGAAATAATGTCTTGTACATATAGTATTTATTCATATCAATACCCATCTTATGAAATGTTTGTCAAACAGATTAAAATCAGTTGAGATCTTGCATCTCTTTTAATTTCATAATTCAACCCTTTAATTTCTGAGCCTGGTGACAGAAGATTAACTCAGACATTTACACTTATCCCACTGACTGATATTAAGTTTTTTTTTTTTAAACGTTTGCTCTCTTTTAATGTAAACTGCGATTCAAAACTGCCAGGGTTTCATAAAACACAATAACGCTGAGTCTTCTTCACATGGCTGAACAATAGGCAGCACCTTCATTTAATAAAATATGCAGTCATAAATTGTCAGATCTACTCATGCTTTAATGATGTGGCAGTAATATTGACCAGTTTATTAATTTCCACATTCCTATCGTCAGCGTTCTGATTTTTGCCAGCTGGTCGTTCCTGCTTTGGCCACAGAAACTGTGCTGTTTTTTTCTCCACTATTATTATGAATATCAAATTTCAGATTAGGTCTGGATTACAGTTGTTATTTTGTACAGAAAATATGCTTCACATCAATGACTATGACTGGTGATCCGATGCCATCACTGCCCGATTTTCATGAACACAAAACCTTGAAATGACTTATCTAATTCATAATAAGCATTATGATAAAGCTTAGCACAATCTTGATTAATGAGCTTAGTTCAGCCAGATAATCAAAAGATTGCCGGGATACGTTGCACTTACTATGTAGTATAACTCCCTGATGCGCCTAAATAGACAGAACAAGGAATTTTCACTCACTGGAAGTCCTTGATCCCCTTGAGACCCTGCTGGTCCACCTGGTCCTGGGGCTCCTGGAGCCCCAGAGGTTCCCTGAAAGACAAATATTAAGAGAGAGAGAGAGAGAGGGGATAGAAAAGATAGGTGACTAAATATTTATTTATAGATATAAGGATGATGAGAATAATAATAATAAAACTGACTTACAACAGGTCCAGGGGGTCCTTGTTGTCCTTGTGGGCCACTATTACCTTTCAGACCCTGAAAGAGTGATAGTGAAATCCATTTAATATATCCTGTAATAGCTTTTTTTCTCAATTCCTGGTTGCTTTCCAAGAGGAATCTCCTGCACGTGTCCTGATAACACTAACATGGATGCTGTTACTTTACAAACAAGCAAGCAAACAAAAAAAAAAAAAACTATATTGAAGATACAAACTAGTGAATAAAAATGACAATGAAGAAGCTGTGGCATCTTCTGTACAGTCTTCTTCAATGAGGTTTTACACAGTTAACTCATTGGCTGTCCTATGGGTTTTTTCAATCAAACAACATAGTCATATGGTCCCAGAAGCTAAAACCAGAATCAGATGACTGGAAGACAACTTATCTTGTGGTCCAGCTAATCCTTGCATTTCAATTTTGATATCTGTTGAAGTTCGTGGTTACACATTGAAGCTGATTGCTTTCCAAGAATGACATCTCATTAACATCGTTTTCCATACAGCCTTATAAAAATGGTATAAAACTGATTAAATGACATAAAATATGACGGCATGTGTGAGAGAAAGAGGTTGACAGAGCAGCCATTAACAAAAACATTAAGTTGAGCTAAATTTTTATGTTTCACTTTGTGCATGTTTGTGCATGTCTTGGCATAAGATACATTTGTGATTGCACAACAATCAATCAGAATTTATCCCACTAGATAACAAATGCAGGAGCATCTCTGAAAAAGCTGAGCCAGAAAGTGAAATCAGAGAACTCCTCGGTGAGTCTCATTTGTCACACAGGACACACTCGTCTTCATCATCGTCTCACTAATGGGACTCAGGAGGAGGTCTTTCGATCCACCCAGGAGGGAAACAGTATTAAGGAAATATGTCTTTGGAGACCTTCCAATTTCTCCATTTTATGGATGTTGAAACATAGTCATTTACTGAAACAGAAACAGCTTTGTAGGTGAGGAACAGCCAGGCTCTGCTAACTAGTTTGAGTTGTAGACAGTTTTACGTCAAAGGGCACACACCACGGTAATTCTGAGCAAGGCAACAAGACATGAGGTAGTTTTACTGCATCAGCAAGGTGTCGCCCAGGCAAAGATTTCAAAGCAGATGGGGGTGTCAAGATGTGCTGTTTAAGCTCTTTTGAACAAGCTGAAAGAAAAGGGCAACTCTGAAGCCTGTAGTCGCAGTGATCAGCCAAGGAAAAATTAGTTTAGCAGTTGAAAGACACATTATGCTCACTTCCATGTCCAGCAGTTCCATCAGGAAGCAGTGGGACCCAGGCACACTGATCTACTGTCTGGAGAAGTCTGGCCAGAAATGGCCTTCATGGGAGAACTGCAGCCAAAAAGTCATACTTCTGATGTAGAAACAAGGCCAAAAGACTAAACTATGCACAGCACTACAGGAACTGGGTTGAAGAAAAATGGCAGCAGGTGCTCTGGACTGACGAGTCAAACTATGAAATATTCGACTGTTGCAGATGGAGGTTTGTTTGCCGAAGGGCTGGAGAGCATTGTCCACAGGAAATAGTAAAACATGGTTGATGTTTCTTCCAAGCGCGGGTTTGCATTTCTGCAAATGGAGTTAGGGATTTGGTTAGAAAAAAATGTTGTCATCAGTGGTGATAAATGCAGCCTGATACTATCTGGCCCCAAATTTATTCTGCAGCAGGACCAGCCATGTGATTAGGGACTGTCTTCAGCATACAAAAGAACAAGCAGTCCTAGAAATGATGGTAAGACCCCTCACAGAGCCGGGAACTCAACATCGTCGAGCCTGTCTGGGATAGCAAAGAGAAAGAAGGATTTCTGACTGTCTGCGTCCACAGAAGATCTGTCATTAGGATTCTAAAAAGCTTCCCGAGTTCCTTCAAAAACTGCGTGCAAATGTTTATGCTGCTTTGAAGGCAAAGAGTGGTCACACTAAATACTGGTTTGAGATTGAATTCTCTTCTCTTTGTTCATTTTGCATTTTGTAAATGGATAAACAGAAAAATAAACAAATTATATGATTTTTAATGTTTTCTCACATTACACTATTTCTTCACAACCGGACTTTTGCACAGTACTGTGAAGAAGCCCTACATCTACTCAGTCTGGTCTGGAACAGAAGTTATTCTGTAATAAAAACCAATGACAGAAAGCAAAGATTTATAGCTTTACTTGATCCATTTTACTGTGATATGAGCAAATTAAATACCCAGGAGACAGTTACTGTTGTTTCAGATGATGTAACAGGCTGCTGCAGCAAACTTCTGGCCAGATTCTCCTTCAGTCTGAGCCAGGTTGTCTTTGGCTTGAATGCATCTCATAAGCAGCTTTGTATAGTGTGTATATGTCCAAATGACCAGATACAATTTATCCTTTCCTTTAATTTAATTAGGAATATTCGTTCTTTCTATATTTCTGTTTAATGAATGCTGGAGCACAAACTGCAACAGCACTGAAATCATCTGATGAATTGATTTTCATTAGCATTTCCTACTGTTTTCAATTCATTTCACTCAGCCTGAGCGTGCTGCTGGACACCTCAGAGTTAATTCTGCAAGACTGAAAATATTTGCTGTCTTCTATAAAAACAAATTAACAATTATCTTTCTGTGAGTCTACAATTATATTTATTGTGAATTTTATTGAGGGAGCCTGCAGTAATTACAAATACAAAATGCCAAACACATCTGCAGCATTTTGTTGAAATAAATAAATGTTGAAGATGACTCCAATATGTGCTGCGAAGGGTGTCATTCCCTGTTGGTAGCAGCTAAAATTTCTCTCCTGATTAGTAATTTTGCATGATTATGTTCAGTAATCAAATTGGCAAATTGGTTGGTTATGCCCAAACTGAAGGAAGACTGTTCATTGTAAAATTTAGGGGAAAAAAAAAACTCATACAAAAACACTGTGCGTGTTAGTGAAAGGTAAAAAGCATGATTTTCCTTCCACCTGACGTTTATATGTTGCCCTTTAAAAAATAAAAATAAATGGATTTACCGAGTATGTTAAGAGAATGAGTTGTAAAATTCTCTTACTCATACACAGTTATTGTTTTGCAGCCTGTCCACAAAGTGCTAAACTGAGTAAGGCTGTGCTGAAGTCATGTCTGAATTAGTTTTAACATTCAGACATGCAAAGTGATAAATTCAGGACAACACGTTGCCCAAAATGTGCCAGACTTTAGTGCTGTAAGAAGTTTGACTGAGAAATTTATAAAAACCTTTCACAAGAAGTGAAAATTGAACAAAACAAAAATGTGATTTATTTCTTTTCTTTCCAGCTAAAAAAAAATCATACTTATTAAGCACAGTGATGAGACACTCATCAACATTTCCTAAAGAAACCCAGATGACTGTCAATCAACAAGGGGACAGCAGATGGCTAATGTGCAGTCTTTCACACTCTCCTTTTTTAATATTACATATTTGGGGAAAATAAAACCTCCTTTTGCTTCCTGCTGACACTTTTTATGCTACAACTCAGATGGGTCTGATTCTATTGTCAGCATCAACTACAGCCAGCTGGCAGCTGGAGTCTTTATGAATGAGATTTCAACTGTGAATGTTGTTTTTAAAACCAGGGCAGAACATAGTTTACCACAACTGTGCAGTTTTATGAGGAGACATAAAGCCAGACAGACAAACACAGTTGGGCCTTTAGAAAGTGTACAGGGCTGGAAAAGATCACGAAATACGGTTAAATCTGGGAAAATTTGGTTACACGATTTCAGATAATTTATCTGATTGCCAAAAATGTTGAAGTTGCATTTATATGATAAATATGTGCTTACAGGCATCTTTGTATTTATATATACAGATCTAAATTTGAAGACTTAGAAGAGTTCAGGAATTACAACATTTTAATATGTACCAAAGGTACTTTTTTTCTTAAGGTACCAAAAGTAGTTGGAAAATTGTCCAAATGTTTTTTCATGGACAGGTGTGCAAATTTAGTTGTTATTTCTCCATCAACAAAACAGGTTAGACGTCTGCAGTGGAATAATGAGCAGGGATCATGCTGTGGACAACATGTGGTTAAAGAAATTCTCACTGCAAGTGAAAAAGGCCCCTTAGGCTGCAAGAACAAAACAAATCCATCAGAGATGGCAGACACATTAAGAGTGGCAAACTCAATGGTTTTGTTACATTCTAAAAAAAAAAAAAAAAAAAATAAAATAAAATGGGAAGTACCACAACTAGATTTGCAGCCAAATGCTACAAAGTTGATTGGAGAATTAATTCAAAAATACTGGTGGTTAAAAACCTATAACACTGCAAGAGCAACCCGGGAGCTTTTAATAGATAAAGATGGGGAATATCCTGCAGTAGCAAAATCTTATCGTGCTGCGTTTTGCTCTCTGAGATCAAACCTGAGGTCTTTGTGGGTTAAAGAACTGGAAGTTTTTAAACTTTACTCCCTTCTTTAATCTAAAAATTCACTTACATGATATTTATAAAAGAAACAAAGATTATATCAATTTTGTTCATATAAATTTGGTTTTAGTTGTGAAACCCATCTAGGGACGGGGTTGCAAATTAGCAGTAGCTTGAAGTCTGTATGCATGGCATCCAGCTTTGTATTGTACAAGGCGGTGTGTTATTTATTTGTATCTAAACAAATAAACTATCAGTCAATAAACAAATAAAAAAAAAAAGCATATTGTTCAATGGTACACACATCTTTAGATTTATATCAATATTTGCCCTCTTCATTACATGTTTTCTTTTTAAGTTACCTTGGTAACATCTTTTCAACTTACACTTTGTGAGGAGTGCTTTAAATTCCATTTAATTCAGAAAATACTCTATTCAAAATACTAAGTTCCCATTAGCGGTGTTATAGTAATTAATTTAGAAAGAATCAATTTATGGATGAACAAAATGTATGCTATATACTATGTTGTGTATTATCAAGGACCTCCGAAGCACAAAGTGCAACAGTGAGCAGTAAAGACAACATCAGTACAGTATCTTACTCTCGGTCCTGGAGCGCCATCTCTGCCAGGTGAGCCAGGACTTCCAGGAATACCCTAAAAACACAAACATACATGTTGAATACAGTGTACAGCACAACCATTGGTTAGAGGGGAAAAAAAAGCAGAATTAAAAACAACTGAAGTTAACCTTTTCATGGCGGTAATTGAAAAGACTCATCTTACTTGAAGTCATAACAAAATGATCATCCTCGTAAAACATCTTTGTCACAGAAATGTGATTTTTTTTTTCTTGTTTGTTTATTGTTGCAAGTTCAGAATGTCAGAAAGGGGAGATGGGGATGCAGGAGTTGTCAGACAAAGTTCAAAAACACTGATAATCATGAAATCCAATACCAGAAAACCAAAACAATAAACCAAAGGCAAGGAATAAATAAACTAAGGCAGACATAATGGCTGAATCAGGGGCAGAAACACAAGCAAATAAATGGACAATGAGATGGGCAGAAAGATAGCGACAAACCAGCAAGGGAGGAATGAGACAGAAGTCTGTGGTCATTTCTCAATGTGTGTACTTGTGTTGCTCCGATCTGGACAAGCGAGGTTGAAATTCCTGGATGTGTTCGTGTTTGTTGAGGATGCAAACAATGGAGACTTATGTAGACTTGAGACGAACAAACTATCCTTGAAAGCATTTCGCATCATCAAGGCAGAAGTAATGGTGGAGAAGAACGGAGCAAAAGAGAACGTTTCAACTTTGTTGTTGTGTGACAGTATTTTTTTTTTTAAGATGTTTTCATGTGATAAATGTGATAAAGATGTGATAAAACTTAGATCCAACGTCTAAGTTTTTTCTTTTTGCCTCCATCAAACTTTATTTATAAAAGAAAGACAAAAGAATGAAACTCATTAAAAACATAATTTAAAGCAATGATTATTGATACTTTAGGTAGGAGTACATAGACCATTCTGAGTTGCATTAAAGTTCAGAGGATTTTTGTTTTTGTAGATTAAATGTAATTGTTAATTATTAAATTAAATTAACTGAACTGTGTCCTCCCATCATCCGAAAGTGTGTTCTTCCGAGTCATACTTGCCAAGTATGAACTTCCAAGTGTTCAAGTCCAGACTTGGTGTACTTGGAATGGAGAAAGCCAATAAGCAGACACTGACAAAAACTCAAGGAATAACAAGACACAGGTGTAGACATTTGCAGAACAGAGGAAGTCAACAGACCAGAGGAAGTTCTTTCAAAATAAAACAGGAAACAAGCGAAACACAAAACAGCAATCAATACAACAAAAGAGCACAAGTAAACCAAGGTTTGAGACTTAAAACGTTAGTACTCAGGTCCTGTTATTTTTGAGAGACATCTCTCAAATCCCATAAAGCATTATATAAAATGTCTTTTTTTTAATGTCTCTTAAGAATACTGCATTTTAAAAGTGAACCAAAGGTCAAAATAGAAGACGTGTTTGCTGTCTTGCTTAATGATACTGTGACAGCAGTGACCATAAATCTGATTTATAGAGAGCCACCCTCTTGCCCTCTGGACACAGACGGTCTTCACCGCAGCAAGTGACCCTGCTGCTCTATCACCTGGTCCATTTACCCTTCATCCACCTCTCTGCAGGTCAATGCACACTGTCAGCTCCAAAACACAGTCATAGATTAAGTGTTGTGGTGATTTATCTCGGCACTTCAGCATTAGTGGAAAGGCTCATAAAACAAGACAGTTAAAACTGTTAAAGGTTCCACAAAGTACAAGACAGGGTCGTAGAAAACACGCCTCCTATGATTAATGATGTGCTTTTGTTCAGAGGTTGGCTAATGTGTACGCTACCATGACATCTGCAGTAGAATCTCTTCTGTTACTTTCCCACACATATCAGCAAATACTTTTAGCAAAGAAATAAGGTTCCACATTTGCAAAAAAAAAAAACAAAAAACACAGATTGCTGAGGAATACATTGTCCATAACATGGTCCATACATGGTCCATATTGTACCAAATGTTAATACCACCCAGCGCAACAAGAGTATCCTAACTTATCTCAAACAAGTTTCCCTTTAATCCAAAATAAATCTCAAGTTTGAAATATACATCCATACATCACAGATCATTCACAGTGTCAACAAATCTAGAAGTTTGTTTTCACAAAATGTGTCTATTTGTCTATTTCTAAGGAAACCTGCTGCTGAAAGAGTTTTCATAGTATAAGTAACATATAGAACACATATTTTATAAGAAATTAAGGGCATGTTTTTTTTTTGTTTTTTTTTTCTGTGAGCGACAGCTACATTGCAGTCTATGACGTTAACGGAAGTTATAATTTTTTCTCATTAGTGATTAACATTTTGGGTGAATTTGACATCTGAGAAGTGAATTAAGAGGTAAAAGAGCATTACCACTCTTATTTCAAAGATAATATGGCTTGATGTTTTGTTAATTCTACTAAAAGGCCGCAGCAGTCAACTCTGACGCAGCCTCAAAGGGTCTGGGTCAAAGGTTGTTGAACGGCTTGCGGCCCCTGGTCAAGTGCCAGACCAGCAGCCAAATAGGCCTTCTGCTGAGTGTGACTGCCTGTAGCCCAGGATCAAGTTGGCAACCTGGGCTGCGGTGGTCCCCCCTTCATCTGGCTAAACCGGGTTAGCCATCTTCACCATTCACGGCAGGCTCTAAGGGCCTGGGTTGTAGTCCAACTGCTGCCTGCTGTTAGCTTTTCTGCCCATGGTAACTTAAATGGCAAAATGCTAGGCTAGCAACAGATAGCTGCTGCAGCTGTGGTGGAGCCGGAGCTCCAGCAGTCCTCATTTTGGCTCTGGCAGTTCTTATTTCCAAAACCATTTCAGTAACCACATCTGAAATGATGACAGATTCAGTCAAAATGAAGTTCACATTAGTTAGAAGTATAGCATGAGCTAAGCTCATCATAGGTAAGCTAAAAGTTGTAGCTTTTGAAAACTAAGTTGAGTTGGACATGGTTCAATCTGACTGGCAGGCTTGTTTGCCTATTTTTGTGCAGAGACATTTCTTGTGAACATGGCATCCTTCACAGGGCTAAAAAAACAGGTTTAAAATAATTGCTCTTCAAAAGCCTGTGGGAGATGTTACAGTTTGTCCAGTTCTCATTATACATTCTAGGATAAGACACATTAACCCTGGGATTACTTTCCTACAGGATGATACATGCACGCACACACAAAAGCACACACATACACAAAGTATGATGAGGAACTCTCAGAGACCAGTCTAGATTATTACCACACACAGAAACCATTTATATTCCTTCCTCAGACAGCACAAAACATTTTAGCAAATAAACTGCATACTCACACAGCTTAACTAAATTGATATAACAGACGTCAAAGCTGAGAAAGATGAAAACTAAAACATGCACAGACTACAGCTGCATGACATTCTCTGCAAACTAAGTTGGGAAACACACTGTTGAAGGGGTTATGTTGTATTTGCTACAGCAGGAAAAATGAAGAATAAAACAGGAAGAGGAAAAGAGAATGTGAGTTAAGGGACGTTTTAGAGCTTTGATATTCTCTGTGGTCCCTCGTATATTACAAAAGAGCCCTGAAAGATACTATATTTCCCCACTGCGCCACACACAGCCATTCATAATCCTCTCTCTGACAAAACACATTATTACTCAGCAACATGGTGCAGCATGGGAAACAGTACCAGCTCTTATTAATAGGATTTTGGAGGCACAGAGAGTGAGGCATCAAGGAGTGCTGCAGCTCTCTGTTCACAGACTTGTTGTTCTGCATCTACTGTTGCTCCTCTCATAAAAATTAAACAGGACAGGAAAAAACAAACATCGTGAGGGTGACCTGCAGCCTGTGCCTGAATTTTCATAAAATCACTACAAAATTCTCTCTCTCTCAAAAGAAAGAGATAAAACGTACCAATTTAAACATACAGAACAGCACATCAAAAAACAATAAAAACCATTTGTTTTCAAAGCTGTTTAATTCAATTCTTGCATTGTGTTTTTATAATTAAGATAATTTGCCAAAAAAGATTGTGTCAGCAATAACTTTAACCCTGAAAATGATTCAAGCAGTAAAACTAGATGATAGTTGAATGAAACCTTTTGAAAAGCGCATCTGATAATAAAGAAGCAAACTTGTTTGACATCAGTTTGACATCATTATCAGCGAGCAGATGGAAGCACTGACTGCAACAAGCTGTGCTCAATTGTGCAAGAGCTGTCTCTTGATCCCTCTCAAATATATTTAAAATGAGATGATCTTACCATTCTCTAAAATATCTAATTCCCTAACCTGTTGGAGTTTCAGAATGTGCTGAACTGATGGAAGAGAAACTAACATCAAGAGATCCTGACAAAAAAAAAAAAAAAAGAAAAAAAAAGTGAGTTTAGGTAGTAAAAACATGACATGAATCTTGATCCCTAAATTATTTTAATAATAATATTTTATCTTTGCTTTATATTTCAGCTTCCTATGAGTACAACTAATGCAAGTACATAAACAGTCAGAATAAAATGGTTCCTGCTCATTTTAGAACTCAGTGAGTTTTTTTCTTTTGGCCAGGACACGAAAGGTAACATATGGTTTATTTTAACACTTTATAGTTTTGATAAAAGCTACTATTTATATAATTATTTATGTGGGGAAGACAGTACTACGTCAGTACCTGTGAATGAAAGTGTAGAGGCTGAAAGACTGGATTCTGGCACCCACATTCTCCACTTAAAAACAAGAAATCAATTAAAATTTGGCAAAGCAAATGTGTTGTAACATTTAACTTACATACCGGCCTGTGTAATTTAATTAAGAAATTAAAATGTCCTGCCATAACCCCATAGACAGATATACCAGAGCACTAACTGAGAATACGCAGGAAATCTAGTATCAAGAATCAAGTATAAAAACGGTAGTCCATTTTACAGTGTGTTTTCTGGCTCCTTTAATGATGCACTATCAAGTCCAAAAACTGTGCATTATCTAAATGAGACCGTAAACACATACCGGTAATTTACACGCACACTATTAAAGCGGCACAAAGGAGCTTTTGCGATTTTCACTTCAGAGGGTCCCTGTATTGGTGTGGAGGGTTGCTTTTAGATAACCATATTAGATATATATAATATATATAACAATATATATATTGTTGGGTCTCTTGCTTGGTGAATATATATATATATATATATATATATATATTACCTATATATATGTTACCTATATAACTATATAACTATAACTATAGAAAAATAAAGCTGCAGTGCTTCATCGCATCTTTGCCATTTGGTCAAGTTATACTCCTCAAACGTCTGTAAAAATATGAAAATGCAGATGATGACATTCCCACTACGGTTATGTAATCATTACAACAAACGAACATAAATAAATCAGAAAACAGAACATAAATAAATCAAAAAACAGAATATTAAAAACTCAAAACATTTTGGTGCAACAAGAATTGCATGAATCGTTTCAGGTGGAGAGTCCAGATTGTTTTGAATTTCCTCCAGTCTGTGAAGAGTTATTATACATGTTATGTTCATAAATTTAGAGCACGAATGGAAAATCTCTTCCTTCACTCACACTCTCCTCCTGTTGGTGATGTGTGACACCTGTGAATCTTCCTTATCAAGTGCAAATTTAAGAGATGCTCTTATTTTTAGGTGGTAAATGATGGCACAGTCAACAGTGAACTGCAAGCATAAAGCTTCGTAAATGTGTATGCACTGATTCATTTCAACAATCCCCTCCTCAAAGTCTGCACTCTAGAAGGAAAACTTTTAGTATAAATACATGTGCAAGATGACTTTCCAATAAAGCAGCACCAGGCAATGCACCAGGCGCCATCTGTTTGTGAATAGGCAATGTCCAAATATTACCTTTGCTTTGCATCCACAACCATTCCTTGCAGCAATTCTCCAGACAGAGCAGAACTTTTGTTTATCACAATTAGCGGTACTATGTCAGACTGCTACAATCTACTAATGCCTCAGCAACAATCAAAAAAAACTGAATGCCTCTCTGGCAAACACATCTGGCTTCATTAACACCCAAGTATAAAAACATCTCACACATCAAGATGTCACCTACTGAACAAAAGGTGCATTCAAATAAACACAAAGATAAATGGCCGTTACAGACACTTTTCTGTGGCTACATTACCACAGTTCCTCATTAGTACATATTTCTGCTCACCTTTCAATGGTATACAGAGTTGGTGCAGAACCAATGTTAATCTGTCTCCTGCTGTGTCCAAAAATGTAAACAACAATAAACAGGCAAAACAATAATCGAAATGGCACATAGAGACACACAGGGACATGGCGGAGGAAAACAAACGATTATGCAAAAGTTTCCAAGAAACAGACATACCGACACAACACAACTTTATGGGTGATTAAATTGTTGGTATTTCACGGCCTTGACGGCAGTATATTCAGAATCAACTTTATTAGTCAGGTGTGCATGCACAAACAGAGAATTTTGGTTTGGTTAATTTGTGCTTTGTGAACAAAGGACAAACTTAAAAATATAAATATAGTCAATAAATACAGGTCTTAATTTGCAAACTTTACCACGTCTGTAAACAAAAACAGTGTAAACAGACTTTGGCCACTATTTGTAAAGGCTGTTAATGTTTTGTTTAATGTGTCAAATAAGCTACTATTATTAAAATGTATTTTTTTTAAATCCCAAAAGTTTGGCATCACAAATATTCCTTGAAAAATAATATAGTCTCCTGGCAAGTTATTAAAACATTGATTCTGGCTTTTCAGGTGTCCAGGTCTCCGTATGAGAACACCATAAAATTAATCCACCATTACTTTCATTGGTTCACTGTTCAATATTGGAGATGCTGGTAATGATTGTTCACATCTCAATGATTCCATTAGATTGCTCTGTGACCATGTCCATCTGTGTGTCAGCAACAAAACTCCCCCTACCACTCACCTACATATCCACCCACCCCCCCACACAGACACTCATACACCCACTGCTACTAGAGCATTCTAGTCCACGTCCCGCTGCATCTTCCCCTTCTCTTCTTACATTGTGTTGTTGAACATCTATTTGAACAAAAGAACGCACATAAAGAAACAAAGCTATACAGGTAGTAACTCTGTAATTATTGATTGAAAGAACAGCTGTCGCAACAACGCTGAATGAAAGAAAGCACACCAGCTGTAAGTAAGCCTGATAGTCTGATACTTGTTCAGCCTGAATAATGAGTTTTTTTCTATAAATTTTCCATTTGAAGCTGTTCGTTCATCTCAAACGTGGTTCACATAAAATAAACATATCTGCTCCAAGACAATTCGCACCAGTAGCAGCTGTTTAATGAAAAACATTAAAAAAAAACGAAGGTTAGTAAAAGATTCATGTTTACGCGGCTGCATTTTGTAACAGTTTGTTTCTTCAGGCTGTGAGATGACTCAATTCATTGTTCACACTCAACCACAATATGGTCTTATTCTAATGACTTTATTACAATTTATTTGTTTATTCACAACTCAAACAGATGTTGCATTTATACAGATAACTTGGAATTTAGCAAAAACTAATTTAGACAGAGGGTGAACTCATTCTTAGCCTCTCTTAGGTGGAAACAAACATGCCGCATTGAGCAACAAGTCTTATTTCTGTGAGCCTGCAGGCACATGGCACCTCAGTGATAATGGATGTAAAATACATTTGTATTCTCCACACATATGCACAACGTAGAACAATATACAATCAGCTGAGTTTATTATTACCAGAATGTGATTTGTCTTCTTTCCTCTCACAGTGGAGGGATGGTAAGTTGGCAAATGGAATTAATTTTGGTCATCTACTCTGGAGGAGACTGTGTACCATCTTATCTCATCTCAGATCCCCCTTCTGGTGATAACCAGACCAAATTAGGTGTCTTTAGTTAACACAAAACTAGCTGTACAATGCTTTTTTTTGTGTCAGGAAAGTTCTGAAAATTTGAAACCTATCAGCACAACTAAGCACACATTCCCCGAAAACCTCCCATCATGACTTGAAAAATATTCTTACCATTAGTCCAGCTGATCCGATCTCTCCTTTCTCTCCCTTTTCCCCAGGAGCACCCTGGAAAGAAAACAGTATTACTACACCTTCAGCTGACTTGTGATTTTACCACCAGGCCACCAGTCCAGAACGGCCTCAGCAGGCTTCAGCATTCGGACGGAACTCTGTAAATGTCCAGAAGTCTATCTGCAGAATATGTCAGCTTCTGTCACACAAATTAATATTAAGTCCATTCATAACTTGGAATTTTGGAAACAA
Organism: Hirundichthys speculiger; assembly: GCA_018398805.1. Taxonomy (NCBI): domain Eukaryota; kingdom Metazoa; phylum Chordata; class Actinopteri; order Beloniformes; family Exocoetidae; genus Hirundichthys; species Hirundichthys speculiger. Next base: position 1,281,524 of record JAGFBZ010000644.1, read on the forward strand.
AATGGCAACTGTACACTTATGCTCAGTCACTAAATCACTAAATGTATTAATGCTAAAGTAAATGTGGAAATTTCCAACATGCAGCGTTGCATTAATGTAAATATCATTACACAAGCACAGCCTTACCGGTGGTCCCTGAAGAGAGAGTCCATTTGGTCCCTGAGGACCTGGAGGCCCTGGAAGTCCAGGAGGGCCAGCTTCTCCTGTCGGCCCTTCAGGACCCTACGAAGGCGATTCAGTGTTAGATTTACTACAGAGAAAGCTAAAACAAAAAATCAAAACAGCAACAACAAACAAACGCTGAATCTAAACACTGCCAACCCAGGACATTTGCTGCCAGTAGACAGGTGGAGACAGGTGAGGTTCCAGGCTCAAAGAATTAAAAACAATTCAACGCTGTGACATAAAATGAACTTAAATTGTTGTGACTGCGTAAAGCATACGGGTTTAGTGGTGAAAAGGACACTATCAGCAGGTTTGAAAAATAGTTGAAGATTTGTCTGAGGTTGCGCTCAGCCTCTCCAACAGGTTTTTGATAAATGGATTTAAGATCGAGTGTGTGAGTGAACAGCTCAGTCAGGGCAGAGGAATGATGGGCTGAGCAGAAAGCAACAGAGCCAAAAAGCCAATGTTACTCCCCATGATTAATATCACATTACTTTAGTTTTGCACCCCCTCAACACTACCATCTTACGGCTCCTTCAAGTTTAAGGATATACAGCTCCAAACACACTATATTTACATGTTGACTTGCAGTCTTCTTAAAACCCAAAGGAATCTCTAAAATAGGCCTAGTTGTTATTTATTTGATAATATTGCTTATTCAAGATGGAATGGGGATGTGTTCATTTTGTGAGGCCTGCAGCCACTCTACAAAATGCCCATCAGGTTAAACCTCTGACCTGCAATGGATGGCTAACAGAAACAACAATAGCAAGAACTTGTAAAAGGACTAAATTCTTTTAAAAATGTGATTTACTTTGCTAGCCTTTACCACTCAGAGCACATTTTACTATCAATTTGATAACTGTCATTTCATAAACAATTTGGTTATGTTGATGTGGAGTATTTAAGTGTATAAGGTACAGTGGGAGCCACATAAATGGTTCACTTTGCCAGTTTCTGGCTCTGGGTGATAGAAAAAGAGAGATTCCTGCAAACCACAACTTCAGTGGCGGCAGTAGTCAAAACACTCTTGCTTCTGGCAGTGTTTACAGTTTTACTCTTCAACCCTAAATGTTCTGGCTTCATGTTTTTCTTAGCCCTGCGACAACCAGAATGAGTCAATAAATTAACCAGACTTTATTTGTGTAGGACATTTTCATACAACTTGTGAAACACACAGTGCTTTACAGAATTAAATCAAATGCAACAGAAACAATACAAGAACAAACAATAGATCAGATATACAATGGTGGAGATGGGAATAATAAAAAGAAAGGACTCAAACATGCTGCATCATGTTTAACTAAATCATAAATATTGCTGAAATATGTCTCTAAGCTCCTCTTAGTGCTGAATCATTTCAAAGATGACTAAAATTTAAATTACTTGTCTTTATTCCAATAACTGAGCCATTTATCTTTGCTGATTCTGTAATAAGTGCACCCCAATGGGTTAGTGAGACTGAAAAAGGATGAGTTCATGGAGGAGCTTGTCTCATAAATCAGAGTGATCCACTATTGAAATAAATTTGGCTGAAGCTGGAGAGGTGCAAAAACTGCTGAACTACAACAAGAGTGATCTGGCAGGTAAGTATGAATATTCTGCGGTGTAAAATGTGCAAGCAAGGACAGAAAAAACACAGCTCACTTCAAAAAGAACTCAATTAAACCCATTAAACATGACACACACACACCAGACTGGAAAAGCTTCACATTAGATTGATTCAGCCCAGTTTAGGGACACTGGGGAATTTGTTAAATTCTTGGTGAGCCACTGCATGTGCTGTACTTCATACACTGTCACCCAACAAAGTCCAAGTTGAACACCATTGCATGTCTGAGCAGATGTTGCAACAGACACATTAAAAACATCTAAACATATGAAATTGGATGACACTCATGGGAACCGATTAATATTCAGAAATTTCCTCCTGTACCTGGTCCATGAAAAAATATGGTAAATCTATCATCAATAGTCAGACTGTTTCTTTTTCATTCTTTCTTTTTTTCTTTTTCAGAATAGTGTGTGTTATTAACATGATAGTGGTGGTGGTGATCAAATGCTCCTTTAAGCATGCAAGCATGCGAGCTTTAAGGTAGCTTTTCCAAGTATCCATCTTTCAGTTCAAACGTACTTCACATTTTGAAGGCTGAAGTGAACTGCTGATGGAAAGGCTCCTTTTTTGCTAGATGGGAAATCATTTAACATTTTGTATTATAAACATGAGGTTAAACACAAGTGAGGGCTGTTATGTCCTTGGAAAAAGAAGAGAACATCAGCAAGTACAGATTATAAGCCAAATATAAACAAGTCTTGTGGGTTCCCTGTTATTTTCATTAAAGTTAAATGTACAAACTGATCTCTGGTGCAGCCTGACTTAAGTTTGCCAGTATGAACAGGATGAAGTTGCATTGGCTGGTATCACTGAAGAAAAAGTCATTTCAAGCTTCGCAGTTCAATTTATTCATCCATAAAATCATAAAAATGGTGATAGCTCTCCTAGTTTATAGTGACAGCTGGCCCCCCTCAATAATGCTGGCCCACTTCTCGACTCAGCATATGCCATGTTTTGCCTTGGAAATACTGGTCTGAAAGCTCATGACTGTTAGCTCCTTAGGTGATTTTACGTCCCCTGTTTTGTATGTGACACATAGTGAATGATTTGAGATTTATTTTGTCCTGATGCTTTGCAGGAAAAGAAGTGTGTCGGGATTTCAGAATATTTCACAAACCGTCACTCCTGGCTCTCCTCTGTCTCCTCTGGCTCCTCTCATGCCTGGACCACCCTGAAACACACCAGAAAGCCAACTTAAAAATAGATCAAAGTTGAGGTTAGTAAAGCGCCTTTCTAAAAACAAAATAATAGGTAAGACACACAGAACTACAAAAACACTCCTTCAAACATACTTAAAAATATAATAAAAGTGGAATCCTGCATGTTGAAAATGCAAATGGCTTACAGATATAACGAGGCCAAGACCGATTTGTACTTTAAGCTCTGCATTTTATCATACTGCATCTGTGACTCACAGCAGGAGTCACAGACGCACAAACCTCGGGCTGACCCTGCCAGTCCTGAGGTTCACCTCGGGAAAAACAACACACATCTGCTAATCATCGGCCCATTTGGAATATATCTTCCTTCTGTGTTTGCTTAATTAAGCCTCATGCGGAAACCATGGGGTGGTGAGGTAGATCCTAAATAATTTACCCAGAAAGACCAAATGGAAAAGAATATGATAAGAGACATAAAGATGGAGTAAAAGTAAGTCATCTCCACAAATTATATCATCTTATTAGTTGTTATTTTATATTCCTACTTTATACTGAAGAAAAGTCAAACTAGTCATCAAACCAGTGGTCCAATTCTGAAGTGTGTTGAATGGTTTCTCATTATCTTATTTCTCTAAACAGCTTGCTCAGAAAATGTGGGGCCTTAGCTGAATAAAGAGAAGTCAAACAAGGTATTTGTGGTGCCTCATTCTGCTTTTGTCACCATTTCATATGAAGAATATTGATGAACACAACCCTTATTGATCATTTTTCTGTGTATGCTGATCTTTAATCTGTCTCACAGTAAAAAACGAGAGACACAATCCTAAGACCTCATGAAGCACAAAAAGGTATCTCTGTCATTCAAAAGTAGACTAAATGAAAAAAATCAACTTTGGTTTAGACTGGGACTAAATATTCTACCACAGATGAACAGATAAGTAAATAAATATAGTTGTAATATTTTCAATGTATAAATAGTAAATTAACATTAGAATTTTTTTTAAATTCAAAATAAATTCTCATGTTCATCAATACAGTAATTTCCACAGTTTATTCTAAATGTGACAAGTCCAGTACTTTCAGAGGTACAGGACCACCTGCACAGAAACTGACATCAGTTTCCAACAGCAGTAATACAAATAGTTACATTTGTCTTTGTACCTACATATGGAGCTTCACCAGTCATTCTGAAAAAAAAGAAAACAATAAAACAAAAAGAACTGCTTATATGGCTTAGCTGATGCCACAGGCAAATTATTATTATTTTTATTATTTTAAAACCAGCCTTATATCTCAAATGTCATTGGCACTGTTCAATTTTAACGAATGGAAAAACCAGTGTTGGTGGGTGTTGTCTTCTTTTAGTGCTAGATTGAATTCAAATCAGAGGGCAGAGATTGCAGGTCAGCCGTGGTGATCAATAGCATTCGAGACATAGAAACTTAAGAAGTCCAGTGCTGTGTGAGACAGGAAAAGACAAATGTCTAAGAGAGAACTCCCAGGAACAAAAAACTGTTGTTTGGAATCGTTACCTGCACTAGTTGCACTAGTCTACATGAGATTTTTAAAAAAAGGGTTTGTCTGTGGAGATAAATAACTAACTAGAATATATGCTCTATTTATTACCAACACTAGAGATCAGTCATCAGCTACCAAAGCTGCAGCATAATATATAGTCTTTTTTTCTTTGGTGTTTAGTCAGGAGAATTGTACCGCTTTTTAATTTGTTCATTTTTCATTTGTGCTTCATCCTCTTCATGGTTGTGGGAGGACTAGAGGCTATCTCAGCTGTCAATGAGAAGCAGAGTACCCACAGAGAACATCTACACTCCTCACAGAAAGGCCCCAGTCAAGATATGAAATGGGAGTCTTCTTGGTTTGAGGCAACATTGCTAATCAGCAACACCTCTGTGCCACCGCTGCATTTTATCCTTTCTTAGGGGAGGGAATGCTAAATGAAAAGCTGACAGCTAGGTTATTTGCTATACCTTATTGATCCCTTGCTTTAAAAGAGACTGAGGTGACAAAGACTGTAAAGAGAAAACCTGAAAGAAATTTTGAACAACCAAACTGTTCAAACTTCTTTCCAAACCTTAAGTACTGTTTTAAAAAGTTAAAGCATAATGAGATTCAACCTTTTTATATTGACACACAAAGTTTCCACAGAGTAAATCCGTATGTAAATGTAATGTATGCTTCTGTTAGAGAACTGTAAATTAAGGGCTAAATGAAGATGAAAACAAAGAGATGTGGAAAGCTTGAAGAAGGGCCTCTGACATGTGGATATAAATGCAGGACGGTAAAAACATCTCACTTCTCAGATACAGAAGAAAATTAGGGGGGTTGTAATTGGCTATGATAAATGAAATCGCTCTACAATTAGTTTGTCAAAATGATGTTAATGTGCACACCACATCTACTCATAAGTGCAAATGAAGTGAGAAAACTTAAGAACAGAGTGGAAAGTGCTGGAAAAAGAAAAATCTGAGACTAAAAACAATAAATCTTGAGCCTCACAAAGGTTATTTACTTTCTCATCTCGCATTCTCAGAGTGAGAGGCAACGTGCTGGTGTGGGCTTGCTTATAGCCCCCCCAGCTTGAAGCCCATTAGGGGTGCTGGAAAGCACCCCTAATGGGGACTCCTTTTCTTCTGCTGGGGGACTTCAATGCTAATGTTGGCAATGGCAGTGGTACCTGGAGGGGCATGATTGGGAGGAACCGTCTCTCTGATCTGAACCCGAGTGGTGTTTTGTTGTTGGACTTCTGTGCTAGTCACGGTTTGTCCATAATGAACACCATGTTCAAGCGTAAGAGTGTCCATAAATGCATATGGCATCAGGACACTCTTGGCCATAGATCGACGATCAACTTTATTGTCGTATCATCTGGTCTTTGGCCGTATGTTTTGGACACTCAGGTGAAGAGAGGAGCTGAGCTGTCAACTGGTGTTGAGTTGGATCAGATGGCGGGGGAGAATGCCAGTCAGACCTGGTAGGCCAAAACGTGTAGTGAGGGTTTGCTGGGAACATCTGGCAGAGGAACCTGTCAGAAAGATCTTCAACTCACACCTCCAACAGAGCTTCAACCACATCCTGAGGGAGGTGGGGGACATTGAGTCTGAATGGGCCTTGTTCCGCACCGCCATCGCTGAGGCAGCTGACAGGAGCTGTGGCTATAAGGTCGTTGGTGCCTGCCGTGGCGGCAATTCTCGAACCCGGTGGTGGACACCTCGGGTAAGAGAGGTCGTCAGACTCCGAAATCAGCAGGCAGATATCGACGGGCCACACGGGCTGCAGCCATGGCGGTCTCTGAGGCGAAAACTCAGATGTAGGAGGAGTTTGGTGAGGCCATGGAAAACGACTTTCGATTGGCTCCACTGAAATTCTGGCAAACCGTCAGACGGCTCAGGCAGGGAAAGCGGTGCTTCACCAACCCTGTGTATAGTGAGGGTGGGGTGCTGCTGACCTCAACTGGAGATGTCATTTAGCGGTTAAAGGAATACTTCGAGGACCTTCTCAATCCCACCAACATGTCTTTCATAGAGGATGCTGAGCCTGTGGACTTAGAGGTGGACTCTAAGAAGCTGCACGGTGGCAGGGCTCCGGGGCCCTGGCTCAAGTGGAGGAGTTTAAGTATCTCGGGATCTTGTTCAGAAGTGATGGGAGAAAGGAGCGGGAGATTGACAGACGTATTGGTGCAGCGTCTGCTGTGGTGCGGACTCTGTACCAGTCTGTTGTGACAAAGAGAAAGCTGAGCTAAAAGGCAAGGATATATGTTTACCGGTCGATCTTTGTTCCAACCTTAACCTATGGTCATGAACTGTGGGTAGTGACCGAAAGACGAGGTCACGGATACAAGCGGCAGAAATTGGTTTTCTATGTAGGGTGGTGGGACTCTCCCTTAGATATAGGGTGAGAAGTTTGGTCAATTGGGAGAGACTCAGAGTAGAGCCTGGGCCTCTCTGCTGAAGCTGCTGCCCCCGTGACCTGACTCCGGACCAAGCGGAAGATAATAGATGGATGGATGGAGGGATTGGATCTCGCATTCTCCTCCAGGTCTAACCAGATGCTTTGTAAGGAATACAGATACAGATACTTATTAAACATGATGGAAAACCTTTTTATTTTTGTCTGCAGGGCAACTTGCATCAAATTTTCCTTTCATTTTCTCCTAAGAAAATAACAAAAATGAATTAAAGTGAATTCAGTAAAATTATATCTCTATTTAACTTGTAATTTCCATCGGAATCAAATCCTTTAATGAAGCCCTTCATCATTAGTTAGACCATGACATTTGCCAGCAGCATCTAGCATAAACAACCTTTTTGTACTGTTTTTGTAAACTTTTGAGAGTTGGAGAACGAATAAGCAACCGGTGTAATAGAGGATGGATAATCTCAAATAATGTGTTAGCACGCACACAGAAAAGAAAACAAGCTTCTCTAAAAGAGAAGAAAACAAAGTCTCAGAAAAAAGGTTTCAACACAGGCTTCTGGAGTTTCAAAACACTGTGATGACTTGGATGAGCATGGGAGTGTACGAGTATATAAGTAAAAATGTTCTCACAGGGGGTCCAGAGGGTCCAGGAGGTCCTTTGCTGTCCTGGGAGCAGGTACAGGCATGAGGCAATGGAGGACATTGCTCTTCAACTCTCTGCAAACATAAAAAAACAAAAATAAAAACACCAGGTTTCAATTCTACAGCACAATGAAACCTGTGTGTAACCTGGCGTTGTTTGATCTTCTTGGCTACTAATACTGGTGATTACAACTGACATCATCATCATCATCATAACCTACAATTCTTTGCCCAGTGAAAAGCAGGTTGCCTTAAGATGCAAAAGAACAACAAATGTGTCTCCAGACAAGCATATACAAGAGATAATCTATGAGAACTGAATATTTACAGGAAACGTCCAAGTACACATTTCCCTACAAGATGGTGTACTGAAGATCAAGACAGAACTGCATCAAAACATCTCTAAACAACAAAAATAGCAAATTTCGTGAGCTCCACGTGAAATTTGCCTTGTACTGGTTGGAACCAGTTAGTACAACTGAGCGATTACCAGTTTGTGTATCTGTTTGCAGTATGTTTTATATCTGGTGGAGTTCATTGAAATTGCTGTCCTCATAACAGCTCCTGCAGCCACACAATATTTTATGTGTGAGAAAAACAATCTGTACTGTCAAGGTGCTGAGGTGAATCACATCAGCTGAAACTAGTTAAAAGTAACCTGGTTTTTCTGTCACAAGAGCAGTCTCAGTTATTTGAGGCTGCTGTATGCTGAAGCTATTGCACTGGAGGGGTAGAAAAGAATATATTAAAGAGTCATGTGCTAGTTTCTTACCAGTGCTGGCAGCTCACAACACTTATCTCTGCTGGCCCAGGACGTGCTGCACATGATGTCAAACATCTGGAGCTGGAACTATAAACACATATGCGAAAGCATGAGTACACATGAACACCTCCAACCAATTCTATTAATACTGCAAATATAATTTTATCAGTCACATTTCACAACATGCTGATAAAGCAACTCGTTATGATTTTATGGAGTGATGTGGTTCTATTCAGCTTTTTTAATAAGAAACAAGCAGACAAACAGTTTGGCTGCTGTTGACTGTACAGAGGTTGGAATCTGGAAGATGGATACAGTTTCCACGACAGCTTTAATAAACAAAATGTTTTGTACACTCTTACAGTGTTATTTATGCAGTATTACACAAAAGAGCCAAATATATATCCGAATTGACTTAAAGGTGACTCATATGCAGACTTTAAAATCAAAATTGAAAGAGTCTGTTAATATTTTTTAAATTGAACATTGGTGAATCCAACTGAAGCAACACCAGATCATAATACTCTCCCCTTAGATTTGAACAATAGGCACTAGGTAGTGATGGGTGCATTACCTCATTGGTCTCTCTCTTTTTGCCCTGATGAACCCTTGTGTGCTCTGGAGCTCTGGGATAGGATGAATCTGGCCACATGATCTTTTTTTCCCCATTGCTCCAGAGTCCAATCTTAATGCTCTCAAGCAAACATGCTTCGACAGAAGGCAGCTGTGTGATCCAATACCCCGAGTTCTTCTCAAGTTTTGTATGTGGAAGTACTTTTGCTTTCTATTTCAAACATTCCTGAAAGTTTTACTGGTTTTCGTCAATTAGATTTTCACCAAATGTTTAATTGATCTCCAGTCACCATCATTCAAGTTTTTTTTTTTTTTTTTTTTACTGCGCACATTTCTTCCCTAGAGATGGTTTACCACCATTCTATCAGGTTTAAAGGCTTTGGACAATTCTTAATCCAATTTTAGGAGTTTCAGTCATCTCCTTGGTTGTTTTATTTGCCTGATGCAGACTAATAAATTCAAGCTTCTGAAACAGAGTAACATCTTTTCCACAACAACAGGATGCGTATTCAGACATGGTTGCTGAAGGAATGAGAAGCTACTCACTGCACCACTTAGAATGAAATCATTTGTTGCCAGCTAAAACATATTAATCACTGCAGTAATTTCCACTGGGAGCCTTTTACTTATTTGCTTCTTTAACAGCAGGTGCTTTAATGCAGGCTAAGCAGGCCAGAGTAAGAGGTGAGATGAAGTAAAAGTATATGGCTAAGACTTCCTTTATTTTAACCATTTGTAGTTTTTACCTTGTAACACCCTTGAGCTAACATACATGTGTAGGAAGGTGCACATTCATTCATTGTTTTTCTTTTAGCACACACTAAAAACAGATCTCAAAGACAAGAACAGAAGCCCTTATACACTATATTCCCCTGCTCTAATATTCTTTAACAAGTATTTAAACTTACAGGAGCAGAACTGTCTCGTCTGCCTCTGGACCGAACCATCCTTCCAAGTATCTCCACTCCATCTGTGGTGATGTTCCCGGATGCACTGATTGATTTCTCTCCAGCTACAGAACAGTCTAAGACCACCTTCACAGATGTCTTGCTGATGGTTACGTGGAGCTGCATGGCAGAAAGAGAAAAGCAAGTATAGTGGAAGTTAAAGCAACAAACGACAAAACAGTCTCATACAAGAAGAGCAAAAAAAAGATGTTAAAATACCCCAATTTTGTTTGGATTTAAGTTTGTTGAAGTTTTGGCAAAAGTGCAACAGTATAAAACGACACCAAAAGGGCTGTCCGAAACATTTTATTAAGTATTGGACTCAAAATAATTGATGCTCAGTCCTCATTTAGTTTTCATGATCCACTCGCACTGCCTTTAAATATATAGTAAATTGTGAGGAATAAACACATACAACCGAACAGATGGAGTCAAAAGAGTTGCAACAGCCTTTTAAGCTCAGCACTGATGCAGCTCTTGACAGTTATAAAAGGTATAAGTATAAAAGGTTGGACTCATATGAGTGCATTCCCCATGAGCGTTTCAACAATATGCTACTAATCACACTGACCATTAAGTCCTTTGGGTATGCTCCTTTTTCTCCATTTCAAAACAATGCAACCTAATAAAATATAATTTAAGCATAGAAATGAATTTGTCCAGGCAGAGTGCTGAATGTCTCTGAGCTAAAGATGGCTACTTAGATGAAACATTGCTGGAGCCTTCAATTACCCCATTTAGCTGGTTTTCAAGTTAATGAAGAAACAAAGCTGAATTCTAGAGAGGGGTGGTAATAAAAATAAAATGGACTATTGACTATTTGTGTCTAATCCAGAAATGTGCTTTAAAATCAAAGGTAACACAAGTGCTTGTGTGCATCATGCACACATCAGTACACAAAGACAAACAAGGTACAGCCTATATGGAAATAGACAGAGTTGAAATTTGAGTGTCACAGCCCATTCCTCTACTGACATCTGAACATCTGCTCTGTAATGACTTTCTGTTTGCATCCTCCATTTTGCACACTTCACTAGGTATGATGAGTGTTGTAGTTTTCTGCAATAAAACATGATGAAAATCCTCTAAGGTGCAGACATTTTGCTGGTATTTTGTGGCATTTAATGGATTCAGTTAAGGTTAATATTATTGGTTAGGGAATGAATATAGGGCAATGAAATTACGTGTGATATATAAACATGTATGCGCCTGTGTTTGTGTTTTTTTTTTTTTTTTAAAGACTGGCTAACCCCTTTATTTACTCTAGTAGTGAATTCAAGCTGGAGGAAGTTAATTCTTTAAAATCCAACCATTCTGGCTTATACTCTTGAGTCATATACTACTCCAAATGAGAAAAGCTGGGATGATAAGGTAAGTTCAATGAGCATGGCTAAAGAAGAAGAGGGATTTTGCTATGTAAAACCTTGAAATGAGAGAGGAGGCACTTTCTTTTGCACCTGACTGTAAAACCAGCATACTGCTTTTTGAATTGCACTGTTCTTGGCAGATCAGCTAATACAGCTGCCAGCAAAAGATTATTTATCCTATCATTGTCCCTGCTCTCCTCTCTCATGCATTTATGAATTCACTGTCATGTATTTTCTAATGCTACTGCCGTCCAAAACATCAACAGCATCCTGCTGATATGTAAAGTGCTTCATCCCATTCCATCTTCCCACAGATAGTTTTATTTATTTTTTCTTCATTAAAATTTCTCCAGTTCTTACAAGTGTCATTTGTAGCAACATGGTAGCAACAATAAAACACGAAAAAGATATTTGAATCTTGACTTCAATCCACAAAATATGCCAGAGCAGATTCTGGTCTCAGAGTCAATCCCATCATAGTTTTAGTTGAAGAACTTGGCAAAATAAAGTTGTTCAGGAGACTGGAAAAAGACCCCAAAGCAAAATTTGTGCATGAATGTGAAAAATTAATTTAGTCTGTGCCAGAGTCTGAAATTGTCGAATCTAGTACAAATCAGCAAACCCGTTAAGATATAACTAAACCTTTTCACACCATTTTAGGAGCTAGATATTTCTATTTTTTCTTTTTTGGAAAAAGATTTTTAGCGTACAAAATAGATTGGGAAATTGTGAGAATATCTATTTTGTACATTGCTCCTATCAGATTATGAAATTATGTCATGATTATTTGTGGATAGAGCGTAATAAATAATTACAGACATCAGAACAGTCGGACTCTGTTCAACAGATAATAAATTAGCCAAAATGCAAAATGCAAGACTAAGAAGGAGTCATCAAAGAGCTATGATAAAATCATGCCAACCACTCCACAAAACACTCATTTGTTGTTTATCGTGACTGCTCCGGTTTATTCTAATTTTAACACAATCACCATTTAACCTGCAGGTATTATCACCAGTGGTGATGCACTGTTAGATTTTTGGAAGCTGAGAAGCTACCTTGTATTGATTAAATTTCCATAATGCTTTGGGCATCATAGGGTGAAACCAAAGCAGACGGGCACATGTGTCATGTCATGAATCCCATTTAACAGGAAACTAAAGTTGGTCAAAGATGCACTAAAGTTCCTGTGGTCAGGGGTCAAACTTGAGAAGTTGCAGTTTGCACTTCATAACTCGTGTGTTTTCCTTCCAAGATGTCTCAGACATTGTTTATATGGTAGAAGTAACACAATGCTAATACCAAATTCAAAAACCACTTAAACACAACAAAGTGCACATTTAACACATTTCTTTTTCACTGTTTGAAATATCCCTTTACTATCCCATGATAAAGACACAAAAGTGCACAGCTGCAGTTTAATTAAAAATCCTCATCCCATGAACACATTTCAAACTACTTAAGAAAAACATTCTTCATTCATATTTCAGCAGCCAGTGTTGACATTTTTGTTGCTATGTGGTTTGATCATCAAATATATGGACCACCATATGACTTTATAAGCCACACAAGTGCTGTAATACACTACTGTTAAATACTCATAGAGTCTATTTGGTTTTGATGGCAGGATCCACATGTTTTCTTTACAAATGAACAACTTCAACCATCCCAAATCCACCCTCCATCGCCATCTCTTCTTCTTTCTTGTAAGTTAACAACATTCATGGATATGGCTTTAAAATAGAAATTTATGGATGGATAAATCGACAGACAATTTTAAATTACACGCTTATTGTAATTTAATACTGTGCATTGCTAGGAGGTAAAAAGCTCCAAAAGCTCTGGAGCCAATTTCCTGTGAGTAAGTGACACAGTTGGTAATTTACATTCCGCATGGCGCTATGACTTTATAACGTGAAGCATTTAATCATTTGGGAGGCTCAAAAATAGTGCCCATACACTTCTGGAGTGGAATATGGCTCTGAGCAATATGTGAGTTATAGCAAAGATTAGTTTCATTTCTTCCATCTGTGTCTATGTACTTACATTTATTGTCTAGATTTCCTTTTATGTCTCTAACTCACTGACATATCTATTTCTTCCCCTGCTCTCATTTTCCTCTCCTTCACCTGTCCCTGCTTTCGTTTTCAGCTTTCATTCTTGGTTTCTTTCTGAGCTTGTGGATCTGTCTGTGTCATGTGCTTCACTGAGCAATGACAGATCCTGCTGGGAATTCCTGCTTTAACATGCAGTGTCTTCATATGGTAATCCGTTTACAAAGGCCACACGAACAAGCCCACGCACACTAACACTCCTCTTATTCACTTGTCAGCCTGCCTAAATGGAGACGAACACTTCCACTGGTCTGGCAGCCCTCTGCTTCTGTTCACTCTCTGAATATTGTCATATTCTCTGAAAAATGTGGAAAAACAATGGAGTAGACAAAGACACAGAATGATGGACAGATAATACCGTATATTTCCAGAACTGACAATGAAAGAAAGACCAAGAGCTACAGTTTACTTGCTTTCCAGCAGAAATCAATAAAAAGTGAAAATACTTAACATCACTTCTATGAACAAAAGTTACTTTAACTATGTTTGTCTTTCGTTTACATTCACATACAGTCACGTGAAAAAGAAAGTACAACTCTCTTTCAATGCTTAGATAACTACAGCACCTGACATGGCAATCAAATCACTTGAGAAACTGATCTGTTACACTTCTATAAAAACAGAAGATGTGGCAGTTTGCTAATTGAAGCATTCAGGTGTGCGTTAACACAATACCAAGGAGGAAAGACATCAACAATGATCTTGGAGAAACTGGTTTTGATGTCCATAAAACTGGGAAAGGTTATTACGACATTTCCAAATGACTTAAAGTCCATTCAACAGTGAGAAAGATTATTCACAATTGGAAAACATTTAAGACTACTGAATTTGCACTTTGAAAATACACATCACAGAAACATGATGCAAGCAAGTCAGTGCAAGTTCACGCTTCATCTTGACTTTTGAGACTCTGGAGGTGGGTAAAATGTCTTGTGTCTGTTTTCTAATTGAGTATTGGTATATTGCCTATAGGACTATTTAAATCACTGTCAATCAAATACTACTAGAGTACCTGTACACTGTAAACAAAATATAATAAAACTGCATAATAGTTTACAAATTATATTAGCCTACTGAATAATATAACCAAAGTAGATTATATTACCACAACAACTTTTTATAAATGAATAAACTCTTGACCACTATTGTAGTTGTTGCCACCAACTGAACATACTGGACCAGGACTAGAAATAGTGAGGGTATGCATCCTTCAAGAATTCTTCTCTGCCCATAAATACGGTTTTGTGCTTTAAGGCATAAATGCTCACTCTCAATAGTTTTTTAAGATCGTGAGTTTCTTTGAGTAAGATTGTCTCAACCAACATCTATCTGTTAAGCAAATCCTAATTAGTTTATCAATTTCCAACATTCCTGTTGGTGTAAATACACGTCATGAACAGTGAAGCTTATTCAAAGACAGGACAGATCATTTCTTTAACCTCTTAGTTCAGCTGTAGTTCATTGTTAAGTCAACTCCTGCCAAGTAAGATGTTATACAAAGCCCCCAAAGAAGGGCTTCAAATTGACTCTTCAGAAAACCTAAAGAGTTTTTGATGTTCACATCATACAGGTTTGTCCAGTTCTTTTTATACAGTCTGTGGGTTTCATTCTTAATGTTCCACTGGCTTACAATAGATATAAAGATTTTTTTAAAGTGAAGAATGAGACTGAGATTAGGTAGGAGGGCTATCATCACTTGCATATACATATTCCAGACAGTAGTGCTGATAGATCAAAACAAACATCTCAGCCCAAGAGCTCTTGGAAAACCATCCAGCTTCCTATGTCTCACTCTGTTGTCTGCAGTTTCAGTTCAGTATTAGGAATATTCACTCTGAAATGCTACCCCCTAAAAATTCTATTGAGGGTTTGTCACCAGCAACCCTAGAAATGTACTTCACACTGTGCTTCATCTACAATGTAAATTCCACAAATCAAGACATTTTTAGCTATAGTTTTAGAAACTAACCTTGTGGAAGCTTCCATGAAAGATTTTATTGATTTCTGGCCCTTCAAATGTAACAGTCTGGAAGTCTTCTCTGTAGTCATGGTTGAAGAACGTCAGTGTCTTTCCTGAGTCTGTAGGTGAATGGAATTGACAGTGAAGAAGATTAGTAAAGGCTGACATTCCCATCCAGTGCAGATCAAAATCTGACATCTGGATTCCATTGTTAGGAAAAAAAAAGATGACCAGGTTGTAGACATCCTTCCCGTTTATTCCATTTAACCAAAATATTTGACATGAGATATTAATGGTAATAAGACCTTAGGTTCAGTCATATCACAAAAATGTTTATTGATGCTGACAAACTGCTTATGTTCCCGTAAATTCAAAGCAAAGCATGTTAGGAAGTTATTTATAAATAGAATAGTTGATCTTTGTTGCCCATTCCCCAAACCTGTAGTTCAACAAGAGCTTACTGAAAATTATCAAATAAATATCGTGAGCGCATAATCCCTGTGCATAAAGTAAAAGTACATCAAAGTGTGGAATTGCTTTTCCTTAAATAAAGCAAATTTTAAACATCAAGACAAACAGGTATCCAGATATCCTGGAAGCAGAGCGATATGGGCAGAAAGTTACACCACTGTATTTTTAGAATGATGACAGAACAATCAATCATTTTCCACAGCTCATTTTGTAGCCACTCCTGGGGATCCCACTGTCATCAAGGTAAGATACAAATACTCTCTGCATCCAGTCAAAGATCAGGCCTGAGTCTGTTCCAAGTCAGTGATGTCCAAAACACCTCTGAAGGCTGACACCTGAGGGTAGTTCATCGAGTGAGCAGTGTTTCTGTGGCATCATTCATCACAACCTTATTACAGTGGACCCCAGCCACTCCATACTCATAAATCTTAAGATACCATTATAGTTCCATCAGTTTTAATTTTAAAATCTAGGATTTATGAATTTATAAAAAAAATGTCAGTATAAGAGGACCAACTTCAGCTGATGTTATGGCCTTTACTTACATATTTAAGACAAGACAAGTTTATTTGTATTGTACATTTCATGTACAAGACAATTCAAGGTGCTTTGCATAAAACATTAGACGCATTACAGAGCATTAAAGAGTACATTAAAATAGGGAGGAAATAAAAATAAAATAAAATGAAATATTAACACGCAAAAATATTAAAACGCAAAATATCAAAATGCAAAAAGTTAAAAAAGATTTAAATTAAAATCTGATGAAAAAATGAAGGTCTTCAGCAAACAAGAGTACAAAGAGAAAGCAGAGATTTTGTTTGTACACAGAAAAATCTAATTATTGCAGCATCGAAACACTAAATAGTGATCTTTGTGCTGTTTCACCTCTATAATTTGCTTCATTGTGAACTCTTTTGGTTTGTTTTACAGAAAGCTGGAGTGAAAAGGAGAGAAGATAAATGAGCAAAAATATAAATGATTCAGACTCACTGTCGAGGATTAGTCCCACCAATGGCTCATTGTCTTTGTTTAGGATTTCCCACAATGCAAAGGGTTCCTGGGGGGTCTCAGGAAGTAAGCGGAGCATCATAGAAATGGTGTAGTCTGAGGGTAAACCTTCAGGATGAAGGTATCTGGAACACAAATGCAGGATCAGACAAATACACAAGCACACAAACATAAAAGCAGGTCTAGTTGTGCCTTGAAGCCAAATTTCCACATCTTTTAAAAATGCTATTGTTTATTTTCAGTGACTGTACAAGGCTGTAGAGCACACCCTCAGACTGACGATGAGCACCTCTTCCTGAACACAGAGCTGAGCCTGTTTTTTTTCTTTCCTTTTATTTATTTTGCCTCTCAGCACTTCAAATTTAAATCTCAGCTTAAAAATTTTAGAGTACTAGTCACTGACACTTCTCACAAACTAAATAATCACACAACAGGAAGCTAAAATGATAGCACATCGACAGCTCAGAGAAAATAATAGCTCCTAAAATGGCAACATCCCAGAAATGAAGACATTATACGGGAGCTCATGAAATGTCTTAAAGCTCCTGCTCTGCATGAGTTCCCATGAAAATTATATTCCCCTGTGGTATAGCAAACGATAAACACAAAATGTCCTGACTTGCATGTATATATATTTTTTAAAGATATTTAATAGCAACCCATGAAGCTGTCATGATCTACAATATGAAACCTTTTCCACATATACAAATTGAACTTTGAATGAAATATCTCCTTAAATGTCGTAAATACCTGCCTTTCCCTTTTTATTCACACCTTTAAGTGCTACCTTCTAATCAAGATGAGTACTTTTTCAGACCTTAATAAAAGGTTAGGTGTGAACTATAGCACTGAATGAAATAGATTTCAGAGACATGCAGTATTTTGTATTATAGGGGAATATGCATTTATATCTTTTATGCAGCTTTATTGGGCTTGAAATAGTCCAGCTAGAGAAATTGATTATTATTTACTCATCTCAAAAGAGCTTTCTGATGCAGTAACTGCTACAGAACATTAAATAGTATATATTTATAATGAAACATTTATTTATAACATTAGAACTGAAGTATGGCTGGTCAGTGAACCTTTGGTGAGCAAATTGCTATTTGAACAGTTTATATGTTCATGTTTTTTGATAATGCTAAGAAAAAAAATTGGTTAATTTGGTTGGAATGCCTTAAAAGTGATTAGAAATGTAATTTTATATAAACAAGCACCAGGACTAGCAGGGTTTAAGTGAATGTTAAAATAGTGCATGATAATAAAATGTATGCATCCGCTTGTATTTGCAGTAATTTATCAATACTGTGTTCAGTATAAATTCTGAAAAGAACCCAGCTATCATGACCTTCATAGCTGACTTACATTAAATATTTACATCTATCTCCTCATACTAATGTGAGCCACGTATGTGTGCTGTGTACGTGAACTCCAGGACCACATACAATATGAAATTAAAATCCTGATTCAAATCTACATATATTAACAACCACAGGAACCAGCTAAGGAGAACACACTGCTGTCAGCATTAGGGACAGGTGCCAGAGAGTCCACAAATCTTTACTGGCATGACAGCAGATTAGTTCCACACCTCTGTATGTACTTTTGGCTGGATAAAGGCCTTTGCAATTTATTTTTCACTAACACAATTGCCACTGCCCAAGTCCAGAAGCAATAGCAATCAAATAATGAATGACACCACTAGTATTACTTATGTCAATAACAATAATAATAACAACAACAACAATAATATACAATATAATAGATGTGACTACTGGAACAAGTTTCCTTTTCTCTATCACTGCAGTGACATAATGACATAAAGATCACCTCCAACTGTGTAAACCACAATGCTGCTTTGTCTTTAAACTATCAGGTTAGTTTGCAAATATAAATTATAAAACATAATTTAATCAAATGTTTCTTGGTTTTTTCTGAATTACTAATAGCTCTGACAACATGTTGCATTTTTGAGTTTTCTGGCAACAAAAAATCTAAATGCATAGATGGGACAAACAGTGTAAATTATATTTTCAGCAATAAATGAGTACAGCCTCAGTGTCAATGAATAGTAGGAGCAGTGAGAATGGAGATTTAAATCCAGCACACTAATCTGGGCAAAGCCAGCTCCTTATACGGTATGATGCACAGCTTGACTGAGAGCCAAATGAGTAAAGCACAGCCTTGTATAAGAAAAGATTGTCCTAGCGTGCTCCGTATGACTGTAGTTTGATCCCTATTCTTCAGTGTGCATATGCCTTTACTTACTTGGTGGGCTGCAAAACCAGAGCGTCACGGTGTAACCTGTAGCAGGGGTAGCTGTTGAAAGAACCAGGCTCCAGAGAAACTCCAGGAATGGTGCTGTACTCCTTCTCTACCAGGCCAAACTTCTCCATCATTTTGAAACCTGAAGGAGAGTCATTATCATCATCATCATCATGATGAACACCACCTCTTTGTGTGATCACTGCTGTCATAATCATTTATAGCACCACCATTTGGACCACAATTATGTCATTATTATTAACTATAATGGATGGACCTCCCTGACTGTCGTTCTGCATTGTTCCTGTCACTGAGCCTCTTACCTGCCATTGTATTGCCACTCATCAAAACAGCTGGACAAGCTGGAAGACAGAAAATAGTTTGTTCAGTCATTTGTAATATCTTAAATTCTCCACATTCAAATAAAATCTCCAAAGGTGTCAGTCTGTTTTTCTCCCTGTTGGAGATCAACTCATCCTCACCCAGATCTCTGGACAGTTTCTGCTTTAAAATATGAGGTGGAGTTACTCACTAGCAGTTGCAGCCTCGCAGACAAACGTAATAAGTTGCTCTTCAATTTTCTTCACAGCGTCCAGATCATCAACAAAAAAGACATGCCTCTCACTGGGTTTACTGGCAATGTTCACCAACTCTCCGTAGTCTGCATCCGCAAAGCCGATTGCGAAGATGATATAGCCTGAGAATGGGATTAAGTTGTAAGATTTATTACACATTTAGCGTTAACATGCTGATAACATTATGGATTTCACTCAGTGGCTAAACAGTCTTAAATTCTGTGAGAGTAAATGTCAAATTTAGTTTATAATTTGCCAAAGAACCGAGAGCTAGAATGAGAATGAGTCCTCTATCTCGTCTGTACTGCATCTACACACAGAGCTTATCGGTGTTAAGAGCTCACATACTTTGTATTCACTATAAATGCATTATGAACAACTATATTTTGAATTTTAAGGATCATTTTAATTCTGTGTTTTTGGGATCGTAAAATACACACCCTCCATTTGCGTCTCTTTTGACACTTTGTTGACATCATCTTGCGAACGTCCATCAGTTAGAACAACAAGGACCTTAGGAACACCCCTTCTGGCTCCTGCCTCGGGGGTAAAAATGGATTCTTTCACATGTTTGATGGCTCGACCTGAGAAAAGACCAAAATAAGAGAAAACCATAGTGAATCAGTGTGTTTGCATGTCTTAATCATTTCTGTTCCATGTAGGGAAGGCACTGAAACAGGATATTTCACCCCTCATTTATAAATCTTTTTCACTTCTCACATATTTTACTTACCACATATTAAACTTGTACTGACTGACACCAGCTGTTTCCAATACAGCTCACATCTTAGAACTCATTTACAGCCTTGTCGCGTCCTCCTTACTGTATATAGCTACATCTTGGCAATAAAACCACCAATAAATGTTTGTTTTCATGATTAGACATAATAAGCTCTTTTGAATAAATTATGACATGAAGATTTATCACACTATGACACTTGCTTTAACAATATGCTACATCACAGCTTAATGTTTTAACATTAACATATTTAACATTATTTGTGACAAATGTTACTTGTGATTTTGTGATAATTTTACTATATGATGATACAGATGATAAAAACATGATAGACATTTGGGTTTTTTTTCCCCTTTAATGCTTGAAACCCTCTGAGACCCTTTTCTCAGCACTGTTATTAAAATAAATCTAGAAGTCTTCATTGGCTTAACATTTCAGAGGAAAGTCATTCTCTCACAAGAGGCTTGATCCTGATAAATGTCAGGCCAACAAAGTTATAGACATACATCACTAATGGTCTAAAACTCATATCTTTTAAGACCTTTCTTAAAGTTTTAAGGTACTTGCTAATTAAAAAAATAATTTATTCCAGCACTGAGACAGTGAGACAGATTAGTGAAGCTAAAAATGATCACATGACGATAACTGACTAAAAGTTCCTGTGATCATACGTATATGGAACATTTTAACATTTTAAATATGTCAGAAAACAGAAAATCTCTTAACCTTTTTCAGTTGAAATTGTGTGTGTGGATCAGCTGCTAATGGACTTAGATTTAAAAAGTTCCCAGACCCACTCACAACAAATGTGTTGGTTTTTTTTATGCTTGTCACTGAAAGTAATATTTAATGCGTTCAAGCTGTCCAATGAAAAAGACATTGATGCTCTGAAAAACAAAATTCAAAACAATTGCTTTGTAGCAAATGTACAGAAAGCAGCAATGGTTTATAAAGCAGAAGGTAAATTGACACCTTACATGTCAGAAACTGACAAGCAAGGTGTCTTTGGTGGTTTCAATTGATCTACACTTCAACCAAAAATTCATTGTATTACAGCAAACCAGTAGGTAAGCCTCTGCAGGTAATTTCTATTTAATGCCAATATTAGCATATAGGCCATCATAATTTGCATTGATTGTTCATATGCCTTCACTGCTTATCTCCACCTGACCTTTCAGAATAGAATAAAAGGCCGAGCATTACTGCTCTCTTTCTTTTTACACTTTCTCTGCTCACCTTTCTTGTGTTCTCCAGGGTGTATCTGACTTAATCATTTATTAAGAAACGTTGACCAGATTTAATTGTAAATAGTCAACAATTTTAACAACCGCACATGAAAGTACATTAATGAATCAACAGTATACTGCATGTGCACAGTGTCTTTACCTCTCAGACTACATCATCACCCCTTGCTCCTGTTTTTATGCCAAAGATGAAAGTTGTCAGCATCAAATTATTGAGTGCTTGGCCGGTATGTCAGAATACCTGCCAGTGGTACATCTGTTTCTACACTGGGCTTCGATCATGACACGTAAGATTGGATTTACAACAGTTAGTCAGGCACGAGGTGACACATGGAGAGGGGAACTACAGAGAGGTGGGGCTTGATAGATGGTGGTTATTGGTTGTGGAGCAGAAAAGAAAAATATTGTATTGGGAAGCTGAGAACATGCTAAAAAGAAAGTGATGACAAAAACAGAAACTTGTCAAGTAAGCATGTACTTAAAAGCCAAACATCGATTCATCAAATGGTGAGTGTTAAATGTCATTTTAGGTTATGTTTTTAATATGTCTTTGTCCATCAGCTAAGGAGGTTTAAAAAAAAAAACAAATATTAATGAATATTAATAATTATGATAAAGTAAAAAGTAAAAATGGTCTCTTGTTTTGGTAATCAAAAGTTTGGTGAAAAATATGAAACTAAAAAAACCTTCCTCATGTGGCTGCAGGCGATGTGTACTACTAATGAGAAAAAAATATTCCCTCTCGGCTTCAAAATATTGGGCCTTATTGTGTTTGAATGGATAACTTCAGAAAGAAGTTCCAATGGAGGACAATAATCAAAGAATCTAATCTAACTGACTTTTGAAAGAACCTGCCTAAGTAAAACCACAGGAGGCAAACTGTAATTGAATGTACGGCAATATTGTGTTACTGAATAGCTAAAGATAAAACAACAAAACTGTTTTACAAGCCATGAATCAGTCACTTTAACACTAATGCACGCACGCACGAACAGCTACTCATGATTTCTAAGCCTGTATACTGTACAGCCAAGCAGTATCAAGGATGAGCACAATTACTCATGAGGTAGGAAAATTTCAAAACGCACACATGCACAGTCACATGCATTGTCCTATATATGCATGGATCAAGATTATTACTGCACTGAACAACTATTCCCTAAGCTAGCTTGAAGCTCGATAATACCTCAATGAAAAAAATTTACTGTGAGAAGCCAAATCCCAGAATATCACCTTCAATATCTTCAATCCTCAAAATGCTCATGTAGCATATTTGTGTCAAGGGGAATAAACCATTGGAGGACAAAAACCACACTGACACATCCACACACTGTGTAGTCTGTAAGAAGAGCTTCCTGTACACACTGTTTGTGTAATTGATAGAGAGACAGGGCATATTAATAGATGTTGGCCAAGAAAATGAACCAGAGGCTGTCTCGTCTCCCTAACAGTGACTTTGGAAGGAAGAAAATCAGGGAAGATACTCTGCTGCTACTGTAGTAGCTCTGCAGCCTAATGCAGGCAGATCCCAGGCATGATACGAAGCAGACTCCTATCATTTCCATGCAGAACATTTTCTCACAAGATTATGAATAAAAACACCAAATATTCACTATCTTAAAGTGTATTTTGAGTACATTTGTTTTACTTAGAGGTTATATGACACAAAAGCAAAGAAAAATGTCAAAAAAATAACCAATTTACAGTCAAAGCTAAAATTAATTAAGAGTCATTGTCTCCTTTTGGCCAGCAGCCGCATCACATACAGATATATCGGCTAGGGTAAAATGTTTCTTAACAGTTTGGGGGATTTAAAGAATGACTAGGGAAACTATTTGGGCATAAAGAGGAAAAAACAAGAGGTCTCTAAATGAACCAGAGGAATACGATGTAAGGGCAGAGTCAGCAGTACTGTGCAATAAGCTTTAGGCACCCTATTTTACACTAATTCATCATGTAGTTCAGGAAGGAATCTGATTGGTTTTAAATTTATTTTACAACATTAAAATAGCACCGTAATTGTTATTGGTAGCTGCATTATGTTTTTGCTCTATTACAGAAGATGGAAAATATTAGCCATGAAAAAGCCTCAGTGAACAAAGCAGGGGACTAAAGCCCTCCTTCATCTTGAGTGCTGGATAAAACACACTCTTAAATGTGCTCTTAAATAATGCAAATGTTCTGTTGTTATGCTGTATGTATTTCATAAAATGAATTAAATCTTTGATCAAAAATACAGTGGCTATTGTGTTTTTATGAATGTGCGTATTTGACTGAAACACGAAGGGTTAAGGACAACACAGAAACTGAATCTGACAGCATTAACCCTACCTGCCAGGGTAAACATTTTCAGTTCAATATCATTCAAATCAATTTACTTGCATAGCACCAGGTCACAACCAATTCCTCTAAAGGGACTTTACACAGTAAACACTCTAAATTTCCAAAGTTTAACATAATCCAAATCCAAATGATATTCAAATTCAATTGAAATTCCTTGTAACTGATGCATAATCCCATTCCTAATCCAGTTCATTCCAATTCATAATACAGTTTATCCAAATCAAGTTCAACATTAGTGTAATGCCAGTTCAGAAAAAAAAACAGTCAAACGCACCAAATCTTCATTTATTTAGGTAAATATTAAAGACCAGAAAAAAATATAGGTTAGATGGACAACAAGGCTTTAATTTTCACAATAACAGTAGTTTCTTAAATGGACACTTGAGCTAAAGAAATTAAATTAATCAAGTGGTGAAGATGTGCTGCAATCCTCTGCCACACATTCCACATGCATACATGTACTCTACATATTATTGTGTCAGCTAAAACCGCCCCTTACCTTCCTCTATTATTGAACTGTTAAATAAAAAGGTTTAGTTCAGGATTATTAAGAATAAAAAGCCAACAAAGAAAGAAAATATAGTTAAAAAGAGGAAACAAAGAGAGAGCAGAGAGGACAGTAGCAGGTGGGAAAGTGACTTAAGGGGAGGAAATAGGAAGATGATGAGCAAAAGGAGCAAGAGCCTAAAAGTAGAGAACTAAGATGAGAGATGAACCCTTAAGCAGAGAGGTATTGCTCAATTACAATTACCCTGCACAGACTCTGAACTGACTCATGACACAGATGCCAAGAGAATGAAAATGCTCCACCATTACCTGAGAGTAACTGAGTTATTGACATTCATCTTGTTTATTGGTACAGGGAAAACTTCCACCTGATTTTTCAAGAGTGCTTGTCAAGCATTCTGTCTATGAGTGAAATAATCTTCATGCTGCAGTGTGTGGTAGCTCCAGACTGCAAGCATTTAATTGGGTTTTGAAGGAATTTGAAGACAGTGCAACAAAATTTTACCATGAGCATCAGCTTGAATTGTTTTTCAAATCTAATTTGTCAGTATCATATATCATTTTAAACACCAGAAGGGAGCAAGAATCTGTACGTGTACATGGGAGTCAGTGTGTTTGAGTGAGAGACTACGGTGAGCATTGCGAGGCTCTCACTAAAGCAACAACATGGTAGGGGGCAACGCTGCACAGACCATCATCTACCAGGGTCTACTTTTTGGACCACTTCAATCCCAAGTTTTTGATGGAGGAAAATGGCAAAGACCTACCCTGCAGTGATGTCATGAAGTGACTGCATTTTCATCTAGATACTATAAAAGTTGCACTTTCTTCCCGTTTGGAAATAAAGAGTCTGACTCTGCTAGATAGAGGTTACACATTCATTACTAACCTTGTAACATCTTGAACAAAGTGTGGTACTCAGATCTCAGAACCAATCAGGATAAATAGTTACAGGAACCCATCAACTCTTAGCTCTTAACAACAATTTTCTTAACACGATGTCCTCAAGCAACAGTTTGAGTGTATCAAAAATACTTTCCGTCGTAAATGTAAACGCATGCATGAACCACTACCACAATAATCCTGGTAATACTCTGTACCTGTCTTAGTGTTTCCTCCCTTGTATCTAATCTTCTGAATAGCTTCCAGCAGTGCTTCCTTGTTGCCATGGGAACTCAGCTGGAATTCTGTCCGTGCATCATCACTGAACTGAGCGACGGCCACCTGGTGGGACGGAGATAGCAAAGTGAGTTCAGAGCACGTGTCAAATAAAATTATTCAAAATTCACCCAAAAGTTAACATTCTGTCATCATCTGTTCACAATCACGTCAGTCATAATATCCCAGTAGAGAGTTTCTAAATTTGTGTGTGCAAAAAAACAAGAAAAGGAAAAAAAAAAAACAACAACAGTTTGAGGGTTCAGTGCAGAAGCTTAGCTGTTCGTTGGATGTTGTACCCAGAATTTGTCAGAGCCACTTTTCCAGCTGAGGAGACACAGCCCCTTTTAAGTCTATCACCAGTAAACCCATTTTGGATTACACCTTCTTCACCTGCACCAGCTGCTCTTTCAGTCCCTGGTACTCTTCCAACTTTTTCCATTCCTTTTTCCTGTTCTTACTATCCATGTGGTTTGCCACATCCATCATAACTGCCTTCTAGTGCTCCTTGTCTGTCAGCACCATGTTTACTACACTTCCTGATCAGAAAAATGTGAGGCAATATGTATGTCAACAGGTGATTACGATAACAAAAGCCTTTGAGGAGCACAGATGGACAGAGGATCCCCACTTTGTCAAACAAATGCATGAGAAAGTAATTGAAATGCTTAAAAAAATGTTCCTTCAAGAATTACTGGGAAATAATGTTTTCTTTTCTCTATATCACATAATATTAAATACTTCAAGTAGCTTAGAGGAATGTCAGTACAGACTGGCCTCACTATAAGATGGATGAACAAATATCATTATCTCTGGACTGTTAATGGTGCTGTTCTTGGATCAGGGAGGCCTACAATTTCTAGCCAGCTCCCTCTTTACTGTGCAGACAACTTTCTCACATTACTACCAGTATTTTTTTGTTAGTATTTTGCTGCCAGGGGATTATGTGAGGGCAGAAAAGTGCTTAACATACAAAACAAAACAAAACAAACAAAAAAAAAAACAACAAAAAGGTTGAGCAAGCACCACTTCGGTGTGACAAATGAACCAGCTGAGGTCTGCTGACACAGTGGAGGCCAATGCAGGAAAAAGGCACATATAGATCAGTGTGCAGTGACAGTAGGGAAGCAGCTGTGCCAAGTTAGATCCTGGCATTACTACTGATGAACTCAATAAATGAGAAACAGTCTCAAGTGGTGGAAACAGTAATACTCTTGTAACATGAGTCAAAGAATTGCTTAAGAGTGCATTAGTCTTTGATTGAACTACTTGATGCTGATTCCAGCCTGTAATGCATCTAGAGCTAACTTAAAAAAAAAAAAAAAAAAGAAACGGCATTCATGCCAGAGAAGTAATGCTTCCTGACACAGAACAAAGTAGCAGCAATAAGCAAAGTTAATCGAATACATCTCAGCAACATGTCACTCAAGAGAATTACAAGTGACACACTAGGGATTTAAAAGTTCCTTCTCGCTTCTTTTCCCAAACTTTTCTAAAGATTCAAACCTGTGGCCAAGCTGCTTTATCAGGAAAGTGACAAACTAAAACTGGGAGGAAGGAACCACAAACCTCCGATGCAAAGTGACGCCAAGATTAGTGCCTTCCTTAAAGAAAACAGGCGCTGCTGTAAAAGCACATGGGTCACAAGGAAAGAGACTAAACTAGTGATCTGATGGTCACTCTTGGAAAATGTATGTCATTATTTCTTTTCTATCACAAAATGACACAAAGAAGCAGATGTTGATGTGATACCACATGACTCCATTTCTTACTTGCACCCCATCTCCATTACTGTATGTCATTATCTTTTGAATGGAAGTCTAATTTAAGCAGATCATAATGAATTTAAAAGGACACAAAACAACAGTAAGAACATCTGTTTCTCTCCTTTTGGTGAGTAGATAGGGATTAGGTCATCTGAGGCTCAAAGATTGGCGAGGATAAGATAGACTGATGTAAGGGAAATATTGGGGGGTGATGGACTTATGGACGGTGGTAAATTTTCCCGTACGCCTGACAAGCTCCTTGAAAAACGGTTGGGCAGCTGTAGCTCTGAGGGTACAGTGGTCATTCTTAAGAAGGTTGCTGGTTGGATGTTCGGCTCCCCCGTCTACATGCAAGAGTCCTCATACAAGATACTGAACCCCGCAGCGCTCTGCACTGTGTTCTTCACTTGCAAATTTCTTTGGATAAAAATGTCTACATAAATGTAATGAATGCAACACAAAACAACTGCAACTCTAGAAAACATGCTGATTTTACGGGGGTGTGAAATGTTTCTTTTGAAGGGATTATCGCTCTTTTGAAGCCCTTTTCCACAGTTTACACTGACATATGTAATTTTTTAATTTCATCATCATTGTTTTTTTTTCACTAAGACTACTTTAGTTTCAATTTTCAGCATCTGCTTTGCATTATAGTTCTGATTAAAATGTATTTTACAGAAGAAAGAAAAAGTGAAACAAAGAATACATTACGAACACAATGAACTAAAATTAAAAGTCTAAGGCACATTTGTATCTCTGTTAGTTAAATACCAGTTCTCGAGGGACACTAAGCGCAGTATTATTTAGAGTGAGGTGGTCAAGAATTAAATCTTTATCCATGTAAATATGGATTTAGAAAAGAGTTTAAGGTAAAAGGGCATAGGTGTGGTTGTAACCTCAAAACTGACCTGGGTACCATCTGCTCCAATTATATCCAATGATCCCATGGTGCTGTAGAGAAAACGTGCAATTTTCATGAAGTTGTCATCTCCAATGGACCAAGAGCCATCAATCAGAAACGCCAAGTCAGCCTTGGCCTCCTTACATACTAGACAGACAAGAAAATAAGACATACAGACTTAGTCAGCACATCATTTTGTTAACATGTTCAACTTTGTAAACATTTTCAAAATATAAAACATGTCCTCTAACATGTTTATGTATTTCTTCTCCTATTAACGTTAGCCACTCAGTCATATTTCTTGCTCCGAGAGCCACTTTTCCCTTGGTTTTATTCATCTCAGGTTTCTCAACAACTCCCAGTGGCCTTATCATTGCTGCTGTAAAGTTGTTGTGGGGTTTAACGAGTTTTCAAACTCTGAGTCGCTAAATCCCAAGCCTTGTTTATGGCCATGTTGGCCTCTATAAATTTCACAGAAAAACATGAAAAATGGTTGTAATTCAAAATAAAACAGTAGAAGGGAGAGGAGAGGAGAGGAGAGGAGAGGAGAGGAGAGGAGAGGAGAGGAGGAGAGGAGAGAGAGGAGAGAGAGGAGAGGAGAGGAGAGGAGAGGAGGAGAGGAGTCCTGATTATATCCTATCTGTGTTAGACATCTGTCCTGAACATTCTTACCTCTTTCAATAATTTTCTCCAACTCCTTGTCCTGCAAGCCTTTTCTCACACTTCTGTCAATGCCACTGTGTCCTTCTCCCCATTTGTCTTGCTTTCTGCCAGTTTCATTCTGTGTGATGTCTGCATCCCTATCTGTTTTACTGTATTACTCTCTTTTATTCTCTTCCTCTTGTTATTTTAGTTCTCTATTTTTCTACTATTTACAGAAAAAAAAATGTTTTCACTTGTTCTCTCTTGTCCTGATTAAAGGTTGCATCTGATGGAGCCACTGGCCTGGCAAAGGTCAGAAACCTAAACAGAAATGCTTTGAGACGTACTCAGCAGGTGTGTCAGTTCATGTCTGTGGACCTGCAGAACAATTTTTTAACAGAGGAGGGAGGTAAGCTGAGTAAGAGAAGCGGAGTCGACTATGTACTTGTAAATCTTTGTTCCTGATCTTAGCTTTTTTAATGATTCTCAGGCATTGTGGTGGCTACAGTTTGAGATCCAAACTACTATTATTTTCTGACCAAGCCTATGGGCTAATGGCTGTGTGCATCGTTTTAATGCAGATATGTTTTTAGTTATTTAATTATAATTAATTAACTTCCAACAATAGTAAGTGTTCTTGAAATTATTTTTTGCCAACATGATCAAAGATTTTTGCCCTTCACAGGATGTTTACAACCTTGTCCCTATACAGATGCTGTTACTGTGAAAACTACTGTATGGAGACAAACAGCTTATCTCACAATGCCACTTAAAAAGAGATTATCTTCACAAAATATCTTCACAAAAAAAAAAAAAAAAACTAGAATCATGATTATTGTTATTGTATAACAATTTCCATTTGGAGATTAAAGGTATGGTGGGAGATCTTTTTTTGCAGCATTTTTTACAATATTGCCTGGAAACCTTTTCACATTCCCATTGCACCCACTGAAATAGAATGTTTGCAAAAAAAAAAAAACGAAACCTTTTGGTCCGGTCTAGAGGGTGTAATCAGAGGAAAACTCTGACCAATCACTGTACTGTTCATCTTTACATTTATTGACTGCCTAATACACTCCATCAAATACCAATGCACTCCCACCCATGTTTCTTCCTCACCTTCTTTAGCTGGTGGGATGGTCGGAGGGGGCTCTGTGGTGGGTGGTTCAGTCGGAGCCTGAGTGGGCCCAGGCACTAAATTTGCACAAGCAAACAGAGAACAAAAACAAGGTCATTGATCATGATGGCAGTGATAAGAGGCACCACCATTGGTTTTAACTGGACAACCACACAAACAATTAATAAGTTGGATCCTGATGAGGGTGCGCGAACATGAACACATCACCCCCATCCTGAAATCTCTTCACTGGCTCCCGGTCCCACTCAGAATTGAGTACAAGGTCTCCCCCCTCACTCACCAGTGCATTCATCGGACATGCCCCCGTTTACCTAAAGGAACTCCTCACTCCCCAGACATCCTCACGCCCCCTCCTCTCTGCATTCACAAACTACCTCCAAGCCCCCAGAACCAAGCTCTGCACAATGGGTGACCGGGCCTTTTCCTCTGCTGCTCCGAGGCTGTGGAACGCCCTCCCTGACCACCTAAGGGCCCCACAGACTACTGATGTTTTTAAACGAGGACTACAAACTCAACTTTTTACAAGAGCATTCTGCTAATGTCTCTTTTAATCCATTTATTAGGCGTGGCCAATGCGCAGCATTGGCCATGCGAAGCATGGCCAATGCAAGCATTGAAGCCACTCCTATTACTATTCGACCAGATTATTTATTCTCGTTTTTATTATTATTCTTCCGTTTCCGTCACAAATTTTGACGGTTTTCACGGCCCGCAGCTTTGAGAAAAACCCAACAAAAAATACATCAAAACGACCGGCTCGATCGGGATCGGTGTGCTATGACTTTTGGTGGCGTTCCGTCGAACGGTATTCCCGAAAATCCCAAAAAACTGCGAATTTTTGTCCCATAGGAATGAATGGGATTTGGCAGAATTCCGGCAAGAAAAACCCAAAACCCACCCCTCTTTGGACCTATCTAGCACGGCCATATTTCATCACAGAGACACCATTCGAAGTTTAAACGGGTCACAAGACTTTGACCTATAACATACTGAAGCCGTGTATTGTTGTGATTTACGGTCTTTGAGAAATCGCGATTTACGTTTTATGATTTTTACAAAATCTTCAAAAAACCCTCCTCACTCTAGTGATGTCATCACGCACTCTAGCTCTGAGGAGAGAAGAAAAAAAAAATTAAAACTGCCTTTTCCTTTTTCACGTCCACTCCTTTTGCTCAACCTACATAAATTATACATCAAAACGTAGGCATTTTTGTCCTCTTTCAGATGATGTGACTTTTGTGTCTGTGTGGTGTTTAGTTTTCCGTCAAATCAACCTAAAGTTCAAGGTGGTCCTTCCCGGCTCCATTGTATTTCAATGGGGACATTTCTGATTTCTCTCGTCTGACAACAAAAACTTTCATTTTTTTACACTGCCGTCATTTAAAAACCGTAGCCATTTGAGAAACAAGAAATATATCCCTGGAATCCTGAAAGCCTTGTGGCGCTCACGGTTCAAGAATTTTTTCCAAAACTTATTCAATTTTTGAATTACAGCAGTTTGTTCGGGACATGGAAAATCGGATTTTTACAGAATATACAGGCTGCCAGCTCCAGATGATAAATGTATCTTTTAAAACTGCTCTAGTTTAAAAACAGAAAACATTGACGACATAAAAACTATATCACCGCGTAGCTGAAACCCTTGTGGCGCTTCCGGTTCAAGAATTTTTTGAAAAACTTATTCAGCTTTTAAATTACAGCCGTTTGTTCGGACACAGAAATCCAGGTTTGGACTGACTGGACACAGTGTAATTAAGAGGTCGCTGCCTTTTTTTTCTCTCTCCTCTTCTCACAGACACACATACACACGCTGGAGGAGCCGCACATGTGACTGCCTCCCCTGAAGCCCCGCCCCTTTCTGCCTGTTCTTCAGGAACAGTATATGATATATTATGAGAAAGATCACAGCCATGACTCACATATGAGCTTTAGTTCATCCCATTCCTAATCAATATGATGTGGCTCCACCCTTTGCAGCATGAACACTTCCATGAAGTGTGTTTATTGGGGATTTTTGACCATTCTTCCAGAAGTGCATTTCTGAGGTCACACACTGATGTTGGCTCAGAAGGTCAATATCCCAGAAGTCTTCTATCAGGTTTTGGTCAGGACTCTGCAGGCCACTCTGGTCACTGGTTCAGGACTCTGGAGGTCACTCTGGTCACTGGTTCAGGACTCTGCAGGCCACTCTGGTCACTGGTTCAGGACTCTGCAGGCCACTCTCGTCACTGCGTTGACGGGCCGCTTAATTGGCGGCTTAATTGGCCACGCCTCAAAATTTCTCCGAAATTTTCTAGTTGTTCTTAACACTTTTATTTATTATTATTATTTTTTAATTGTATTCTCTTTTTTTGTTTTCTTGTAAGCACTTTGAGATTTTAAATATAAAGTGCAATACAACTAAAATTTATCATTATTATTATTATTATTAAGTTGGCACATTGTCAGACAAAACCTGCCTGTTTCCATTAACCCAAAAGTTTCCAGCAGCTGAGATCTGTGCTTGCTCAAAGACAAAATATTCTGGGCATTGTGTACATACAAACAACAGGTGCAAAGCCAACCCAGCTCCTGTGTTTTGGTTTTATACTGCTTCTGACTTGATCTTTCTACATTTGTTCGACACATCACTCTTCATAAGTGGGGTACAGCAAAAGTATTATTTTCATCAGTCCATTGCCAACCCATTAATACATGGAATATATAAATACAGAAAAAAAGATTTCAGACAGTAAATCCTCTTGGAGAGGTCAGTAGCCGCAGAGAGAGGGGGCACACATTTTTAACAATAAGCTAAAACTGTGATGTGCCTTTAACTTCCACAGGATAACAGGTGGGAAGACAAAAGCACTTATTGGGTAATAATGTGTTTGATACAACCAGGAACCTTGCTATTTGAATTTATCTGTTATGTATGCTGCTGCGACAGATGTTTTGAAGAAAAAAACACTTCAGAGTTTGGGACTCTAAGCCATTGCTGTGGCTTAGTGCTTGTCTGATGGTTCTTTTCATATTGTGCTCTTCTGAAAAGTATAATTAAAAGACTGTGAAAGACAGAGAGTTACAAATAAATCAGGCCAACTGTAGAGACAATGTATAAAAGTCAATCAAAATATACAAAGGCAGACTTATGATGTGTCTTTAGCTGAATTAGTAGTAATGATGTCTCACTTCTGCCTTTTAAATTTATTTCAACAGAAATACACTAAATTACCTTGAAAATGACAGTTTTGCACATTGAATACACTTATATTGGATGACAATAAACATTTTTCAAATGACAGTCTCACATAAGTAAAACTTTAAGTAAATCTATTTTTTTTCCTAATTTTTCTGCAGACAAACTACAACTTCTGCAGCTGAAACCAAACAGTTGAGCTGAATTTAATGACTATCACAGAAAAACATAACTATCTATCTATAACCCTGTTTGTGAGGTGAGCCCTCTTTGTCCCCAGGGCTGTGTAGTTCATCTCAGCTCATCTGTTGACTAATGGACTGCAAGAAGCACTTCTATCTTCCCAGAGACAGAGAACGACTCCACCAAAGGAAGGTGTATGTGGAGGAGGAAGGTGCAGAGGTGAGCCAGATGCATAGCAGACCAGGGACAGATGGAGAAAGGAGACTGACAGATTTGCTGAGGAAAAATAAAGTAAATGAGAACTAGGATTTGATACATGGATGTAAAA
Source organism: Hirundichthys speculiger (assembly GCA_018398805.1). Taxonomy (NCBI): domain Eukaryota; kingdom Metazoa; phylum Chordata; class Actinopteri; order Beloniformes; family Exocoetidae; genus Hirundichthys; species Hirundichthys speculiger. The sequence continues at coordinate 1,315,215 of JAGFBZ010000644.1, forward strand.
GTAGGAACAAAAGGGATGAGTGTAAGTCTGCATGTTCCTGGCAGGACAAAATACTGGAAAATGGAAATAGCAGATATGCAACTCAAAACTCTTGAAGCTCCAGTTTCATAGTTTTACCCTGGGAATTAAGCATGTGTATATACCTACATGTCATGTCAGTTATAGAGACAGAGGGTCCTTCCATTTCTTGAATTTGCGTATAAATACTGATCTGATATTGGCTACTGGGAGTAAGTCCATAGAAACAGTGGCGTGAAGCTCCGCCTCCCAGGTTCACTTCCTGCTGCTGACTGTCTGTATATAAAAAGAAAAAAAAGAAAATCAAGGAATTAGCTTACAATGTAGTAAATATCATGTGTCATGAATAAGTTAAAACCTTTAGATTCTGTTTTGAAATAACTTTTTTCAGAGATTACATTTCTTGATCTTCAATACACTGAACAAGTGAGTTTACATCATCTGCAATATCAATCTGGTTTAGACAATCTGACCTTTACTTAATTAGAACTTGACATTTTAATAATATCTTTTATTCATACATTTTTCTCAGATAAACGCATCTTGAAAAAAGAACCTAAAAGAAAAAAATGATGACAATCTTCAGTTTGTACTGTAAGAAGAAAATATAAAAATAAATAAAAATTCATCACATCACCAAAAAGTAAGGTGACAAAGTTAAAGGTGAAGAAGTGAACCTCACTATTGATTTTTTTCCTCTTTTTTTGCTGTTTTCTTAACAGCTACTTTTGGATCACAAAATGTAAACACTTCCAGTTGGTGATTATTTTGAATTATTTGATTATTTTCCCTCATAGAGGGAAAGAACCTAATTCATGCTGGCAGACGAAAAAGGACGATATGAAGGTTCACACATAACGTGTAAATTTTAATGACTGCCATCTGTCAGTTTCACTAATCTAACTAACTAATCTAACTCTATTTCCTAATGTATCTCATCACGGTTTCCTAATGTATCTCATGAATGTGCTCCCCTTCCACTCAGGAAATAACCACAGATTATACCAAGGTTTGGGGAAGCGGCTGCCACTGAAACTGCACATTTTTCCTCTTGAAAATGTTTTAAACCCATGATGAATCCTTTAAGCCTGTTGCGATGTGTGTTGTATCATTTGAGGACATTAATGGAATTACAAAATTACAAACATTTGTTAACATAATGGCAATGTCAGTCATTTATAATGAAAACTGAAGGTTTAACCTCTCATATAGTTTTCATTTCATGTTTCTAGTTTTTTCAGAGGAATGCAAAAAAAGGTTTTAGTTGACAGGTTTACATTTTTGAGAAACCCTTCAAGTTCTAGTTAGCTCTCTGTGGGTCAAGCAAAACTCTAAACACCGTATTGAACATTCAGCCTCAGCTCAGGCAAGAAAAAGAGACTCATGTTTAGGACAGAGGAGTTTTCATCTCACGTTTTGCTGTTGTTTTTATGACATGTGATGGTAAAATAATAATTGGGTATCTTATTTTACCTGTAACTGGATGAGTTTCTAGTGAGGCAGTTATACAACAATTACACAAGACATTTGACCACGGACGAGCGTGCAAAGTGAATTTAATCTCCATTTGTACACAAGTAGAGGGTCATGTGCTCACATACAGGATGAGCTGATGCCAGGAAATGATATATCAAGAAATATCCAGAGACAATCACTTTTAATCACTCGTCTGAATAACAACAAAGCCTTGAGCTAATTTCTCCAGATGGCTACGTGTCCCAAAATCATATGATGACCATCTGATTGACGATATGTCACATTCCAGGGAAATGTCACAGCCGCATAGCACTTAGTAATACTCAAACAAACAGGTCACACTGACCTAAGGGCCACTTTCTATAACACTCCCCACTTTTTGTTGCAGGCCACTTTTTATTGTACATATGACAAGCTTATCTAGACCGCAGCAGCAGAGCACACTTCCCCACCCCCAAGGGCTAAAATCCCACAAATGTGAGCTACTGGTTTAATAATAATGTTTTATGTCACATACTGTATGTTTCTTTTAAATAATAGGATAGCCTTTCATTCATATTGGCACTTCCTTTCAAACAGGTTTTTCTGTGAAATGCAACTGTGATATTCCACAGCTGCATTTAACTGCAGCTTATATATATATATATATATATATATATATATATATATATATATATATATATATATATATATATATATATACACACCTATTATATATACCTCAAACTACCTTTATAAAGCAACTGGAGTGAAAAAATGACCTTTTGACATTGTTACTATTTTTAGTTATATCTGTGTTTTATTTCATGCCAAGTCAAATGTGTGAAATATTTTTTTTCAAAATGTTTGACTCAGTGACAAAGAAATTATTCAAACTTAAGTACAAGTTCTGTTTTGCATTCAGCTACCCACATTTATAGTCAAACTTAATTTTTTAACATTTCCAGAATGTGAACCTTTTTGTATAAATCAAAGTATTTCTTTGTAAGTAATACTTAAAACAACTGCTCTCACTGAGCTACAGTACACTGACACACAGCCCAAGGTCCCGTGCTTCAAAAATTTCAAAAAGTTGAAAAATTGTACAACAACATATTTCTGACTCTGATCCCTACACAGATGTAGATTATGTTGTTGACATTGAATGTCTCTTCATGTGAATGATGTACACTTTTATTGGGGGGGGGGGGGGGGGGGGGGGCAAGAACACTTAAGGGGAGGAAAGACTGGTTATGCAATCTCCCATGCTTCAGAGCACAGTATGACATCCAACACACATTGTTTTCCACAGTTCTCTTTTCTACTTCCCTCTCACTTGAGAAAGGTTGGGTTAGAATTAATACACACAGTAAGGATTAGATGTGACAATATACATGGTTAAGGCTCAAAATTATCCATGGTTCATCTTTCGCCATCATCTCACTGGAAGCTCCCCTGTACAAATATGTGACTATTACACATTTTCTGACGAGACCAGGCTCAATAAATTGGGTCTATAAGGGCAATTACAATGTTAATTAAGTCATGAATTTTGATGAGGCTAGCAGCCCCCCATCACATACATATTCCACATAATCGAAAAGACAGGGCACAAAACAGAGTGTAAAGCAGATCATGCTTAACTGTGTTGGAGAGAACCAAGCTTCTATGTTCAAGCTCTGGTAGTGTAATGCAAACAAGACCACCTTTAAACATGGCTCAAATGCTGAAGAGATTGTTCTGTATAACTAAGTACCCTCTGAGGACAAATATCAATAGAATTTCAAACTGTTCTTGAACGGTTCAAGAGTGCTGCTACACCAGTTGCAGCCTGTTGCAGTAACTCTGGTCATATGTTGTCTTTCTTTGCAGATTCTTGAGATTTTCCAACTGAACTCTTTTCTGTTTAAACATAGTTTTTTTTTAAAGGATTTCCTGCTGTGGTTTGGATGCCATATTGAATGAAGGTTTTCTGCTAGAGCTTCTAGAACTTTTTAACATCTGCTACAACGAGTGATCAAAACAACAGAATAATGATGGAGCAGCTGAATGAGCTTTCCAAAGCAGAAGGCAGACATGGAAATGAGACCCAAAATCCAGACATGTTGAAGGGGAAATATTAAGAATGCAGAGCAGGAGAAAAATGGAGACAATGAGGGTCAGGCTGAAACCCTGTCTTCCCTCAGCTGTCATGGAGAGTTTAAGATCAGTGGCACATTAAATGGATAAGCCTGAGGCACTGATGAGGAAACAGCAGGGATATTGGAAATGCAGTATTAAGTGTTTTGCCCAGACATGGCTGCATGGACATACTCTGGATTCCACTGTCTGTTGACACAGCTTTTCACACGATATGGGCCGACAGAGCAGAGGAAATCTGTGTCTTTTATATTTAACTGTTGCCTGTGAGTTTCTGTCAGTGTTCTCTTCTGAAAGATTCACTTGTGTTACATGATGATGCTGCATGTGATAAAAGCTCAGCTTTCAGCAGTTCTGAGTTGTTGGAGGCTTCAAACACAACACCACAGTCCATTCATGGACTTCCCTGGAGATTTCAACCACACCTCTCCCTTCTACATTTCTAACCTTTCATCAGTTTGTTGACAGAATTTCATTTTGTGTTTTAATTCATGCATTTCCACCTGTCATTTCCACTGCAACAACATTGTTTCCCTTAGGAGAATAATAACGTATTTTTCAGTTCAAATGTCTGTTCACGGATCAGGTTCAAAATGCTCTCTTGGTGACAGACAAACTGTACAAGTTACACTGTACATATAGATTTGTTTTGAACTGATGGATTTTGTTGAAACAATTTTATTTTTATATTTTTGGCATGTACTTTTGTTAGTTTCCTTCTGCTTATATAAGCTTTATTATTTTCTTTCTGTTGGCCTATCCATTTTTCTTTATTTTTTTGATTATCTGATGCTAAGATATCTCTACATTATACAGAATCTAAAGGTCACACTTTGTGATTTTATTCATTTCATTTCTGATGTGATCTCAGAGCAGTTTCCTCCCAAGTCGTTTACTGTGTATATTACTCCTCCCTTCCGCTCTCCAAACAGGATAATTCATGGATACCCTTTTATGACATAAACCATTGCCAAGTGAGAATATCAGAAATACATCACACTCTATTCCTCAGAGTGTCATATCAATATGAATTGAGATGACTGCAAAAGTTATACGTAACTCATTGCAAGTCCTGAGCTGACAAGGTCTTTGTGTTAATGATACACAGAAGAGGCTTTCTCATAAGTTCAGACTTTAAATCTACAAGGAACCAAGCTGAGAGCTTGGAGTCTGAATTAAGCCATACCACCAACTGTCACTGTCATGTTTTGCAGGTGTTAGGAGGAAGGACCCAGGAGCAGGAGTACAAAAACAAAAAGGGTTTATTCACAAAAACACAAAGAGAACAAAAATCCAAAATCCCAAAAATGCAAAAAAAAAAGTCAAAAACACTAACATCCAAAAAACACAAGAATACCAAAGTACAAACTAAATTCAACTTCTTGAGACTGGGTGAGGAGAAGGACGATGAGAGGGGAACGAGGGGAACGAGGGAAACAGGCTGAACAGCAAAACACACAACATGCCACAAAGACTAATGGACGCACAGAGGACAGGGGAAAATGACAAGACTTAAATACACAGAGGAACAAACAAGAAGCAGGTGCAGGGGTCAAGGTAACAAGAGGGAGGAAGCAAAGCAGAACACAATGAAGACAAGACAGACCTTTCAAAGTAAAACAGGAACCACTAAAGACAGGGAGAGACGCCAACTTGAAACAGACAAAAACACACAGGGCTGCCATGGCCGACCAAGCCATGACAGTCACAGCTTTAATAAAGGTTTGCGGTTATTGAATAAATAGTATTCCAGTGACTTAGCTGGGAAGAAAAAGCTTCATTTCTCAACGCATGGTCAAGAACACCTGCTGTGACATTAATTAATTCATTTTTTCATACCCACTTCAGTGTATTCAGGATCAGGGGGATGCTGGAGTCTATCTTAGTTGTCACCAGAGGCAGGCTACATCCTGGACAGAGCAAATAACAACTAAGACATACAACCATGCACACTTACACTCATTCCTAATGAGAATTTAAGATCAGCAAAACTAACATGTATGTTTTTATCCCATCATGGGACATCCTTCCATCCATCCATTCATCCATCAACTTCCGCTCTGAGTTCAGGTCACGGAGGCAGCACCCTAAACAGAAAAGCCCAGACCTCCCTCTCTCGTGCCATCTCCCCTCGCTCCTCTGAGGGAATATCGAAGTGTTCCCAAGCCTGTCGAGACATAGAGTACCTCTAGCATGTCCTGGGTCTGCTCTGGGGCTTCCACCTGGCTGGACATTCTCAGAACACCTCCCAGGAGGCATCCTAACCAGAACTGCCCCAAGTGGTTTCTCCTGATGTGGAGGAGCAGTGGCTCTACTCCAAGTCTTTCCTGAATGACTAAACATCACACCTCAGCTCTAATAGAGAGTCCAGCCACCCTACCCAGGAAACACATTTCTACCACTTGTACCCGGGATCTCATTCTTTTGGTCACTGCCCACAGTTCATGACCATAGGTGAGGGTCAGTGTATAAATCGACTGGTAAACAGGGATCCTTTCCTTTTGGCTCAGCTTTCCACAACAGCCAGGTGCAAAGTCTGCATTACTGTGGATCTCACATGAATTTGCCTGTCAAGCTCCCGCTCCACTCTTCCCTCATGCATGAACAAGGCCCTGAGATACTAAAACTCCTCCACTTGTTGCAAGACCTCATCCCAAGCCTGAAGAGAGCATTCCACCCTTTGACGACTGAGAACCATGGTCTCAGATTTAGAGGTACTGACTGTCATCCCCGCTGCTTCACGCAAACTGTTCCAGTGTGAGTTGAAAATCACAGCTTGACAAAGCCACATCATCTACAAAAAGGAGAGACATGGTCCTGAAGATCACCAATCTGGACTCCCTCTACTCCCTGGCTGTGCCTAGGAATCTGTCCCTGAAAGTTAAGAACAGAGCTGGTGACATGGCAGCCCTGACAGAGTCAGAGTCTCTCACTGGAAACAAATTTGACTTACCACCAGAAATGTGGATCAAACTCCCACTCATTTATGTAGACACTGGATAGCTGGACACAGTATTCTTGGAGGGTTCCTCTAGAACAGGGGTGGGCAATTAATTTTTACAAGGGGCCACATTAAAAACCTGAGTTGTGTCAGAGGGCCACATCAACGATAACTTGAACTTAATCCTGCTCAACTTCCTTCCATTGTAAAATGCATTAAATTATATATTCTAAGCTGGTACTGGTAATTAGAAGAATACAATTATTCTGTAGATATTTATATTAGGCTCTGTGAAATTGTGGCGTAAAGGTCGAGTAAAAAAACAAAAATAATCATAAATAAGTCCAATTTATTCTTAACTTGTTAAATTCCTCAAATTGTGGATTACAACACATCTATAGAAACACATCAATTAAATGAATAATGTTTTAATGTTTTCCACCTCATTTTACCAATTCCTTGTTGGGTTTGCAGTTTTGCTTGCAAAGCATCAGCCTCTATTGCGCGCTCTTTATCAGACAGATTTCTATATTTTACCTCATGCTTGGTCGTGTAGTGCGGATTCAAATTATAATCTTTAAACAGCGATCTGTATAGCTGTACAGCTTCACCTTTTAATTTCTGTAAAGAAATACTTAGCGGTCCATGTCTTGTTAAAAGCACATCATTCCTTGTCAACTTTTCTTTACTTAGCGTCAGCACACATTTTAACGGCAGCATCACTTAGCGCTGTTTACCTTCATGCACGTACGCTACACGGAAGTACTACGCCTTTCAAAATAAAAGCACCACAGTTGTATTGCATGCACAACATAGATTTTTTTTTTTTTTTATTAAGTTGTAATCAAATGTAATTTATGATTGGCCTCATGCGGGCCGGACAGAGACGCACAAAGGGCCGGATGTGGCCCGCGGGCCGTGTTTTGCCCAGGTCTGCTCTAGAAGTACAACAACTCTTATGCCTGTTCTCATGTTTCATTGCTATATCAATCTAGGGTACTGAACACATACTGAATTTTCACAATGATGATCATATATCTATGTTCACACACTGAAATAAATCTGATATGAGATATACCATCTCTGATGAAATATCTCATATTCATATGAAACATGAAGAAGAATATATATAACCAGATTACTATGCAACATTTCTAGGTTGACTTTTTGAAACTCATTCAGTAATTCAAGCAACATTTTGAAATCTGGGCCAAAGTGATTGTGAAGTTATTCTCTCAGTTCTAATAACTGGAACTTTTCTGTCACCTTTCTTGAGGAAAAAAATGAGTAGTGTGAAAATGTTGAGGTGTGGTAAATTTCAAAAACTGGTTGACTTGATATATATAGCATTCCTTCTCAAATAGTGGGGCACGACCCCTTGGGGGGGATGGACAGTGGTACTCTCATTGTCGCAGTGTGCGCAAGGAGTATTAGCTATATGGTGTTGTTTTTTTGTTTTGTTTTTGCACGGACATGTGTGCACGCAGCACAGGACATATGAAGTGAACAAACCCTCAAGAGACACCACAGAAAAACATTTAACAGGGATGAAAAGAAAGGCGGAGAGAGACGGAGATAATGAGACAAACGAAATTCACCAGAAAGTTTAGACGAGGAAATCTGACGATGCTGATGTAACGCTTGACTTCACTGTGACTACGGTGGGATTGATGCACTTTAAATCTTTACAGACTAAAAAACAATGTTAATGAAGTTATTCTTTGTTATAAGTTGATGTATATTTCTTTCTTTTTTGTTTCCTCTAATGTTAATGGAGATACAGTGTTATGCAGAGGTGTACTTATAACAGTTTTATAGACAAATTATACTATTTATAGTCGCGGTGGGGGGGGGGCAAATTGTTTTCTTCATCTGGGGGGAGCGCAGCAGAAAATAATTGAGAAACACTGATATATAGTAGAAAATTGTGCTTACTGAGAGTAGACTGTATGGAGACTCTGTATGAAGTGGCATGTGGAAGAGGCTGCCACTGAACACACATGCTGTCAGGACCCACCTGGTAAGTTGACAAGCCAGAAACACCAAGGAACACTGGAAAAAGACAAAATGAGAAAATGACACATTAGTCTGCCATCTTCTTTTCAGTTCCTGATTTATGACTGCCATCTGTCAGTTAATTAATTGGAGTATTTATGAAAAGAGACATGAACATGATGTAGCTGTCAGTAGCACCATATGGTTTAGTTTCTCAGCAGTCATTGACAAGCCATCAGCACATTCTTAAATCATACCCTCACTCACTGTCCTTTATACTGCATCACCACTACTGGTCATCAGCTCCATCATTAACTAGGAGACACTTGGAGAGCTTTAGCAGTATCTGATCATGTTAACCCCATAATGGAGTTTAAGACATTTTCAGTAAGGAAGATATGATGTCTCATTCTGTTGCGTTTCTTTTGAATTTGGGATATTCCTGCAGGTCTGTTCTTTTTGCCACTTCCATGTCAAATTAGTTCCATCCTCAGTTTCCACAGTACTGCTCTCCTTAAATGATCTTCTTCCCTACTTTCTCTTAGCCAATCAGCACATAGTTCCCATCCTTTAAATAGCAACGTAATTCTATCACTCTGCCTTTCAGAGCATCTTTCATGCAAACTGAGTCTTGCTCTTCATCTGGTTCATCTAGGACATCCCAAGCATCTAAAAAAATTTAATCTCCACCACCACCACCACCGCTGAAGGGGTTCCTATTCTTATACCCTATCTTCAACCTACGACTCCATGACTCATAGAATGTCAAGCAAGTATTTTAGGAGTAAATTACCATTATGAAACAACACATCGCAAATATGCTTAAAAAAATATATATATATATATTTTTTTTAATTGACTGTAAAAGTCAATGGCAGCAACCAAAGTCAAAGCAATCCAGTTGGAGTTTGGGTCATTGGGTTGAAGCTGTCAGTATTATCACATCACAGCGGTCAGCTTGATAAATTTTAGAACTTATCGTAAAGCTACAAAAACAGTTGGGATTAAGATGTTTAGTGAAGAGATATTAAGGCATGATGTAGCAAAATGCAAAACACCAAAAGCTATTTAAATAACTGAACCTTGTTTGTTTGTAGATTTCAGTGTAATATTAGCAAGCAAACCTCCCCGGAGCCACTCTTGTACTTTCCTCCTTGTTAACAAAACTTGCTGATGATAAAGAAAAGTTGCTCTTGAAGCACTGAATGGATATATTATACTGGGACCATGCGGCAGGTGCTTTATATTAAAAACTTTTGAATAATGCATTTGACATCCAGCCATTCCTTTGAATGAAGTGCAAAACACATACAAAATTAAACTCAATCACATGGAAGCAACATTCACTGCTACACATAAGCAACACGCTCTCAGTCACAGTTCTGCATCTGCCAACAGATATTTTGGCCCAGTCTTTCAGAGCAAACTGCTCTTGCTGTCTCAGATTTAAAAGGGGTTTTAAGGGTAGCTTCCTCGCACAACATTCTTCACATCTTTCCAGGATGTTCAGCAGGATTAAGATCATGCCTCATAGAGGGTCGTCTATGACTAGTCCAATATTGTCTTTTTTTTCCCCCTCTTCATTCCAAGCCTTTCTTGGATGCTTTTAGCTGTTGGAAGACTCACGACCTGTGACTGAGGCTGTGTTTCCTGTCCCTGAACAATGTGTGCCATTCTCGGAATGCTTTGATAGTCTTCATATTTCTTTGTTGTTTACATAGATCATAAGTCCCTGTACCAGACACAATCAACTGAACTGGCTAAGACCTTTAGTGAAGACAACTAGTTGATTGACTAAAACAAGTAAGCTGTGCTGCTGCATGGTTGGAACAAAAACCTGCAGCCACACGGCCCTTTCATGGATCAGTTTGACACCGGTGCAATAAAACAACGCCCCAAACATAATCGAGCCTCCAAAATATTTTACAGTAGCTATGGTGATATGGTCCTCTTGTCTCTGAGAGCTTCATTTTTCAGAAGGTGAACATAGAGCTCATGTGACTTGCCAAAAGCATCAATCTTTTGAGTCCAATGGATACTGTCCAATAATCTTTGTCTTTTTTCATGCAGGTGACAACTGCTTTCAATTATTCACATTTCAGGAGAAATGAAGTATTATTTTGCTGAGGTTTAACAGTATCAAAATATGTCCAACCTGTACATCTAAAACTATATCAGGGCCCTGGACATTAACTGAATTTGACAGAGAACACTCATTCTTCTAGAGAAAAGCTAATTATAATGTGGTATAAAACATTATATGGACAAATGGTTAAATGCAGAAGGAAAGACCAATCTCGATACAGCATGCTTCCCAAATGAGAAACATGACCAGAGATTAGTCATCAATGAAAACGGTGTGATTTCACTTCATTATTGGACCTTGTGCAGTGCCAGTGTGTTAAATTTGCATTAGGACAACTAGTATTCTAGTTTCCAATCTTTAAGGATGTTTTCATGGAATAGCTTCTTAGAAACTGGCAGAGTCAAAAATCATCCCACAGTGGTGTGATTTAAAAAAAGGATAATAGATTGCATATTGCGTGTAGCTCTTTCTTATGAAAGTCAAATATGCTTGTCCTTAGGGTCAGGGTGCTTTGAAACTTTAGCTAATTCCTGAACTCTAAATGTATGCATAGAATTGCACAGACAAATTTGCATACAAGTCTTAAATTCAGGATATTTATTAAGTGTTTATAATTTGCATGTAGCTTTGTCTGCACTTCTGATCAGGGACTAATTAATTGACAGCAGGCTGCAAAGACAAAGAGGTGTTACATTGTCAAAATGTTAAATGGATTAGTTAAAGTTAATATTTTTGTCATCGATTATGAGTACAATACGTGTTGGAAGTAATGCTGTGCAGCCACTTAGTGGCACAGTTACAAGTGGTGTCAGAACTGGTATGATCCAGACGGGAGAAAAAAAAAAAAGAAAAGAAAAAGAATAATGACTAGAGGCGGAAAGAGGCTGGGTCAAGATAGTTCTGATTTGGGTCTGATCTGACAGTTCTGATCCAGAGACCATGGCAGCAGCCAACCCAGAGGATAAATTAGAGAAGCTGGCAGACTTGGTGAAATCTTTGATCTGGTGCAGGCAGCCAGAGATCAGAAGCTGTAAAAAGATTTACCGTATCTCCATAGGACTAGAAATGGAAAGGCATGAAGGACTAGTTTCCACAAATTCAGCTCCAACTTAAGGCCATGCAGACAGACCTGAGGGCTCTTTGCAGGCAGATGATGTCAATGACGCCAGGTCAGAGGTCAGCCAGGCAGTTCCCAGCATTGGGCCTCAAAGGGAACCCAGACTTCTCCCATTACTGTAGTCCCCAGATAATGACATTAAACATTTTCTTGCTACATTTGAGAGACTGAGAGCTACATTTGAGACCTGGTGGGCCACTGAAAAACACCCAGAGATGATGGGTTGTTTGCTCAGTTCCCTTCTTGTCCTTGAAAGCACGTGCTGCTTATGTTCTTGTGGACATGGAAGATTCTGAAGATTATGGCAAAGTGAAGGAAGCAGTCCTGCCTGAATATGAAATCACTGCTGATACGTATCAATGCAGATTTTGATATCTACAGCTTGAGAAAGGGAAAACTTAATCTTTATGAAAAATCAACATTAATTGCCATTTTGCTGCAAACACATATTGAGTTCTCACTCAAAAATACTTCAATTTACATTGTTTTGGTCCCACACAAAAGTTTATTCTCTTTATCATCAAATAAGTGAGCTAATGTTGTTTCAACTCAGGAAAGTGTTCCTTTAATTTTCCCAGAATTTTGCTTCAAAGATGCTAGAAATAGTTCTTCAAAAAAGAAGGGTAATTCTTTGTTGTATAATTTATGTTCATGAGAAATTCTTGAGGTATCAAAATGAGTGTTAAATTTGTTTTAGCACTTACTGATAAACAAAAGTCAGTAACGTAAAAAAACAGAATAAGTGTAGCGTTGATGCTTAAAATCCTTTAAACCAGATTTCAAGAAATAACCTGCAAACAGTGCATGTGATTAAAAAATATCTATCTTTTTCATTGTTCACAGTCCTCTCTTTCTCAGCTCCTCAGTAAATTTGTTTTAGAAGACATGGGGATTAAAGCTTGCATTAGATCTTACTCCAGCCAGTGATACCAAATTTATGCAAAAGAGACTGTTGTCGCTAGCTGACTGGAAAATACTAATATCCTTTTGTTTTGTTTTTTTTTGTGTCTGTTTGCTGATCTCCCAATGGAGATTAAAAATCATGCAAGTAGCATATTCTCATTCCATTTATTCTGTCTGCCTCCTCTTAATGGTCAGTGTTTCAGGCATTTACACACACACACGTATATATATATATAGTATATATATATATATATAGTATATATATATATAGTATATATATATATATATATGTGTGTACCGATATCTTCAGTCCAAATATTATGTAGACTTTTTACATGTGCTCTTAAATCTTATTTTTTTCTTATTAACCTCCTGTCCTATCAAACCAATGAGTTTTTCATTTACAGTCAGCCAATGCATGACCTTCAATCAAAAACAACAATGTTTTTGACTCTGTCAGAGATAACATGCACTCCTCTACAGTGAGATATCATTGGTCTTCTTTGCAGGCTTATAATAAAGATACTCACATGTCTTTGCATCAACTAAAAGGGGTTCACTTTGTCCTGCAGGGTAGGAAGCTGTCACTTGGACATTGTACTCTGTACCACTTAGTAGATTTAGAAGGAGGGTGGAGTCGACATCTTCATTGACTGTAGTCTCCAAGACTGGGCCTTGAACTAAGAAACAGACACAGAAACAGAAGGGATGAAGAGAGGACAAGAAAAGCTACTCTTCTGAAATAATTTACAAATAACAAAAACAGAGACAAACTCTGGAAAACAGCTAATTCTATTAAATTTTGAAAGGAGAAAAGATGGAAAAAAGTGGGATGAAACCCACTTCTTGTCCTTGCTATTAAGGTGAAAAAAAAAAAAGAAATGCATACAGACATGCACAAATAGATGAAGCCTCTCTGAGCTGTGACAAAGCTTTTGTTAAACTGGGCCTCGCTGCACTAAACAAAGATATCACTAGACACAAATGTAACAACATAAAGTGCAGCTTTTGCAAATAACCCCAACAGCAATTCACAAAATATAAAAAAAAAAAACTCACACCATTAAAGAACTAAATTATGAATGAAACAAAAATAAACAGTATAAGGAGAAATAAAAGGGAAAAAGCAATTATCTTTACTACACCCCACCCATTGGAACAGTGCTTAATGGGAAAAAAGATGCCTACTTCTGTGTGTGTGTGGTGTGTGTGTGTGTGCTCATGAAATGTCTTTGCTATAGTTCACTTAAACTTATGTTTATGATCACATTAAATTTATAGTAGCCATATTTCTGTGAAAAAAGACTGCAGAAAGTTTTTATCCCCTAAGGTCCATCACATAAAATTCCAAACCACACACATTTAAATTACAAGTTCTAATGCAACTAAATAGGAAATTTACCCACACAAGCACTTTTTTCCCCACAACACCAACATGATGAGGTTTAGTTTCCTTTAATTTAATTCTCAAAATCAAATTAATAGAACGAGTTTACTTGGACCCACTGAGACACAGTAAATGGTATTCAGATGACTAAAAACAGACATGGAAAACTACAAAGACTGGAGCCTCATCTTGATGAAACAATTAGAAACAGAGAAAGAACAGAACAGCAAAAATTGACTTTTTATGATTCAAGGAGGGTTCAAGACTAGAAAATAAATGAGGAACCTTTATGTCTTATCTCAGAGTGGCAATGCTGACATTTTATTTAAAACCCAAAGCTTCCTTGGAAATAAAATAAAATAAATAAAATATAAAAACTAACTCATCACTCAGAAAGATTCAAAAACCATATTTTTCAGGTTAAAATGTCTGTAACAGATTTGTCACTTGGTATTTTTCTCTAACAAGCAGATTTGTGCGTTTGTGCATGCGTGCGTGTACTTTAGTAGGATGGACCCCCAGATTAAACTTAGTGCAGTGTTTTCAGTTGCAGTTGGTGCAGAGGACCAGAACCAATGACTGTTCAAAGTAATGGGTGATATAACAAACTTATCCAGATCTTGATGACATGCCAATGAGGTATGGAGAAACACTGTCTTAGTGTTTACACCTTTGAATATGTGTCAATTTGTGTGCGCGCATGTGTGTCCATGTACCATAGATGGGCCGGTAAACGATCCTGTAACCTATTGTCGGAGACTGAGGTGGATCCCAGGTGACTCGGAGGCGGTTGTACCACTCCTCAGACACGCCGAGATTTTCAGGAGGCAAAAGCGGCACTGCAAGTACAACACAAAAAAATCAACAAGATAAGCATCTCAAAGGTTGACAGTATGAAGTATGAAATAATAACGAATGGAAAACAGATATGTGCCCTAACCTTATGTTTCAGAAAATGAATTTAGTCCTCAACTGTATAAGAAGTGATTGTATGTTCTGACTGCACACAATGGGAGTTGAGCCTAAAAATCTTTTGAAAGGTTTTGATGCTACTACTAATAGTTAAAAAAAAAAAAAAAAAAGGCAAAATTACAAGTTAATAAAAAAAATAGAGAGAGTGGTACATATAACTATTGTCCTGATGTACAATAAGTTATAAGATTTGACATCAGGTTAGTTTTTTTTTTTTTTTTTACCCCATGTAATGTTTAAAGTGGCACAAATTAACTTTTGCAGTTTTTAGCTCAGCGGACTCTTGCTTGTTCACTTCCTCTCTTGAGTCTCTCAGTTTCCTCTGCTATCCTCTCCACTGTAAGCTCTGTGAGTTATCTCTGTTGATACTGATGTGTCACATGGTGACATAAAACCAAACGCATCTGACTCAAGAGATGACTTGGACGGGAGTCCAAAGTTGCTTCGGCTGGTTTTTTGGCAAAAGCAGTGACAGGAGACGATCAAAGATAAACAAAAATGCAAACATCAAATTTCCTTTAAATTAAATTGAAACTTAAGTTTTTTTGTTTTTTTTTTTTTGGCTCTAGTGGCCTTTATTAACAGTGTAGACAGACAGGAAGGGGGGCAGAGAGAATGGGGAAGACACGCAGCAAAGCGTTGCTGAGCCGGGAATCCACCCAATTTTTGATTTTGAGTTGTATAGAAATGGGACAAAAATATTTATGTGTAGAGGAATGACTGACACATTCGTTTACTGGCTGATACTGATAGTCTTGTTTTGTTTTTTGTTTTTTTTTTTAATATGCACACTGGAAACTTTTAAGTGGAGATATGTATCATAAAAGTCCCCAAAAATGGACAGAAAATGAGAATTAATTAAACTGTTGTGCCAGCCAAGAAGAGTTTCCCTTAAACAGTCAGACAGGACACTGACTTTAAAAGCTTATTTAAAAAGTTGTAAATCTTTTCCTCTCTGATTTAGGAGAGACCAAAAAAAAAAAAAAAAAAAAAAAAGAAATCACCTCATCAAATATGACTGGGTTCTGATTTATCACCACTTTCCTCATTAAGTGGAGGTTTTTACTGCATTTGATAATGCTCTCATCTGAGAAGATGACATATT
Source organism: Hirundichthys speculiger (assembly GCA_018398805.1). Lineage (NCBI taxonomy): Eukaryota > Metazoa > Chordata > Actinopteri > Beloniformes > Exocoetidae > Hirundichthys > Hirundichthys speculiger. Next base: position 1,331,333 of record JAGFBZ010000644.1, read on the forward strand.
TAATTTTAACATTTAAATTCTATGTACAATGAGTAGAAAATCAATACTGCTCATAAGAGTTAATGAAGAGAACAGCTGAGAAAAATTAGAGTTAGAGCTCAGAATTGAATTAGAGCTGAGCAAAGTAATTTAATCATTTCGGTAGTAAAAGAGTCACTTTTATAATGAGCAGCCTTCATTAAGACAATTAGGGGTATTTAGCATCAATGTAGATCATGCTCTCAATCATAAACATAACTTTAGAAGAAATCAATGCAATGCAAATTAACATCCTGCTCACTAAAATAAACATCTTGATGGTATTTTTTATGTCACATGTTCCCCTTAACTGAATGCTGCATCTTTTTCTACAAGGACTTAGAAACTGAAAGCTGACCAGACTTGTTTATAATTCAGAGGAGTCATGAGTGTATGCAGATGTGCAGATGTTTGTGTGTGCTGCTTACACGTGGAACCCAAGGCAGAGACACTGATGCCGTCTTGTCCATCACTGTATACTGGTATGACTGTCACTTTGTACTCAGTGTCTGGTACTAAAGGCTGGAGTACTGCTCTTCTCTGATCACCTCCAACTGACACCTGAACACACCACACACACACACACACACACACACACATGCACACACACAGTGTCAGAGAACGTTTAAGGGATTAAGATTCGACTTCAAATTGGTGATGAATTATGCACATATGAAAATAGGCTGCAAATTACTGCTTAAACCTTAAGATTTCTGTTCTCCTCAGTTAAGTCGATAAAGTCAGTTGATGTCAAACCCATTACTGCTTTCTTTTCATTCATAAGTGTTGCATTTTCCTTTTTTCTTGGAGGTTTTGACAGCAATGTAGTCATATAAAGTTAGAAGGCATGGCATCAGCAGAGCATCGGTATCTGCCAAGAAAGACTAAAAAAAATGAAACATCGACATAAAACACTGATGGTCCTATGCCTATATTTGTAATTATTTTAATTACTTTATATTCATTTATTTTTTTGCCTTTGTGAGCAAAAGCCGCAGTCCACTACGGGCATCAATGCAAAGGGACCGGCCGGGTCCCTGACTTCCATGTGTCCTGAAAGGATTTACAATGAAAAATTAATCTTATGAGGTGGAGCAGTTACCGAACTGAAGGTGCCTTCGTCATCAGCTCCGTGCGTCGACTGGTATGAGGCTGAGCCAAGCTGCTCGCAGAAATAATTTCAGAATTCTTCCAGTTGGAACTGTGCTGGGACCTGTAGTAAATCCTTATAGTAGTGGGACCTCTGGTCTCTAATGTTGCTTCGGTGGTGACATGAAATGACTGCCGCGGTTCGCATGGCTAAGCTAAGCTCTGTCCTTCGTACTCAGATTCGTCCAGACCCACCACAGCCAATCACAGCGGTGTGTTAGTACAATAAACACAAGAAAACATATTCTCTCTGAAATATGATCACGATCTGTAAGGTTTTTATTCATGGCTCAGAAGTCACAATATTGCTAAGCGCTAAGTTGCTAAAATCATAACAGCAGTGGCTCGCTGTCAATCAAACAGCGTGAATTGACATCCAGGTTTCTGATTGCTTTATTGCTTAATATACATTTATCTGATGTGATTACAAAAACAAATAAATAAACTCACCCCCCCGTACAGTTGTCATGGATGAAGAATCTATCTATCCTGAAAAAAATTTATTTTGAACCAGGCTGTAAATATATTTAATTCTTTTGCAAAGTCGGCCCTTTTAAACAATGGGGTCAGTGGGGATTTCTTGTTTTTCCAGCCAGCACCTAGTGGTCAGTAGATGGAACTGCAACAAAACAAAGTTCCTGGATGAGCTTCAATCTGGAAGTGGAATGGTTGTCGCTTGGTCCCATCAATATGATGATAAAAGCATCATAATTTAATGCTGATTTACTGTCAGAAATATAGATGGATTATATGGGCAGTCAGCAAAAATTTGTTTTATAATAATATCAGTCTATCAGATATTGAGAAATATCCAATATCGTGCACCCCTAATATAAAGTACTGTACTCCTTTATATAGATGCTAAACTTTTTAATGCAACAGCGGTGAGCATTCATCTGATATAATGGTTCGGAAAAGTATCAATGCGAAAGGTTTTTGTCAGCGCAAAATGGCAAATACTCAAATATTACTTTCAGACACAAATCTCATTCATTTGCTAATATGTAACACAGTGGAAAATGAAAAGTGACCATTCAAATAGAACCCTTAAATAAAATAATGTTAAATTAAAAATCTAATTTAAATAATGTTAATGCTTAAATGTTTGTACAAAATGGGATATTTCAGGACCTGGAGCCTCCTTCCATACGTCTCTGACATTCCCTGTTTCATATTGAAACTGCTCACAAGAGCTGGAGGACTTGTGGACCAGCTATGGCTTAATATGGAAAATTATTTCAATTTATTGATCACTTCCAATTTACTTTAGTATATGCCTCTTTCACTGAGAATTTCAACATTTTTATTCCCCAAATTATTGCAGTCCATACAGTGTTACTAATCTACTGAGAAATGTCAATGTTTGTCGGCACAAGCAGCCAGCAATTATTCCTGTTTCCTGCTCTTTTTCCAAATATGCATTGTTCCCAAATGACTGCTCTGCTGGATTGTGGCAGTTGAATGTTAATGATACATGACACACCAGCTATGATGGTTGTTTCATTTACCTCTCTATCTGGATACACTAAGAAGCGTGACTGCTTTAGCGTTTTGGAGGCATTCAGAAAGACCATCTTAATGCTAAATTAGAAGCTTCCACATACTGCATGCAGTTCAACTGATGCGTAAATGTTACTGATATGTAAATGCTGCTATATGCAACCTAATAAAATTGTCATACTTTTAAAAAGGATGCCCTGTTGGGCTGCTGGGTAGCTCGGTGGTTTGAGCAGGAGGCCCATGTACTGAGGCTGCAGTCCTCCTGTAGTGGTCGCAGGTTTGACTCCCAGCCTGCAACCCTTTGCTGCATGTCTTCCCCATTCGCTCTCTCTGCCCCACTTTCCTGTCATTACACTGTGAATAAAGGCCACTAAAGCCACAAAATCTTAAAGAAAAAAAAAAAAGGTGCTTGTGCATTCAGACATGATGCGGAAAAAAAGGTCATTTTATTGCCATTTTTTTGAGCCCTCAACGATCACACAGTTTTCATTACAACACTAGCAGTTCACTTTCCACCGGGCACGTTTAGAAGGTTATGTTCATATTGGCTGGGAAAAAAAAGATTCAAATATGTGTTCAGAATACTAAAAAGCAGAGACTTTCTCAGACTCCTGATACTTGATCAAACCAATAACCATTATGTAACACAGTTGAAAGTGAACCTTGAGTTGACATTGTTTTATCTGTTAACTATATTTGTTAGTTCATTAATTGAAGTCATTTTATCTGTTAATGAATTCTATTTGTAATAAGTCATATATTAAACCATTTTAACTGAAATGCATGAATTACCTTAGAGAGATTACCTCACAAAATATTGATAAATGCTTTCCTGCCAATGATTTAACCTTTTTTATTTTTAAAGCAAAACATTTTTTTGATAAAAAGAAAATGTTCATCTTTCTGTGCTTAAAAAAAGATGAGAAGGAGAGACATAAACCTTTCTCTCTTACAGCTGTGATCCTCAGCCACATATTACAAATGTATTTGTATGTGTTTGTTTGGCTGTGTGTGAATGTGTATAACAGTGTGTAAGAGAGTAAGATATAAAAGAAAATCAAATAAAGGTTTTTTTTTTTTTGTGTGTGTGGTCTTGCCACTCAACTGAAGGTCCCTTATAGTCTGATATGCCCCTGCAACAACACACTGCATGGTCTGTGCTGAGTTTCTGCAAAACCTTTATATCAAAAATTGACAGAAATCATATTTTCTTGCTTTAGTGGTAATAGAGTATTCGTCTTCTGATCTGAGGATCATTTTTTGATGATCCATCAACCTACATAACTGTTTTTAGGGCAAGTTGGTGAACTCACAAATCACCTTCACTATGCTTACTGATGTCTGATTGTAGAGACAAAAGCACTGAAAACATGTAAAATTAAAAAGTACGGTATTAACTGGTGATCACATTGTAAAGCACTCAGTAGAACCTAAATAAGGTTAAAAGATAGTATTTAGAGGAAATTCAGTTTCATATATTATGATTCGCTATTTCAATGTCATTCTGAAAAAATATCAGCCACTGTTTATATTCCAACATGCTCTCTTTGAAGTATTTTTATTTATTTTTGTTTTTTTTTGCTTCATTAGCTGCAATAATTACCTTAAATCAAAGTAGGCTTGTTTTTGAGAAACCCATTGTGGGATCCATACCTAATTCAGCAACTACAACCCCCCCCCCCCCCCCCCCCCCCCCCCCGCCCCTCACTCTTCTTGAAAGAGAAAAGGATATGAAAGGAAAAGGTAAAGCTGGCTTAGTGGCTGCATTAGGCAGGGCCCTTTATGGCGTTTAAAGAGACATAAACATCTCTCAAAATGTCTTTCACACGTTCATGTCAAAACTTTTTCAGGGATGTGACGTAAAACAACTTTTATATACCACCTGGCAGACAGGGTTTAAGCCTTTCTCACATTTTGTTTGGCAATTGTTTCTTTTTCCACCTGTTATGTTTCTTTTGCTCTTTTTTCAGCTGCCCTCCATCTCTGCTCCCGCTGAGGTAAATGGCTGCTGAAAAGATAATGGAATGTCTTCTGGCTAGGCCAGGCCTCTCCATCTTCTGTGGCTCTGACACCACATCGGGAAATTAAAACAGTGGGGGAAAGAAAAAGGGAGCTGGAGAGAGAGAGGGAGAGAGCACGACGGCGTGAAACAGACAGAAACAGAGAGAGATAGAGGGACAGAAGAGATGGAGGAGAGTATGGCTGTAAATGTGTGTGTGCGTGAGTGTGTGTGTGCTCATTGGTGATCAGGAGTCAGTACATGGCACTGCACTCAAGGGCTCTTAGGAGAGATAGAGGGATCAGGAAGGAAAGGCTGGGTGGACCATGACTAAAGGTGTAATCTGTTTTCTGACTGTAGTAGGTGACCGAACACTGAAAACTATAGTCCGATCCAATTAGCTGGAGGGGTGAAACAACAACTATTTTCTTCCAAACACAGCTTCACTGTTGTCTGTTTCACATGATCAATGTTTACAGCTGAACAGGGGAGATGTTTGTGTTTCATTACACACATACATGCAGATTGTTTGAGAGATTCATCTGTAAGGAAAAAGAGATCTAAAAAGGATATAAAAGAGCTCTCAATCAAGGTTAGTAAATAAAATTGGAAAATATAAAACCATAGATCCACTCCACCAAACTTATAGATCTTCACTTTGTTATTTATGAATGACTTAATTGCATCAGTAACAGCTCACTACTTGATCGACTCACAGACTCTTCCTTGTGGTAACTGTCGAGGCTGGTGTAGGAGATCCTAAAACTTGCAACGTTGGGGTCTTCAAGCTCCCACACTGCATCCAAGCTCTCGGTGGTCTCATCACTCAGGAAAAGATTTTTTACAGACTGACGCACGACTGCGACAACACAGAAAACAAGTTACTGCACTGATGTACGGTGTGAAAATAAAATACAATATTAAAAAACAGACAAAAGAGTGTTGGCTCACAGACCAATCTTGGCAGAGATGCATTATAAGATTCCTAACAACCTATTCATTAACACAGACTTCTGTGATAATAAGTTGTCTTTTTGTTGCCTTAAAATGAACAAGTAAACTCAAACTGAGGCTGCAGACTTTCCTCTTCACCCCTTCACCATGTCAAAGGATCATATTACTACAAGGGATCAAACACCTGGACTCTATACTGGGCCTTTTTACTTATTCTCAGCTAGTGTAGTTTTGGGGGAAGTGAGTAGTATTTAGTTGATTGTACGTTTCAATTTGAATGACAAAATGTTACAACATCACTACATTTTTATTACACTTTCCAGGATGGAAAGTGTTGTCTTTGTTTGGTTTCATCAGTCTTAATAATGGCCTCAAAACACAGCAGACCAGTTTAGATGAAAGTTCAGATGTTAAAGTCTAACATTTGAATTACATTACAGTTTCTTGGCCGATACCTTGGTTTGAGGTATAATAAAAATTTGGCCAACGTGTCTGCAGGGATGGTCAAAGCATCACAGAAAAGTTTTAGAGAGAGCAAATCTGGGCGTTTCTTACCTTGAGTTGTGGTAGCAATTGTTGTTGTCTTTGCCACTGGGGAAATGCAGAAACAAAAATCAGATACAAAGTTCTGCAATCCAACTCTTAGGGTCAACAAACTAAGCCAATTACAGACAGAAATATATACAAATCATTTAGGGTATAATAGATTTTTTTCTTCTGAAATAAACCGAGAAATAGAAATCAATGGAAATGTTAATGCAGAGCTCTGCTTTCACTCAAAAATGCAAATGCAGCAGTGTTTTATCTGAAAATTCACATTGTTTTCTCAAGCAAGAGGTTAGGGGTTGGTGTGGTGACTTTTGTAGAGATTTTTATTGACTGGACAAAAGCAAATGCACTGAAATCTGTCATCACTCACATGTGGTCTCAATGACAGAGACAGTGTCACTCTCAGATTCATCTTTGAATATGGCCGTCAGCATGACTTCATACTCAGTTGAGGGACTGAGACCAGTCAGGATGTATCTGTCATCACTTCCACTCAAAATCACCTACAATATAGGAAAGAAATGTTATTTCCATCAGCGTTTCCATCAAGAGACTGGGTATAGTTTCAGCAGAACTCGGTAAAGTGAGCTTGGTCAGTTTGTCTTTATCATATAACACTTTGATCCCGAGTATTGATGTCAGTGACATTTTTACAGAAGAGTCTTTTTGAAATAATAAAATGGGTGTTAATTTAAAAAGAATAAAAACATGTGTAATTTTTTTTCAAGTTGTGCTTTACAATGTGTTCTGATGACCCTTTCTCCTGAATTGTTAATATATTTGCGAGAAGGAAAAGTACTTGCCGTACAACTCCAGAAACCAATAATAACGCTCAGTAATGGGATTATGTACAGGAATTTGTTTCCTTACACAGGCTTTCAATGCATTGTTAAGTGGAAATTTCACCACTGAGGTCATTCGTTTTCCCCGGAGGAAGTCTGTCTTCACCAAGTCAATGTCACCCTTTTCTACTTCCAATACATTTCTTTTTCATTACATTAGATTCATTATGAGTAATCTACTTTCATATATGCCAATAAAGAGCAAGTTATTGACCCAGTCTGTGTGTGTGTGCACGTGCATATTATGTAGTTGAGAAAAAGAGTAAAACTGCATGTCTTTCTCTTTAAGCTCTTAGTGCCATAAGTCTGCCTTTGAAAATTCCTAGAGTTTTAATTGAAGCTCTGTTTACTCGAAGCAAATTGCACAAACACCCATACAGGATCACATACAAAGCATGTGCGCACACACACTGATCCTGAGGGCTCTATCACTGCACCCCAGCTGTCTCTAAACCCCAGACTGTGGTAATAAAACACCCAAGTCATTAATTTCTAGATTTATTCCGCCTTTCTTTATACCCAGTCATGCCTGGTCTACCAGCTACCAATTGTGTCACGAACCTTCTATGTAAGTTTTCTCTTTAAGTAAGCACATAGAATTCATCCATTTTTTTTTCTAGAAATAAAAAAGCTCTAAATCTACCTCAGTTGTTTTTCATGCAATACTAAATAGTACATTTTGTTCACAAAAACAGTTTTGTGAGATTGTTCTAAGCTTCACCAAACATTCAAAGTTAGTGCTGTCAGTCTATCAATATCAAAAGTGGAAAAGATTGATCTGATTGATCATATTGACCAACATGTTAATCACAATTGATCATCAGTGTTCTTCATTCCAGGTCCACAGCACTCAGTGCCCTGTGTGTTTAAGATGTTTCTCTGTTCCAACACACCATGCTGAAATGAACGGCTCACCATCAGCTTGTCATCCGAGTCTGCACAAGTCTGATAAAGATCTCGTAATTTGAAGGCCATATATAATACGTCCACTGCACTGACCTCTTTTGTGTCGCCACCTGTGAATGGTGCCCAGGACAGTCTGTAGAGGACAATGTCATTGGCTGAGTGATCCCAGCTGACCTGAAAACCGTTTGTGTTGACATCAGATGAGAGCAGATTGAGAGGACCAGGCACTGGAGCTGAAAGACATAGCCGTTCTAGATTATCTTTTTTTTCAATATAAGTATTTCCATCCTTACAGTACCACTTTTACAATGTTCTAATTATACTTTACATTTACTGTATGTACAGTATATGCTTTATGAAGGTATTCCTATGCAGGTCCACAAGTGTAAAGTGTTAGTTTAGCATGTGTCGAAAAAGGACATTGTTCCAAAGTTGTGCTGTGAACTCTCTCCTTGAGGGTTCGCACCATTACCTACTCCTCAACTCAAAAAGTTAGAGTATTTGTTTTAGTTCCTTTTCATAAATGTGGTCCATTTAACCAAGATGGCCAGGAGATACATAAAAAATGAATAAAGTTCTGGAGTGCGTATTTTCTCAAACACATACATTTCTTTGAGCTGACTCATCACTTGAGCCTAACTGCTTGTGGCTTAAAGGAATATTCCTACCAATCAATATCTGTTAGTGTGATGGAACAGTCAGGGACACTGAAATGACCTTTTTATGTGACTGGGCTATTATGCTGAAGTGTAAATGAGATGGGCAGACTGCCAAGATAGCTGAAGGACCAGTGAGGGTAATAAAATTCAAGACTGTTTGGCACTCACTAAGATAGAAATAGTCTGCATTCTGACGATATCAATACAACTATTTTCTCAAAATTGCAACAAAAGAAAAAAAAAACATTCCCCAGGGATACATTATTTAATTTGGCTTCAGATTAGTTTAACTGACCTTAAAAAGCATCAGAAATACAGGGCCAAGAGCACAGAATGGTATGATTTTGTGGAGGACCTTAACGCAGGAGATGGAGGCAGGAAGTCCAAAACAAAAGACCTTTATTTTCCAGGCGCAGATTCTCCATAAAATAGCAAAAAAGTAGGTCAGGAACATGGTGAGGAAGTCTAGTAGTAATGTTACGTCTGACACAGAAGCCCAGAGGCCTGTGTTGAGCAAAGGGGGCGTGTCCAAATGAAGCCCATGTCAAGGTCCGTATCATTCAACAGAATGACGAAACTGTTAGCAGAGACTGTCAATAAAGAGTTGAATTTGTTAGTTGGAAATTTGGATAAACTCATGAAAATGACAATGTTACTGATGAACAACTCAAACTGTTGGGTAAAACTGGGTAAACAGCTGAAATTAAAATGATGGCTGGATGGTTAAAGATGTTGCTTATACTGAACAGAAACTGCTGAAACTGTGAGCTAGTGGTTTGAATGAATTGTTAAACTTGTTATCTGTCAGAACAGATTAATAGTTGGAATTATCCGATCCAATTACTGATTAAAAAGTTGAATTTGTTAACTAATATGTATAAACAATTGATATTGTTAGTACTTGAACAGCTGAAATTGTGAAAAAAATTGAAAAGATTCATCAAACTGTCTGCTAACAGCAGTTATAAACTGTTGAAGCTTTTAATTTTATGGATAAACAGTTAAAAGTATAGATCAGTGGTTCCCAATCAGTGGGGCGCGACCCCCATAGGGGGGCGCCAAAGAGCCACGGGGGGGTCGCGAAGCCCCCTTGATTTTAAGGGGTGTGATAGTATCAGGAAGTAAGCGGAGTAAACACCTGCTGAGATGGCGACGCGTCAGGGTGAAGCGAGTGAAGCAACTATCAAAAAGAAAAAGAGGGGGTACCTAGAAAGTTATCTTGAGTTTGGCTTCATAGAAGCAATTGACAAAATTAGAGCCGAATTAATGTTTTGCGGTGAGAAGCTGGTAATGAAAGTTTGAAGCCCTGCAAGCTTAAGCAACACCAGACAACTAAACACCCCAAGACTGTGGGTAAACCCAAAGAGTTTTTCCTCAGGAAAAGGGAACTTTTGTCACAAACAGGCCCCAAAACATTAAAGACAGTTTTGCCCGGGCTGGCAGCAACCAGAAGCAGGCAACGATTGCATCTTTGGAGTTCTCTCTCCTTTTTTGCGCAGGCCAAAAAGCCACACAACATCAGTGAAACGCTTATTAAACCTGCTTGCATTAAAATGGCTGAAATACTATGTGGATCACAGGTGGCTAACAAATTTAAAACTGTACCACTGTCCAACAATACGGTCAAAGACAGGATTGACAGAATGGCAGGAAATGTAGAGAACACGCTCATTAAACAAATCAAGACAAATCCTTTTTTAATCCAGCTGGATGAAACTACCACTGTGGCAGAGGAGGCAATACTCATTGTATATGTACAGTACATTGAGGAAAGTGAGCTTAAACAAGACACTCTTGTCTGTGAATCTCACAGCCCCAAAAGAGGACAAGATATTTTCAGGGTTGTTGATGTGAATTTAGCAGTGAAATGGTCTCAGAGTTCTAATGAAAAGCCAGACTACATGTGTTGTTAAAAGTATAAATGTGTATAAAAGCAGTGTTCACCACTTAATTTATGAATGACCAATGAACAATTCATTGTTTTAAACTGCTATTGTGTATTTTTATGTTGGCAGTGAATATTTTGAAATAATAAACGTAATGAGAGGTTCCTTTATTTATTTATTTTTACTTTTTTTTTTTTTTTTGGGGGGGGGGGGGGGGGGGCAAAGTCCACAATGGTAAAAATATGGGTCCTTCAAGAAAAAGTTTGAGAACCACTGGTATAGATGAACATGTGAGATGGTTAGTGATTTGTGATTCAATTAATAAAGTGTTGAAAATGTTAATTGAAACTTTGAATGAGGATTAGCATGGATAAACAGTTGATATTGTTGCCAGACGTTCCTGGATAAATAACTGACAATGTTAACTAGTATGGATAAAAAGTTTGAATTGTAAGCTAAAAGCCTTAACAGCTAAGACAGAAAGATCACCCTGCAAGATCATGTTGAAATAATAATAATTAGTAAGAAAAATAGATTAACAAAAAATGACTATCCATGATAAAATTAAGGTTGAAAGTGTAAGGCGAAATTCAAGATCAGCAGTTGCTTTAATTAAAAAATCTAGCCATAATATATTCATAATATGACTGTAATACATTATCTTTTTTTTTTTGTTACTTGTAGTAAAGCTGTCGGTGAGTGGCTCCGACTGTCCGTCACTGTACAGAGCAAAGATGGCCACTGAGTACTCCACAAGAGACGTCAGCTCACTGAGGTCATAAGAGGTCACTGGGCCCACGTCCACCTGCAGAACACAAATAGCCAGGTCACACACCCACAGAGCAGCACAATATCGTGCGTCCCAAAAACATTTAACTCAGTCATAATCACCTGAAGAAAAAAAACATTTTTTGTCCGGTTCTTGTTGAGTGTTGAGGCAATATGTAAATTTAACAAGTACCAACAGTGAATTAGGCATTTGTTGAAAACATTTGGCACAGGTCTTGCATACTACAGTATCTACATCTTTTCAGAGAAGATTTGTGTCAAAGCAGCGACCAGTTCAAGGTGTACCCCTGTCTTGCCCAATGACAACTGGGACAGGATGAAGCGAGTCTACAAAATGTTTGGTTTGTATTGGTCCTCAGAAGTCATTTTGGTCTGATGTTGTTATAACAAACAGAATAATCCATGACTGTAATCAATGACAGAGACCTCCTCTTTGTTCCTTCCTTCTTTCTTTCCTTTTTTCTAATATCCTCACATCTCCAAAGAAACTTTCAGTCAAATGAATTAAGTCATTTTGAAAACATTAAACACTGGGTCACACGCACCTCATTTGTAACTAGTTCATCTGTTTTAACCCACATGATACGGTAACCTTGAACGCCGCTGGATGCTGAGTCCCAGCTGAGGTGGGCAGAGTTGTGAGTAATGTCAGAAAACTGAAGGTTCCTGGGAGGACTCAATAGCACTGGAGAGAAAAAGAGCAGAGGTTCAATATTTTTCTGCATGTACTTTTAAACTTTCAGACTTTGTGTTTTTTAACTGAGATTGAGGATATTTTTGAACAGAAATGTACAATTAAAAAAAATCAAACATTAACATTTGATTTTGTCACTCTTTTTCTCAGTCAAACAGCAACCATATTGATGTCTGGCATTGCATCCATGAACGGTTCGTCTTGCCAACCATCAGTTCCACTGATCTAATCTCAAAACCTCAACTATGAGACAGCAAAAATGACTGATCATGTAAGTGACAATGACAACATGCTTTTTAACAGCCTGGAAAAGCACAAACACGTACCATATTCTAGTTCTCTGCAGAAGTGATATCCAACATTAATCTAAGCAACAAGTCCGTCTCAGTTCCAATGCAACACAATGAGGTGGAGCAACACAGACGCTCTTTGTCTGAGAAAACAGTTATAAAGTAAAAACTATGCGGTGTAAGCATGTCTAATAGAGCACTCACTCAAATTAAATGAAATTTATGAGGTTCAAATTGTTTTTTGTTTGACTCCTCTCCTTCCCTCATTGTGGGTAGCTGTTAGCCTAACTCCCCATCGCAATATCTCACTGATACTCCAAATTGTGATCATATCCAGGTTAGACATTAACAACTCATAAGTCACATCACACAAGCCCACTTAGAAAAAAATACTCCTTTGAAAAGTCCCTGTATGTGCATTACTTACATGTGGTTGCTTGTTTTGTAATTGGGTCACTGGCCTCTTCTCCATACATGGCATAAACAGTGACGCTGTATTCAGTGTCAGGGATCAACCCATCCAGCTCAAGCTCTGTTACTGCATCAGAAACCTTGATCTGGGGACAACAATGTAAAAAATACCCTCAGAGCAGGCTTTAAAAAACACAATTTGGGACTTTTCCTCACCAGGATGGTATTTGAAACTTTCTATCAAACCAATTTTTACTCTTTTTTTTTTCTTTTTTCCATTACCTCCTGTTCATCCAAGTGTTCCAGATGTGTAATTGGGGTATACAGCAGCATGTAGCCTGAGACTCCATCCACGCTGTCCCATCTAGCTTTCATAGTGCTGTGAGTCACATCAAACAGCTGGAGGCTGGTTACTGAAGGGAGAGCCACTAAACAAATAAACGCCACATATTAATGCACATTTCAATCAAGGAGTAATATTTCCTTGGTTAATATTGATTATGAGTACTGCTGAACATGTGTATGAGTAAACTTACAGGTTGTTTCTAATCCTCTGAGAGCTTCACTTGCATCATTCGCGTACACAGCAAACACAGCTAGCTGGTACTCAGTTAGAGACCTAAGATGCTGTAACACCACTGAAGTCTCAGTGCCAACAACTGAAGTCTGTGGGTCCAGGAGGTCAAGTCATTGGAAGAAAAATGGATGGAAGGGATGGAAGTGCAGCAATGGAAAAAGGCAAGGAAGAGATAGGGGGGCAAATAACAGCAGCAAAAAGAGAAATCGGGGCAATAAACGTAGGAAGATTAAAAAAGACAAATAGAAGAGAAGAGAGAGGAATGCAAAGAAGGGAAGAGTGATCAAAAGAAAATGGGAATGAAGAGAGGAAACACAACTGATTTATTGAATACAATAAAGCACCAGCATCTAATAATGATTTTTTTAAACTTCTGAAATAAAAGGGTGACAGTTATGATAAAGATTAGGTCCGGCCTGAGCCACATGCCTTGCATTTCCCTCCAAAACATCTGGTCCTGCTAAACTCAGCTATACAAAGGATTTAATGGTTTTTGGGGTCAAATGTTCTGGAAAAATGAAGCAGGTGCCAGTCACAGTATCATTTTTAGTGAGCACTCATAAAATGCACTGACGTTCTGGGGAGCTGTAAATACAGGGGTCATAGTGAGAGGTTTAGATGAGTGATACCAGCAAAGTCTCAAGAAATAGCTGAGGTCAAGCTACAAACCTGTAAATATAATGGAAAAGCAAAGTGCGCTTTCCTCACTTTCCTCATAGTGACCACAATTTTATTTTTTTAGTTTTTTTAATTTTTTCTTCTATGGATGTGTGAAAAGGGAAGTACATCACCTTTTAGTTTGAAAGGTTTTCCAGATCAGGAAATAATAATAATAGATCAGATGTTAATATCAGGAATAGGTAAATATAACGATCAATACATGCTCTAATGAACAAGAACACATAAAATATTACATAGCATCATTATCTTTTTAATAAAATAGAAGCCAAAATGCAGTAGCAAAATGTACAAACCTAAGTGAACGCCACGATCAATACCTCAGAAAACCACCTACCAGTAACGTCTGGTAATTTAAAAAGAATATATATATTTTATGAAAAGTTTTTCTTTAAATTTTGGCCTACTTTGCTTTACAATGTCAATTTAGTTACTTTGGGCTGCCAGCATTCTATTCTCTCACCACAACAAGAACATGTAATTTAGGTTTGGTTCTCAATATTTCATTGGGTCATTCCAAACAACTTGACTCTCTTACAACCATCCATTGATCATTCCCCTGTTGGCATTTCAAGGAAGCTGTAGAGCAGCCATTCCCAAACTTCAGAATACCAAGGCCCAATTTGAAATGTGAAAAATCTCTGCGGCCCACTCAAACCTTTAATTACCACTAAGGTCAACATACAAGACTAAAAGCTACATTCCAATATTAGTGTAAGGGGTCAACAAATAAGGTGACATTTGTCATATTAAGATGGCAGTAGAATAACACTCAATTGGTTTGTTTTATTATTTCTAAATATTTTTAAATCACGTAATAAATATTTTACTTAAATATATACACTGAAGGAAAAAAGAAACGCACCATTTTCGTTTTCTCAATTTTTCCAAAAATATTATAGACAGTGAAAAATTACAGACTACAATGAGTTTAGTACAATTTTGAGTCAAAATGAAATCACTGTTTTCCTGGTTCCGGTTGATTGATTTTGATCAGCAATAACAATTGTAGTTTTGTATAATCACCTATGTCTGGGTCATGAGTAAAACTCAGAGATGAATTGGACCTGTCCTCAATTGTGCACAACCATTCCCTATAAAAAGACACCAAATATGGATAAAAAGCACATTTGTTCACGATGCCACGACTACAGCAACCAGAGAGAGATCGTGCCATTGGCGTTCTTCTTCAAGCTGGAAGGAGCACACGGGCTGTAGCCAGGGTGTTTGGAGTCCATCACTCTACTGTTTACTGTTGTACGCCTTGCTGAGCGTTTCCAGACCACTGGATCCTCCAATGACCGTCCAAGATCTGGTCGACCACGTGTCACAACGGCCGCACAGGACCGAGCGAATCGGCTGTCACATCTCCATGACAGGTTTCGACCAGCAACAAGAACTGCTGCTGAAACCATTGGGACCCATCAATTATCAGTGTCCTTGAGGCGAATGGTGGTCATGTTAATTACTGACAATCGAATCAAATAACTGTGTTTTTGTTTACTGTGATGCTTTATTGTTTGGTCATGTTATTGCTATTGAAACTGTCACAAGCATTGATTAATTGGGTCTGAATATCAGGGACAGGTATATGGTTGATGTGCACATGTAATATTTCCATTAAAAATAAGTAACCAAAAGAAAATGTGGTAAAAAAGCAGTGGTGCGTTTCTTTTTTCCTTGAGTGTACATTTAATTAAAAGCTTTTTCTAAAAATCGAGGATATCGAGGATATTTGTCTATTTTTAATGACCTCTCACAGCCCACCTGCAGTACCACGACGGCCCACCAGGGGGCTGTGGCCCACACTTTGGGAATCACTGCTGTAGAGAATATATATATATATATATATATATATATATATGAATATATATCTATTAGGGATGTCCGATATTGGCTTTTTTGCCAATATCGGATATGCCGATATTGTCCAACTCTCAATTTCCGATACCGATATCTACCGATACCGATATATGCGGGCTATTTTTCCTCAAAACTAATTTTAGGTAACATCACATATCTCCTGTCGTGGAATTAAAACACATTGTCTGTGCAAAAAAAAAAAAAAAAAAAAAAAAACCGATAACCGATATATGCGGGCTATTTTTCCTCAAAAACTAATTTTAGGTAACATCACATATCTCCTGTCGTGGAATTAACATATTGTCTGTGCAAAAAAACAAAAACAAAAAACAAAAAAAAAAGATACCGATATTTACCGATACATTGTTTTTTATGCCAATATATATATATCTATATATTATATATATATATATATATATATATATATATATAGGCTGCAGTGCTTGACACATGGTATCTGAGATATTTGTGATATTTAACTTTTCCTAACAATCCAAACAAGTGCAATCTTTTTCTAATTGTATTGTTATGAACTTAAACATTTAACATGCTAACTGAGGTCAGTAGAGTCAGTGGATGTAGCTCTTAGTTTTTGGGGAATTTCCAAGAGCACTGCACAGTCTAACCCTGGGATGAGCTTGCAGGAATATCCTTTGGTAGAAAGACTGGCAACTGTCACTCTGTCACACTGTCTTGAATGCTGAGTGCTTGCATTTATATAGATATTTCTTCCAGTCCTTCCAGTCAATCCAGTTTCCTTTTTCATCTTTCTCTAATTTAACTTGCTAAACAACGAAGTCAGTGAATGTTGTGGTTTTGTAACAGAGAAACATTTTTTACCTCCTGCTGTTCCCCTCCAAGAACAGGATAATAAACCACTCTGTATTTCTCTACGTTTCCAGGAGCTTGACTCCATGAGACCCGAAAGCTCCGCGCTGTAACCTCTGAAGTCACCAAATTAACCGGCATGCCCATTTTCTCTGGTATAAAATCTGAAAAAAAAAAAAAGAAAAAGAAGGGAAAGAGAGAAATATGCAAAAAGCCTGCATGACATTTTACTCAATTTTCTCCCAGAGAGAAAAAAAATCTCCCATGCATTAAGAATCAGGATTAAGAACATGGCATTGAAATACGATCAAAATCATTAGAGTGGATTTATGGCATCCCTTTACAGCCGTACTATTGCTGATTTTCAATCTTGCATCTTTATATTGATTGAGTGTGTTGAAGGGAGGAGTGAGAAAGGATCCGGGATAAACAATTTGCCATGAAATAATTTTCTACTTTGACAAGTGATTTGACACCAGACCCGTCCGGGTGTACTCCTGCCTTTCGCCCACAGAGAGCTGGGATAGGCTCCAGCAGATCCCTGTGAACCCCCACAGGACTAATCGCGTATGGATAATGGATAGATGGATTTGACACCATTTTCTACATGCTAAATGTGAGCATCTAAGGTGAAAATCTACTTTGTAACTATGAGCAGAGTTACACTTATTCATTTGACTTTAATTCACTTACATACACACTTCACACTTGAAAAACACAAAGTGACTACACTGCACACACCTTTGTTCATTTAGACAGCTGATGTTGCTGAGTGGAGTTACTGTTTTGCTTTACATATCAGTACACAAAAAAGTGCATTGGTGAGGTCTCTGTAGACTCTCTAACTTTCTGTCCTGTTATCCTCTTACCCTGCTTGATGTCTTTGTCTTGCTGCTCCACTTGGTCACACACTATTCTCGTCAGTCCCTCTACTATCGAGCTCATAATGCTGAAGTCAGCAACATTGAAGACATGAGTGTCGTCTGGCTCTGAAGCAATGGAGCGCAATTCATTCTCATCAGCATTCTTTACACCTGGAAAGATAAGGACAAATTAATATTAGCTTCTATCACAGAAACAGAACCTGTATTAGAAACCTGACAAACAGCCTGAACAGGAAGTCTCCAAATAAATGCACCATTTTCTAATAAATTGGAAAAAAAATCAAAAGGGTATTTTTATGGAACTTCGGAAGCGGGGGGTCTGTTCCTCACCAATGGCAAACACCTCAACACCAGCCTTTCGTAGGCTTTCTGCTGGCGGTATAACATCATCCTGGGACTTTCCATCTGTGATGAGGATCCCAATCTTTGGTATACCAACCCGTGAGCCAAATTCAGACCTGAAACTGTTCTCCAAGATAAAACTCAATGCAAGGCCTGCAGAGAGTATTAGAAACACAAACAGATAAGAAGAGGACAGATTAAGAAGGAAAGCGCAGGGAGAGAAGGTATTGTGTGTGAAAGAAAAATATAAATGCAAATCCATCACTAAAATATTCAACTGAGATTAAAGTAAGCCAGAAGTACAGGTAGAAGATAATTGTGAAATTATAAAATGCAATCAGTTTGTCTTTCAGCATTTTACAGAAAGAAGAGAGAGGACAAAGGATGTAAGTGACAAAGTTTTTTTTTCCCCAAAATTCTTTCAAGATAAAACCTACTCTTATTAAAAAAAAAAAAAAAGTACTTTAGATCCAGCACCTGTGAGAGTGTTTCCTCCTTTGTAAGGCAGATTCTTAACTGCATCGATGACTGCATCCTTTAGTAGAAAAAGTATTTAGATGCCACTCTATCCTGGGATCCCCACTGTACTGTGCCAAACCTGCAAATAAATATTTATATACAGTCAACTTCTTATTTGTTCTGAACTCAAAATCACTCAAACATAAAACTAATAATCCCCCTCACACAGTAACATTGTGGCAACGCCTGATGCTCACACATGCAGGCGCTGGAAAGCATCCTCAGCATCGCTCTACACAGACTTTGAACTGGTGATGTCTAGCGTTGCCAGACTGAATTGAGGGTCCCATGCATCAACGGTGGCAACACAGCATTCCGTCAAAAGTCAGTGCATTTTCAACTTTTCATTCTTCAGCTCAAGCCTATAGTTGCGGCTACACTGCTAGAGCAAGCCACTTAAATCATACATGGGGGCAGGAACGTTGCAAAACACGTGGCTTATTTGTGTAGCGAGTAGTAGGAAGTTCGATTGGTATTTTTTGGTATGACAAAGGCACGTCAGAAGCTGCAGGAGTGTTGCTGTGTGAGTCGTGAGCCATGGCGGAGGGGGTTTCTTTGTCATACATATATTTTCCCACTTGGTACACAGGTAAACCACATGAAACATTTGAAACAGTTCCATCCCCATGTACGATATAACTGGCTAGCACTAGCTTTGCAGCCAAAATTTGATTAGCTGATGCTTTCATCTACATGTAAAAGGCAAGCTGTCCTACACTTCTGATCAGAGAAATACTTCTACTACAACACAATGAACCACCTTCAACAATGTTTGACATCACCCCATTCAAAGTTGACGTGAGGGGTTATCATTTCTGAGATCTCCGAGCAAAAATATCTCTAACAGGAGCATCAAATAACAATACTGACACTCTGTTGTACCCATGTATTCAAGATGGAAAGTAGCGGGGACACCCACCTATTCTTGTCTTTATCAATCCCAATATCAAAGGCATTGACCAGGTTTTCCAAAAACATGCGGACCAGTCTGAAGTTGACCCGACCAATGCTCCATGAGCCATCCACCAGGATCACGATATCTGCAATGGCTTCAGTGCGGCACACAAACTGATCAACTAAAAGAAAGAGGGGAGAGAAGACAGACAGGTCACTTTGGATGCGCAGGTTTTTTTAGTTTAACAATAATAATAATAATAATAATAGTTCAATAAACTATTATTGTTGAGTTTCTGTAAATTCATATTCATTACTTGAAAAACAGTTTTAATGGGGAACTCACAACTAAAGACTTGCACTTGAATGTAAAAATGAAGATAGATGGGAGTCAGTATTGTGAAAATACACACAGAATTTTGTTGTCATCATTCCAGCGGACATCATTGTAATTTATATTCATTTATGGTTGCACAACTTTCACTTTTAAGACTAACATCTTCTTCACAAAAAATTGAAACACACAAACACTGAAACACACACACTTATTTCTTTTTTTCATCATTCTGTAGCTGCTGACCATCCCACCCAGAACCATATCATGAAAATGACATTGCCCCGTTCAAGTTGCATGAGGAAACCCATTCCTGTCTCTAAATTTAAACGAGAATAGCCCAGAACACGCTGGTAAGATTGGAGATTTGTGTCTTAATGAAGAGAAGCCATAAAAAAATGCTGACTTTAGGAAATCTGAATTATTACTTTGCACTTTTGCTCAGAATAGTACGATTAAGATACAAATTGTAGGGCGTAGTGATGAGTCAACATTTAGTAAATAATTTAGTTGGCAGTGTCTACACCAAATTCCTCCCTAACTGAACTCAACGGGGATTACGTGTGTGTGTATTTGTGTGTGTGTGTTTTTAACATCTGCATTCAGATAGGTATGTTGAGGTTTACAACTGTCATTCTGCCATTAACAAAAGATTATAATTTGATGTTTAGGTTTGGTGCTTCTCTGTTAGAAAAGTAGTGACTTGATGCTAAACAAAAACCTAGTGGCTTTAGATACTGGAGCAAGAGAAGAGAAGAGAAGAGAAGAGAAGAGAAGAGAAGAGAAGAGAAGAGAAGAGAAGAGAGGAGCCTTAGATCAACTGAGTAGCTATTCTTTGACTTAAAGTGAGTGCCTATAGCAACAAGCATCAAAAATCTATAGCAACAGTTGAACCAAAGGCTAAATAGAGAAACAGGGGGAAGAAATGGTCAGAGGGGAAGAAAGGGTACTGTTAGACGTGTAAACCCATCATGACTGAAAATCCAGGTGGTAAGCAGAGGATTAGAAGGTCATTTATTAAGGCTAATTACAGCTCACTCACAATTCCCATCTTTATTGTTTGCAGGGTGGTGAGAATGTCAGTGAGACATAATGCTAGTGTTTACATCTGAACCAGTAATTAAGCCTGCTCAGTCCTTCACATTATTCCTAATGGTATCTGTAAACAGTCTGTTCAGCTGAAAGAAACCTTTTACTGCTATTCAATCTTTCACAATATGAGAAACAACCTGGGAGAATATTATACTGTTGATCAAAATCGATATCAGAATTCCTTAAAAGAAAAAAGAAAAAGCACAGGACATTAGACAACCACTCATTTCATATTTTTTCCCAACCAAATAAGTTTTGTGGAAATGTAATCTTCCATATATTTAATTTTAATTCTGAACAACAGAACACATTTGCATACCAAAACCAGCATTTTCTTCTGACATTTTAATTCAAACCACTTTAATTAAACTTTATTTGTATAGCTTCTATTACAATACAAATCAGCTCTAGGTGCTTTTCAGAGACCTAGAGCCTAACCCTTAAACAAAAATTCATGCTAAGAAGCAGCAGCAAATAAAATCTCCTCTTGACGGAGAAACCCTTCAAGCCAAACATTTTTAGCTGATTTTGTATCTCCCCCTCTTCCACTGAAACCTAGCAAGAGCAACGATGACATACTTTACTTTGAACTATTAAAATACTCAATATGGCAAATGTCGGGGCTAATGATTCATCACCTTGTGTAACACAGAATTTATTGAAGGATCTGTCATGTCTAAGATCAACAGACACTTAAATGTGAGATGACATGTTACCACTGCAGCTGCTAATCCCAACATAAAAAAAAAACATCTGAGGGACTAACATAAGTGACAATTGGCTGATAGATCAAACTGTAAAAACTGCATTATTTCTCTTGTTTTTGAGAGGAAGAATGTGTACCGCATTAACCAATGGTGATAGATTAAACCAAGGTTCATTGAAAGGTTGTGTAAACATAATTTTGTGTTAATGAATATTGGCCTGACCGGCTAACAACAGCAAGCTGGCCAAAGGTTCCCCCCCTCCTTTTGAACTTCTGCAGTCTTTTTTCTCCTCCCCCTCTTTACCCTTATTCACCCTTTTCTTTTTCTGTGTAACACCTGAGTTGCGGGTCAAGGTGCAGTTTTTGTCACACAAGGGGAACTTTGTGTGCACAAGGCTCATGAAAAAGCAAAAGGTGTGAAAGGAGAAACATCTGAATCAGGAAGAAGGAACATTAGCTGGTGTTGTGGAAATACACCAGACACAACCCCTCTCCCAAAGAAGTTGGAATTCTGTGTGAAATATGAATACGAAGAGAACTCAGCCATTAAAATGGTTTAGACTCTATGGGCCCGATCTTACTCCTCCTGCTACCCACTACCTACTACCCAGTACCTGCAAATTGCTGATTTAGGAGCCTCTGCCAACCGCTAATGCAATCTTCCGTTCCCTAAAGCTGCTACCCATTATGCCGACTCCTTTACTCACATTGTAGGCGCGGCAATGGGCGTGTCTCTTGCGCTCTCCACAAATTTGGTATCTTCCAGTACTCGTATCTCGCAGATTTCGAATAGTGGGTAGTGGGTGGTCAGACCACCCACTACCCTCTAGATGAATATGTACAGTGGAGGAAATAAGTATTTGACCCCCCGCTGATTTTGGCAGTTGTCATACTAAGAAATAAATGAACAGTCTCAGATTTTTATGGCAGCTTTATTTTAACAGTTATAGAAAGAATATTGAAAAAAAAATTTGAGAAAATTACACGAACTGAAAAATAAAAATTAATTTGCAAGTCATTGAGGGAAATAAGTATTTGATCCCCGACCAACCTTGACCAGTGTTGGTTCCCACAGACCACTGGTATACTCCTAATCTCACTAAAGTAATTACCTGCATGAGAGACACCTGTTCCAAATTTTCACCTGTATAAAAAGCCATCTGCCCACAGACTCAGTAATACTCCACCATCTCCACCATGGGCAAGACTAAAGAGCTGTCAAAAGATGTCAGGGAAAGTTGTTGAACTCCACAAGGCTGGAATGGGCTACAAAACCATAAGTAAGAAGCTGAATGAGAAGGTGACAACTGTTGGTGCAATTATTCAGAAGTGGAAGAAGTACAACATGACTGTTAATCAACCTAGGCTGGGGGCTCCATGGAAGATATCACCTCGTGGGGTCTCAATGATCATGAGAAGGGTTAGAGATCAGCCAAGAACTACACGGGAGGAGCTGGTTAATGATCTCAAGGCAGCTGGGACCACAGTCACCAATAAAACTATTGGTAATACACTGAGACGCAATGGTTTAAAATCCTGCAGTGGTCCAAGGTCCCTCTGCTCAAGAAGGCTCACGTCCAGGCCCGACTCAGGTTTGCCAACGAACATATTAATGACTCAGAAAGAGACTGGGAGAAGGTGCTGTGGTCAGGTGAGACTAAAATTGAGCTCTTTGGCCTCAACTCGACGTGTTTGGAGAAAGAGAAATGCTGAATATGACCCCAAAAACACCATCCCTACTGTCAAGCATGGCGGTGGAGGCCTTATGCTTTGGGGGTGTTTCTCTTCTAAGGGGACAGGTCGACTTCACCAGTAATTTTTTTGCATTGTCAAATCATTTGAGAAGTTTTTCTACTATTATTATTATTATTATTAACCTACGATTATTATTATTATTATCAATTAATATTATTATTGCTGTAATATTATTATTGTTGCTAAAAAAAAAAAGAGAGAGAGTCCTTGCTACAGTGTTGAATTTCCCTTTATGGGATAAATAAAGTATTTTTCATTTCCTTTCACAAATTGGCGAACCAATTTCCCACTTCTATCACTCTGAGACGTTCGTGGGATGTAGATATTATACCCAGTGTTTTTAGGACCACATAACCTTGGGAGATATTTATACACTTTCAACACTTCACCTCAATTAAAAGAAAATCAGTTAGTATTACAAAGTCTATACAAAGAGCCATTATAAAAGATCATATTTGTGAGCAGAAATGATCTCCTGTACCAGTATGTACCGTAGTGGATCTGAAGAAGTCTCTTCAGACACTGTTGTTTAATCACTGTGCTGTCTAGAGAAAGTGCAATGTTGTATAAGTTGCAAAACAGTCATTATTTGTAGTTTATATATATAATCTTTGTAATATCGTTAATAAAAGACAAGGTTTTAATCAAGTACAACTGTACACTTTTTTCCCCCCACCTTCTGTTTCCACAACATTATCATGCTCCTGGCACAAATTTACATAAGTAATTACTTTTTTTTTTCCCTTGTTTTTTTTTTTATGTCCTTTAGGAACACAACCAAGTAGCTTTAAGTAGGATTTAATGCTAATAGAAAAAGTTAAATGTTAACTTTAGGAACATTTGCAACAGTTTAGACCCGTTATCACATTTTCAATTAGTCATAGCATGAATTATCAGTTCTTCAATAATTTGCCAAATCCAATTAAACATTACAAAAAGAAATGTTACAGTTTCACGGTCCAGCGACATTTTCAAATGTCATGGATAGAAAAACAAATGATTTGTGTATCAAATCTTGGCTTGTTTTCTTCTCTCTGCTGGAAAATGTGTTACAGTTCAGCTAGCTGTTGGAGACAAAACTATTTTCCGTTTTATCAACCAAGCCATTGTGGATATAATTACTTATTTATTGAATTACTTACCATGTTAAATGGGTTGTACTATGTAAACTAAGATAAACATATTTACATTTGAAGGTTGCTGGAAATTTTCAACTCATGATGTTCCTGTGACCAGAGTTTGTGTTGGTATCTTGAAACATATTGAGCAATTACTGTGGCTACAGAAGTGATTGATGCTCCTTAATTACTTTCAGTGGCTATTTCACAAATGTGTGAGTCTGGAAAACTGAAAAATTGCTACCTTCTCATCAATCTAAATTTATCTGAAATTACTGTTGTTCCATTAAAAAACACAGACAACCATCCAAGTTTACATGCAGTTTTTAAACAACTTTGAGTCCAAATTAGGTAACTGTGAACCATGACGTGGGCTGAACTTTATCTGAACCCTGTTTGTATGAAAGCACATGAGTAGGAAATATGGTCACTAAATCTGTGAGCACACACTTGGACATATACCAAACATAACTAGCATGCAAGTGCGTAATCTAACAGGCGGTCCATCTGGTATCAGTGAGAGTGCCTGGGTGCCTGGTCACATTTTACAACTCAAAGCCTTCAGTCTGGAAAGCTGTGGGAAAATGATCATTGAATTAACTTGTGTGGGAGTGAAGTAAAGTATACTAAAAATATGACTGCAACAGTGAACAGTGATGTTGACGGCTGAGACAGAGACTGAACAGTACTGAGGGTGAGATTATGAAGATGAGCAGGTATTAAAAGGTGTCACTTAGGAGCGAGAGAAGTCATAATAGGCTGTTAGTACACAAATAATGCACACCGAGATGTGAAAACACACATGCACAATCTACTAAATGTCATCCCTAAAAACAGGAGATTACTTAAAGCAAAGCAGATTGCTTTTTAATCTTTTCTCAAGAACTGACACATACTCAAACTTGTGGATAATGTTGTGAGAGTTATAAATGCACAACACGGCACATAAAAACAAATTCAGGGATGCATATCAGACCTTAACACGCACACCCACACACATACATACACTTATCTAATTTAGAAAACTTTTCCACCCTCTTCCTCATTCACTCTGTCTGCCTCTGTTCTCATTAACAGTAGATCTTCCCAGCTGGCCTTGATTTATTTCTGACCTCTATTTAGCCAGGGATTAGACAGAGTGTGCTGTCATTTCAATCTCTGTCTAGTTAAGTTTTATTTCCCCCGCCACTGTGATTGTGTTTCAGCGTCTGGAATTAACATTGGAGGCAGTGACAGGCATACAGATAGATGGATAGAAAAGCGACAGTCCCCACAGTGGGAGCCTTTCTATTATTCTCAAATACTGACGGATTCCTGGATGATCCTGTTTTTAAAAGAACCCTTTAACTCAACACAAGACTAATTCATTACAGAAATAATTGGACACGAATTCCCAAAAGTGGAAGACAAGTCGCTATGCTTGATATTGACATATTAACTAAAACAGTACCAATTTCAATGAATTAATGAAAATTAAAATGATATTATTTAGCGGGTGAACTTTTATGGTCACCCCTGTCAGATTCCTCAATGTATGATTTCAGGATGCATACTAATGAGATTCATTTGTCTTTTCCCGCTCTTTATAACGCTGAACCCAATATTTTCATATAGGCAGTTTTCTATAGGTTGAAGCAGTAATATCCACTTTAAATCAAGGAGGTCTGGTCTTTTCTATCTTATCTGCTTGTGTGCATGTGTGTCAGTTAGGTTCTCTACAAAACTGAGATGAAAGTGCAGGAAGGATTTAAAGACAGCAAACAATGACAGCAAGGACAAAGGCAGGAACAATGTAACAGTCTGTCTCTTTGTAGCTCCATTCACACTGACAGCTTATTCCATCTCTGTGGCATCTTTGAACTGCACCCAGGCAGAAAGGGGGAACATTTTCCACCACTGAGACAGCCCTGGTCTGCATTGGGAGGTAAAAACAGGGCCATAACCAGAGCAAAAACGAGTGCTGTGTGGATTGGCAATGCAGAAAAGTACAACGAGGCCACAAGGAGGCCCGCAAACTCTGCACATAGGATCAAATTGGTCCATCATGGAACGGTAAGAGCAGCGTTCTGGTCCACCAAATGGCAGCCAGGCTAACACTGGATTCACACAGGTGTGTTGCAGAAACACACCTGGGAGTGAAATGGGAGTGGCCATGTTGACATTTCTTCATCACACCAAAACCAACAAATCAAATTTCTTTCTGCTCGCTACAAAAATAACCATCAGGCTTTGAATTAGCCCCGCCTCCATATTCAATTTCATTAACTAGCTCTAGCTGTATAGCCGCAACTGAATTGGCTGACGCATGCGTTGAAGTGGGAAAAGTTGAAAATCTCCCAATGTATGATGGAGCCAACACAGTCGACGCAACAAGTTCAGCTCGGCTACAGAAGAAGTCAACCCATTCAAGTCCATGGTGACAGATGCATGCAACGCAGCTGTATGAGTCCAGTGTAAAGGTCCAGTGAAGAAAAAAAGTCTGTTTTTTCAGCCAGAGCAGTAAGGCCAGCTGCAGTGGCTATATTAGGACCTTTGTCACTTGGCTTGGGGCACTAGCTACTTAATGAACCCTGCTGCCGCGCTAAGCAACCTGGAAGAGCCTCCACCAACTGAGGCCGGGCCGGCATGTTCCTCCCACAGCTTAGGTTCACGGTGGTAGTGATGGGAAAACTGAGGCCACAAGAACAAGACAGAAACTTTATTTAATTACTTTTTGCAGCATTTATTCATCACTGTGTCTTATTCAGCACCGACTGAATAAAGCAGCCAGTCTCCAGAGACATTAGGGATTTGGTGCTGACTGTGGAAGCAAAGTATAAAAAAGGGGCTGTCAATACATTAAGGAATGTTGCAAGGGGAATATAATTACAATTTTGTAAAAAAGTGAAATATTATGTTTTTTTACCAGTTGTTCATTTATTCTAGCTCTAATCCCCCTGATTTCCTCAGATTAATCAAAATGCATTCCCGTTAGCCTGACTGTAGGGGGGAAAAAAATCATAAATAATCATGATAATTTTTGCTTTGACTGTTATCTCCTTTCTTTTAATAATGGATGGTCCTGCATAACCTATGCTTACAAACACAATAACCAAAGCACTGAAGCTCCTCTCCTTATACTTTCCTTCTTCCGGGCCACTTCACTCAGTTAGGTACCTTATTAAACAAAAAAGCCTATCTGACTACAACCAAAACATTTTACAATAGCAATAACATAATAAATTGTCAACCCAGACATTTGAAAATCATCATTTATAATCATGTTCAAACGTTAGTACTGATTCTTTCATTCTTGTTTTTTTTTTTTTTAAAACAAGAATAATAATACTTTTTTTTTTTTTTAAACAATCACCACATCATAGTGCTTCCTTGTATTAGGCAAACACAAAGTCAAAATGGGCTAATATTTTCCATGAAATGGTAATATGTCTCAGTTTCAGCATCTTATTTGTTCTTTATGTTCTGTTGGGAATAAAATTTGGGTTTATTCATGTTTCACACAGCATCCCAAATTCTCTTGGAAATGAGGTTGTATATATCAAAATTGAAGCCAAAAGGAAAGAATAATGTGAGCAATACTAAGTAGCACTTCCAAAGGAGGATAAGTTGTAGCCAGGTGTTGCTCGTCATCAACCCTTATAAGCAGGTGTGCAGACCTGTATAAAAACATACATTTAGATATTTAGCTGGTCTGGGGGTTTCAAAGGCATGTTGAGACAATAAGATACTAAGACTCATTACAATGATTCTGAATATGTTTTCTAACAAAAACATGGGAGTAACAGAGGAGTTACTAAGTTTTGCACATGGCTATATGATTTCTTTACTTAAATTTTACTGTAATCAATTCTAAATTATATAAAGAAATGCAACGAGTTTTAGTGAAAATACAATTCAAGTAGTTCCTACCAATAAACCATAAGCTTTTGCACTGTATCAGACATTTGAACTTATCACAGAACAATATGCACACATTAATACACATTAAGATTTGTTGGATTCAGGAGTCTAAATTAATCTTGAAGTCCACCACGCCCAAAGAAAGAGAGCTGAAACTGAAGAAGATAAATCTATGTTGAAATGTCTTGCTAAGGTCATTTTTTCTGACAGCCTTTCATACCATCATATATGTCAACATCTAATCTTATTATATAAACTGTCTTACAACAGTTCATGAGAGTGCCATGAAGCATAATCCTTTTGATTCATGGGCCTTGACATGTTGTTCTCTTATCTTCATGTGTGAACACAAACATACAGCCATGTTTAAAAAAAAAAAGAAATAAAAATGGTGCTTATTCTCTTAAATGTACTTTTTTTACAGGTTGTATACATCGGGATAGAGCAAAAAATGTCATCTTGACCTTACCAGGTCTTGAAATTAGGCGAATAAGACCTCAAATGGAAAACATATGAGGCATTGCAGTGCCATTATTTATTCAACAACATCTAAATCAAAATGCAGAAGAGTGCAGTGCAGTGTATAGAAAACTCGTAACATGATTTAATAGCTTAGTGAACCACCTTCAGCAGCAAAACTTGAAGTAATCTTTATAATGTTATTAGTCTGTCCCATTGTTGTCATAAACTTCGGTACACTTTTTCTTTTCCTAGATTCCTTCAGCCATTTCAATATTGCAAATAATTGGTTAGGCACAGCTCTCTTCCTCTCATGCCATTTCAATTGGATCAAGGTTTTGCCAGTATGTCTGGGGTCACTGTCATGTTACGTGATTCTGTCTCTAACTTTTGACCAGATTGCAAATTTAGGCCGTGCTACCATGTTATCTTTAGCAAAAGGAGGTTTTCCCCTGGAAAACCTTCCAGACAAATTATGTGTTCAGTCTTTTTCTTACCGTAATGTCATAAACTTTAATATTTGACTTGAGTTTAGCAGGACCTGACCTTATCTAGTCCACATCAATTAGCATCCCACCTGGTCTCAAAACACTCACCAGCTCCTCAACATGAGGCTGTGTTCTTAAAAAGGCAGAGGATTTTTGGCAGCACAACTACGAACCTCAGCAATTTCTACAGATGTACCATGGAGAATCATCAACAACTCAGTCGCATTGTGGTAGGGAAGCTGAACAATTCGGGACAGAAAGGTTCACCAGTGTGTGATAAAAGCTGCACAGTTCATCACTGGAGCAGCTTTGCCATCAGTACAGAACATTTATACCAGCAGAGCAATCAGGAGGACTCACTACATCATTGAGGACATTTTACCCACACAACACAGTCTCTTCACACTCCTGCCGTGAGAAACACGCTACAGGAGTGTAAAATCAAGGACAATAAGACTCACAAGCAGCTTCTACCTACAGGCCATCAGACTCCTGAATGCCAAAATCAACACTGTACATTCCATCACATCTACAACACACCCCATGACTCCAACCGAGCCTGACTGCCGGATCTGTGAAAGCAATATTCATCTGTTATTTTTATTCTACTTCTATTTGTTCTATTCTAATTTTATTTCTGTTTCATGTGAAGGGAGGCAAGCTGAGAGAGAATTTCATTATGTGGTAAACTGCTGCATTTTCACTGCATATATGACAATAAACGTGTTGATTTGATGATTTCTTGACATATAGGGAAAAGCTACATGGTTATAAATCAAATAAAACTTCCATAAATGTGCAAGGCAGCTTTGTCAGTGAAATGTGGGTTCATTTGTTTAAAAGAAGAATTCAATTTAAAATTAAAACACCAGCCAGTAAAAAGAAACAAACAAAAATGGTGTTGATACAAAAGAGAAAACACAAACTATAAAAATCACACAATTTTCAAGCAGATGCTGGTGAAGAGCTGAGAAGCAGGAACTTGTTTAGGAAGACATTCGTATTAATTCATGAGTTCCATGAGTTAAGGTGAGTGTGCTTAGTGTGATCTGCTGGATTTTAAGGTGGTAAAGCTGTTTTCAGAGGGTTTGTGTCATTCCACTGGAGCTCAATGTACTGACATGAACACAGAACAATTGCTATTTGTATACTGAAAATAATACATAACATTCAAAATACCTTTTCCTCTGCTGTCCAGTTTTCTATATTTGTTTCATGATATATACATGTCTGTTTCTGCTTTTCCTTTCTCTTATCTTCCCCTAATCTCGCTGCCTGACTTAGACATAAAAAAAAACCTCAAACTGTGTGTTTTCTATTTTTTTTTTTTTCGAAGTTACACCTATCATCATATCATAACTGTTTGTTTGTTGTAGCTTCATGCATACACTGCATGATCTACACATACAGATGTGGTCCTGAAGTAGTGGGGCAGATTGCTTAAACAATCTTTCACTTGGTGATACAAGCACCAAAATTGGCACACTTGTGCAATAGAAGCTACTTTTTCAAAAAAGTACGATATCCAACTATCAAATACAAAATGGCTGCTATTTTTCAAGATGGCCACCATTCATAGCCGCTCGAAATTGTATTTGCACTAAAATAATGACAAAATAATGTCATTGTGATAATCTGTACATCAAAATATATGTTTTTGGACACGAGGAAGCCAATTCTGCATTCAAAATTTCATCATCATCATCAATTGTTATATAATTTCAGACGTTCGCTCACGAATGATTTTGAATGTCAAATTTTGTTCTTGCAGCATTTCAATATAATCTTCTGTATAAAAAGCTTTTATTCAACGTACAACCTGATTTCTGGAAAAGTTGGGATGTTTTTTTATATTTGAATGAAATTAAAACTAAAGGACTAAAAAAATAAACTCAAAGAGAAATGTTAAAACTGAGAAATTTGACACTTTAATGCACAAAATGAGCTCATTTCAAATCAGATGCCTGTTCCAGGTGTAAATAGTTGGAGAGGGGCGTGTTCACCATGGTGGAGCATCTCCACCTCCAACTCTGGTGGACATTCCTGCAATCAGCATGTCAGTTACACGCTCCCTCAAAGCCTGCAACATCTGTGGATTTGTGCTGTGATAAAACTGAACATTTAAGAGTGTCTTTTATCGTGGCCAGTCTAAGGCACGCCTACGCAATGATCCTGCTGTCTAATCAGCTTATAGATATGCCATACCTGA
The DNA here is from genome assembly GCA_018398805.1 of Hirundichthys speculiger. Taxonomy (NCBI): domain Eukaryota; kingdom Metazoa; phylum Chordata; class Actinopteri; order Beloniformes; family Exocoetidae; genus Hirundichthys; species Hirundichthys speculiger. Next base: position 1,362,625 of record JAGFBZ010000644.1, read on the forward strand.
CGAATATGTCCAAACCATGTTTGACTCAGGCTCAAAACCACTGGCTGGTTCAGAACCAGGAGAGGTCTCTGACCTGGAGGCGGCCAGTCCAATCAAATTGGTCTCCAAACCAGCAGAGGTCTCTCAACAACAGATGGAGAAAAAATCAGTGAAGAAATGCAAAAACAAGAAAAATCCAAAAAGAGCAAAAAAGCGTAGACACGGGAAGAAGACAACAGAAGCCTCTGTGAAAACACAGGAAGTCATCCCAGAAGACAATTGGATTCTTGAGGAAAAGCTGGCTGAGTTGATGGGAGACTCAGAACCAGGAAAGGTCTCTGACCTGGTGGGGACCAGTAGAGTCAAACTGGTCTCCAAACCAAAAAAGGTCTCTCAACAACAAAAGAGCAAAAAATCCAGAAGGAAACGCAAATACAAGAAGAAGGAAAAAATCAGGACACCCTGAGGAGGAAGTTATTCCAACCCAGGACTTGATTTTTCCAGACAAGGTGGGACCAACAACAGCCACTTCAGAACCAGAAGACATTTCTCTCTTGGTGGAGGCCAAGGATGAACAAAAACCTAAAAAACTTAAGAAAAAGAAAAAGAAGAAGCCTGGACTCCCTGTGAATTGTAACCGAGGTGAAGCAACCAAAGAAACTTCTCCCCACAGGAGAGTTAGTCCACCAGAGGACCCATTAGTCCACATCAGGTTGGAGAAACAACAAACTCACAACCACAAGAGGTCTCTGAGAACAAGGAGACCAGTGAAGCTGAGCTGGTCTCCAAACCAGGAGAAACCCCTTAAATGGTGGTGTAAATGGAATTTAGGCTCATATATCCTAAAATGCAGCTAACCTCATATAACCTGTATCTGACCTCATATAACCTTTTATACTCGCCTGCACATCAGTTAAGTTCATGTGCTACTGTGAACCGAATATCATCCTGTTCTCACAGACACCTGCAAGGTCAAATAACTAAGATATGAGGCTAACGAAACATGAAGTAAGGCTCTCTTTGTTCACTATCAGTAATACAACATGACCATATATGGGCTTCTGGTGCTGTTGCTTAAAACTCTCTGTCTCTCTGTCTTTTGCCAGAGAGAAATCTTTTCTCTCTCCATGCGCATGATATATTCTTGACTTGACTTAATAAAAAACATTGTGAACGCAGTTGTTATATTTTATTCTACTGGATTCTTCTTCAGATAATATTTTCCACGACAGTGGAGACCAAGGAAATTGAACTGGTCTCCAAATCAGAAGTCTCTTATCTGGTGGAGACCAAGGAAATTGAGCTGGTCTCCAAACCAGTAGAAGTCCCTCAACTGGTGGAGACCAATGAAATTGAACTGGTCTCCAAACCAGAAGTCTCTTATCTGGTGGAGACCAAGGAAATTGAGCTGGTCTCCAAACCAGTAGAAGTCTCTCAACTGGTGGAGACCAAGGAAATTGAACTGGTCTCTAAACCAGAAGTCTCTCATCTGGTGGAGACCAAGGAAATTGAGCTGGTCTCCAAACCAGTAGAAGTCTCTCAACTGGTGGAGACCAAGGAAATTGAACTGGTCTCCAAACCAGAAGTCTCTCAACTGGTGGAGGCCAAGGAAATTGAACTGGTTTCCAAACCAGAAGAAGTCTCTCAACTGGTGGAGGCCAAGGAAATTGAACTGGTCTCCAAACCAGAAGAAGTCTCTCAACTGGTGGAGGCCAAGGAAATTGAACTGGTCTCCAAACCAGAAGTCTCTCAACTGGTGGAGACCAGTGAAATTGAACTAGTCTCTAAACTAGGAGAAGTCTCTCAACTGGTGGAGGCCAATGAAATTGAACTGGTCTCTAAACCAGTAGAAGTCTCTGAACTGGTGGAGACCAGTGAAATTGAACTGATCAATGAACAGCAAGGACTTCCTCACTGCCAAAGACAAGAGAAGCCTTCTTTTTGGAGGAGAGTCAAGAAATTCATGACCCTATCAATGTCTGCGGCAGAACAAACATGAGAGGAGAAATGAAGAAGATCATTATTGTACTCCTCATGAATTGGCTGAATCAACAGAAGTGTCACCATCAGAAGAAAGTTCTGAGGTTGTGGCAGAAACTGAAGTCTTGGAACCACAAGACGTCTCTGAACTAGTGGAGGACAATGAAAAAGAAGTGGTCTCCAAACAGAAAGAAACATCTGAAGAAAAACCAAAACCAGAGAAGGTTTCCTTGTTGAGGCGCTTTAAGAAATTCATGGCGCCATCGTGGAGGCGCCAGTACAAGGACAAGAAGAAGAACCAAGACCAGATGTAAGAACAAGAGTTGAAAAGAGAAAAGAAAAGAAAAAACAGGCACCACAGACTCTGTGGTGGTGGGTTTTCTCCAGGTGCTCCGATTTTCCCCCACTTTTATGGTTTTTCAACAATTTACTCCATTTTTTTTCTTTCACCAAATTTGAAATACTTGTACCAAATATGAATAAAGAATTATTAAAATACAAACCAAATCTATGTGTTTTGTATCCAGACTTTTCTCTGAAAGGAACTGTGTTTGTGTCATACTTCTGTACAGCAGCAGCTGAATGTTACAGTGTCCCTGTTAAAGTGTTATAAACCAAAGATATTTAACAAAATTAAATTATTCACATGTTGAGATCAGAGGCAAATACTGTGTTTGCTTCATTTAGAATGACAACAAAAGAAAAGCTAAGTTTCAAAGTCCTAATAAAATGACTGATCCTGATATGTGGTGAACAAAGCAGGTTCACAGCTCATCTTCTTCATCCAGATGAGTCTCAGTGAAGTTCAGGGCTCAGGACGCCACAGTTTAGATGAGGGAACTGAAGTTCTGGGTGGACGCAGGAAACGTCTCCAGAGTTAAAACTGTCATCTGTCACAGATTCACATCACATAATCACTGTCTGGATCAGGTTTCATTGGTGAAACTGAAACTTCTGGCTGGGTTAGATGTTGTGGAACATTAAATGTCCTGCTGCAGACATCCAGGATGTTGATCAGAGATATAATGAATGTTACTGTGAATATTTGGAGTCAAAACCCAATCAAACTGACTCAGAAAACTGATGTCATTCTTCCTATCACAAATTAAGTTTTAGTGATGTTAAACTAAAAATCCTTTTGATTTTTTTTCTTGTTTAACTTAATCTGATGTTAATGAGATGTTTGCATCAAATTAGGAAAAAATGACCCTCTGACCTCTAATCTATCACTAACCTTAAACACCATCTGATCTATATGAACATGGATGTTAGCATGGAGCTAACATTTCTGTGGTTAAAATGTTGCTAACTTAGCTTCATATACAATGCTGCTTACTTAGCTGTGGTTAGCATGTGGCTAACTTAATTCATTTACAATGCTGCTTACTCAGCTGTGGTTAGCATGTAGCTATGTTAGCCTCATTAACAATGCTGCATACTTAGCTGTGGTTAGCATGTGGCTAACTTAGCTTCATTTACAATGCTGCTTACTTAGCTGTAGTTAGCATGTAGCTATTATTTGAATTATACATGCATAAATGTCTCGGTGAAGTTACCGATATGGTATCACAATTTTTCATGACAGAAATGCAATAGCTTGAACTGAATTTAGCCTGAATCATTGTTTTACTCTTTACATGTGCAGGAACACATTTGCAGGTTGTGTGCAGTTCAGAGTGTAACAATAACATTTGCATGGCCCCCGACATTCACCAGTGCAGCGGCATTTTGTCAGCTGCTGGCAGGACTGAGCAATGGGTGGAAGGGTTGACCACAAAACTTCCCAGGATTCCCCTTGCTTTCTCGAGCCCCAGTTGCCAGGGCTTTCAGAATGCATTTGGCGGACTGTTGCTTGGCCCCGTATGCAGGCAACTTGGAAGGTTGACCATTTGACATTCTAAACAAGCGATTAACTAGTTTGTGGGATAGAATCGTAGTACCGTCATTTCCGAGCAAACAAGTGCAGTCTTGCTTCATCAATCTTTGTAGTGTTACTGTGCTTGTCATACATAGTGACAACAAACTTTTCAAGAATGTCAAGGTCGGCATCCTCTATGGTAGGTGGGTACTGGCTGAGGACAGCATGTTTGCCATGCTGTTGTCTTGCCTCTACCTCGAAATGCTGACACAACATCATAGCCAGTGAAGGCATGAAAGAAGAGCATGCCACTGGATTTCTCTGGGCCGAGGTTTCTCACTAAGTCATGAATTGGGAACCATATAATGGACTGCCCCTGGCTGATTTCAACCCAAATCATTTCCAAGCCAGCATCCTGAAGACTCGCAAAGACCCCAACTGCTATGACAAGAATGTCTGTGTCACATGCTTTGATCAACACAGACTTTTGTCTGCTGCTTGGCTGCATGGAGGACATGTGTGAAAATCCTGAAGTCAGCTTCTTCATGATTGCAAGGTTGTAGGCCTTCAAAGTTGATGGGTTTGTTTGACAAGACCTTCTCTCCTTTGGTCACAACTACGACATTGTTGGGACACATGGATACAATCTTGTCTGCTAGATACTCAAACAATTCTGTCTTATTGTCACTGTCTCTGAGAAAGCTGGACCAGATGGGTGGCACCTTGGTTTTGTATGTCACTCTACGCCGACTTCCTTTGCCTCGCTTTGATCTTGTTCAGCCTTGAGGCTTGAAGTCTTGTAGACATCAAACATGATGTCTGTTCGCTCATACTTCGATGAGTAACTCCGAATCTTTGGCACTACATCACGGACAGCATATTCCTCAAATGTCTTTGAGGTCTTTGGTGAGAGAATGTGTACTATCTAACAACAACACTACAACTAACTACACTTCTATACTAGTTGAGATGTATAAGGGGCTTATTAGATAGCATTTGGGACACTTATGTATACTACTGCCTATTTAACACTACAATAGTCAATAATTAAAATAACTACATTTAGTACACTACAAGCCGACGTTGAACCCTATGCTGAGTTTCACAGCAGTGATGTCACCAGTGTGCCCTGGTTGTGCTATGACATCACTCTCATGAGGTAATACAAACCAACAACATTAATATTTGTACTACAGTAATGTAACAACTACTTAGCAGTGGACAAGTAAACTTTGTCACCAGGTAGCTTATACAAGTTTTCTGTTAAAAACACCAATATATAATAATGTATCAGGCGCCATATTGAAAAATGGTGGCCATATTGGAATTTGGAATTCATTATTGGATTTAATACATGAAAATACATTCATTTGGTATTTGGACCATAAAAATATTGTGTTTATTTGAGTTCCACTTCAACAAAGTACATTTTTTCAAACTTGCTCTGGCGGCCATCTTGCAAATTGGCAGCCATATTAAATTTCATGTTGGATATCGTACTTTTCTTAAAATATGTATCGTGAGCGTCATCTGTGCCAATTTTGGTGCTTGTATCACCAAGTGAAAGATTCTTATGAAATTTTTGGATAATCTGCCCCACTAAAGCCCTGTCTTTTTGTGACTATTTAAAGCAATAGCTTCTGAATTATTTATACAAGGGAAATTGGAAATTGGTGCTGGAGAAGAGACTCCATCAATAGTCAAACCTCGGATTAAGGGAAGAACAATGCAAAGTTCTGTTCTGGCTGTGGAACACTGGACCAGTGCTATATCCTTCACTAAGGTCCAAGAGTGAGGTTTACCAACTAGTCCACAGATGCTTTGTGGACTTAGAAAAGGTATTAGAATGCTCTAGGAGCAAGGGGTACTGGGTCCGTTGCTACGTGACATGCAGTCCCTACATAACTAAGTCAGATTCATTTCCAGTGAGACTAGGACTCATTTGGGGCTGCCCTTTGTCTACAATTAAATTAATAACTTTTATCAACAAGAAACAGAGGGGGTCCGGTTTGTTGATTTCAGGGTTGTTTCTCTACTTTTTGCAGACGATGTGGTCCTGTTGGCTTTATCAAGCCGTGATCTTCAGCTCTTGCTGGAGAAGTTCGCAAGTGTGAGTTGTGAAGCAGTGGGTATGAGAATCAGCACCCCCAAATCTGAGAGCACAGTTCTCAGTCAGAAAAAGGTAAGTGGGTGGATTTAAGTATCACAGAATCTTGTTCATGAGTGAGGGAAGAATGGAGCGGTATATTGACAGGTGAATCACTGTTTCGTCTGTAGTAGTAATTCTGTGACGTCTGTTGTACTGAAGGGAGAACTGAGCCAAAAGGCAGGGCTCTCTGTTTACTGGGCAATTTATGCCCTATGATCATGAATTGTGGGTAATGACCAAAAGAACCGGTTGAAATGAGGGTCAGTTGGCCAGTCATTTAGGGTAGAGTTGCTGCTCCTCCACATCAAGAGGAACCAGCTGAGGTGGTTTAGGTTTCTGGTTAAGATACTTCCTGGATCCCTCACTGGGGGAGTGTTTTGGGTATCTCCAACCGGGCAGAAGCCCCAGAGCAGAATCAGGACAAGCTGGAGAGATTAAGTCTCTCAAATGGCTTGAGACCACCTCTGTATTTCCCCAGAGGAGCTAGAGGAGGTGATTACAGAGAGGGAGGGCTGGGCCTTTTTACTCAAGGTGCTGGCCCTCGACCCAAACTTAGATATGTGGAAGTTAATGGATGGATGGATGGAAAATAATCTCTCTTTAAAACCTTTGTCATAATGATGCAGGTGAAGTTTTAGCTTTGAACTATTGTTACAACTGTGTTGCCCAGAGAACTAGCAAACGCAATCTTGTTGTATACAGTAAGTAGGACTGAATATTTTACAGGGACGATGATGACTGGTTAGGTAGCTAATGTTACACTTTTTGACCAAGTTTGACTCTCTATCACAGGCCTAAAACCAAGAGTGATGAATTCTGGCAACAATCTAGTTTCACTAATGTTTATGTATATGCCCCAGTGTTGACCCTCACCTCATCCAGACGGGCTTCTGCTGGTGAAACTTTTGTGTCGAGCAGTAATGGACTGTATGGAAGTGAAGAGAGGCACCGAAGCAAGCAAATAGGGAGTTAACAAAAGCAACCCTTCTATGTAGAAATTAGTCCAGCTGGTAGACAATACTGGCTAACCAGTGGCTGCATCACAAGTGTTTCTGCAGAACACAGGCAAAGGAAAAAAAGAGGTACTGAATAAAGCCACAGAATAGCACCGGTTACGATGAAGATGGAGGGATGGAACAGGATAATAAGGGAGAATTTAGATGCTAATTATCATAATCAAGTCCTTGCCACTAATGAATAAATGAAATGTCATTAGCACACCTACGTACATGCACCTGTTACTATTGTCATACCATTAGCTCAAATCACCCATGAAGGCCCTCGATTACTAGAGAAGGACTAAAATATGGCTGGTACAGAAGGAACAGACACGTTCAGATGAGCAAACAGATCTGCTCGAATGTCACAAAATAGTCTTCTACATTTTTTTTGCCGTAACAACACACATCAAACAATGTGAGGATATAGAGACTTGCAATTATAGAAAAACAGAAATAAAACAGCAACTAAGATAAAGATGAAGACTTTTAAAGATTAAATATAGAGAAATAACTAAATGTAACATTTGTAACAAAAATGCACATGCTTATTTGGGAATTTGGTTGGGTTCATGTTTGCTACCATCTGCAAAGTTGATGGATGCTCGAAAACCCGTGCTCTCTCCAGTGTTGGGCAAGTTTACTTTCTACACAGATGAGTTAAGTTCATAGCTCACAGAAATTAAAATGAACCAGTTCAGTTCATAGTTCATATTAGGGCTGAACGATTTTGGAAAATAATCTAATTGCGATTTTTTTCCTCAAAATTGCGATTGCGATTTAATATGCCATTTTTTTTTCAGGTCCTCTTCTCATGTATTTTTCAAACACTGTCATAATAAACAATATCAGATTTATTTAAAGTGCAGATTGCAACAATAAAGCAAACAAATCTGTGGCTTTACCTCTTCAACATCTAACTTTTCACGTTTCATGAAACATGTGTAACATTTATGTAAACATGTGGACTGCACTTCTTAAACACTGTCTGAGATTGACAGGACAGTGTATAAATAAATAAATAAAATATACAGACATAGAAAAAATAAAGCTTACTGATCTCCAGTCAGTAACATCACACAGGAAAATAAAGAACAAATATCTGCTCTAACCAATTGGACATTTTCAAAAAAAAAACTTTTTGAACACTAATAGAAATATTATATTTACTCAGTAACAGCAGCACACAACATACTGAAGTGCAAAATGAGTATGGCACTGTTAGCCAGAAAGATTCTTCTGTATAGATCTCGGGAGCTCACAGATTTTTTGCAAGGAAAAGGGGGGGGAGCTCGAGTTGTCTCGCGCGGCGGGCGGGGTGTTCGTGGCTGTGCACTGTGCCCGACAGAGAGAGAGAAGCGCGGTTCGCGAGGCGGCCTAAACCTAGCGGTTTGAGTGCGCTTGAGTCTCTAAATCACCAGAAAAAGTCGCTAGATTTGTCGCTAGTCGCTTTCTACAAATTAAGTCGCTAGAGGGGACTGGAAAGTCGCTAAGTTGACAACACTGTTTGCTCTGCTCAGCTCAGCTGGGCTCACTCGCAAGTCACGTGACGTCGCCAGATCACGCGACAGTAATATCGCGGCCTTTGCGGTTTGAAAATCTCGTTTTATGATATCGCGAGATTATCGCAAATGCAATTAATCGTTCAGCCCTAGTTCATATTCAAAATTTGTTTTTCAAAAAATTAACTAATAATTCATTTACTAAATAGTTCAAGAACTAAAAATGAACTAAATAGTTCATTTTTAGTTATTTTCTAAAATCATTTTTTAATGTTGCTGCGAGTAATTATTTGTCAAAATAATTGCCACTACCCATATACTACACCACCACAAACAGCAGTTATTTTATCCATTTTATCTGTCAAAAACTGTGTCCAATTCAGAATCCTTAACCAACCAGGGTTCACATTAGCTTTGAGGGTACAGCCCATGTAAAACTGTCATATCCCTTTAGGCTTCTCTCTACAGTATATTAAAAATATGAGGAAAAACTTGCTGCCAAATGGTCTTTATTATAAGAAAAAAACAGGTCCTTAAGGTGCAAATGTTTTTTTTCTCCCAATTCAACATTTAAATCCCCGACTCCAAATATTACAGTATAATCTTTGGAGTCGGGGCGCTCCTCCGGCTCTAGGTGACTGCAGCTTTCATCTTCCTCCGTGCTTGTTTTAAACATTTGATGACACAATTGTTAGCGTGACAGGAGTGACAGCCCGTGTTGCCATGTTTGATTGCTTTCCAAAGATACATATAAGGCTCGTTGAAAGAGCGTCGTTCACAATTGCCCAAATAAACTCTTTCACACCCAACGCTCGTCAAGGGAAAAGAGCACATTCAGTTCACGTTCGCACAAAATACAAAATAGTTTGTGAACTTTCGTTGAATGAACGCGTTCAGGTACAACACCGGCTCTCTCCTAATACCATAGTAACGAATGTCAGAATCCCATTGGCCTCCGGTTCAACTGTAATGTTTCTCCCTCGGGTTCAGTCTGTGTGTGTGTGTCAGTCCTATTACATGGTAATACAAATCCTATTGAAAGGGGGGAACTTTTGCAAATTATTGCCCCACAACTTCCCCATGTGAAAGAGCTGTTAATTTGGCTCTGATTCTTTTGTGCATGAGATCAAAGATCTAAACATGAAATGCTGACATCAAAGTCAATCCATGTAAGTAGCTAAGCATCAGTGCATTGTTTTTGATATCTGCAGCTGTAATAAACACATTTCATCATTAGCAGTAATGATGAAATGTATTTATGAAATAATTCTATCAAACCAAAGTGAAAGCTGAATGTACAGCAGAAGGTGGAAGCAACATTCATATAGTTTATAACATCTTATTGGACAATCTATATTTCAGAACAGCAGAGGAAGTGCCATACGAATACAAGCATTCCTCCTATGTGATCGCTGTACAAAAGACAAAAATAAAATTCATAGGGCAAAAAGATCTCGAATAAAATACTAATGAATAGAGTGGAAATAGCAGACAAAATTTACTGTTAAATCAATTTAATTATCTATGAAAAAAAGATGATTAGATCATCTGGGATAAAAGGCAACTGAAAGCACTCTGAGGTCATTTTCCAGCGAACAGAGATGGCAACTTCATGAACTAATGTAATTTCTCTGCTGTGCTGGACAGCATTACATGGTATTTGCCTTGTTTCTCTGACTCAAATAGGAAAAATAGAAGTTCAGATTCTGACATCTTGGATTCTGAGAATAAAATATTAACATCAAGCACATAAGTTTATCTTATATAGCTAGATGATTAAGGAGCCCTAAAGAAACTATTTTACTGCAGACGATAAAGCTGTCAGAAACAGGTAGAAAGTGAAGGTTTGATAAACTTTCCTGGGTATTCCAGCCAACGCATTATCCTTATTTTTCCACAATTTAGTGATTAAGACATGCCCTCTTTTTACCTGATCTACCCTTTTCCAACTGGTCTCAAACTGATCTGTCCTAATGTTGTCAGAAGCAGATTTATCACATTATCTAGAGGTTTTTCTATGGAAAAGAATACTTCCAACACAACTGATGTGTTTCTTTTTTATGGCTCAGATAATGGGGAGTAAAAGAGACCAGATGAGTCACTTAAAGTAGAAGCTGTCTTGTAGTGTTTAAGTCCTCAACTCTGAAGCTTTACTCATAAGGAACTGCAGACATGACTTTAGTATCTTTCCGTACAATGAAGGTTAGAGAAGCAATTTGTTTGACAGCAATAATACACCTGCACCTCTTTCTCCTTACTTTTTAAAATGTGCAATGATGAAAGCTCTGCCTGCTACCATTTTTAATTTTTCAATAATCAAAAGTAATAAAATACACAGTGCCAGAAGGAGTCCTGTGTTACAGTAAAAATTTGAAAAGGATAGATCAGGGGTCGGCAACCCGCGGCTCTGGAGCCGCATGCGGCTCTTTAGTCCCTCTGCAGTGGCTCCCTGTCGCTTTGGGGGAAAAAACTTGTCAGAAGGCGATTCTCACTCTGGAGCACATGTAATGCCCTGTAGGTTGCTCGCCAGCAGGGGGCAGAATGAGTGTGTTTAGCGCAAAATACTGCCAGGTTACTGCAACGAGAAAGTCGTATCTGTGTGTTGCATTCAGGACATAAAAAAGATGAGCGCACATTCGGTGACTAGCGCACATTCGGTGACTAGCGCTGGACATCTTTATGTGTTGCTTATGTACCACCAAAAAAAAAAAAAAAAAAACATTTCCCACACCACGTCGGTGTGCTGTAGTGGTGTAACACACAAATGAAGCAATATTGAAAACCTCCCCAAATCCCGAAAAACGTGTATTTGAAACACAGAATGCCATTCCTGATGCTTATATGAACATGAGGACGTTCGCATTTGGAGTCCTGTCAATCTTTGGATCCACATACTTATGCGAGCAGGTTTTCTCCAGCATGAACTACATCAGATCCAAATATCACTCGTCTCAGCCTGCAGTCACGTCTAACAGCCCTGATATAGAGATGCACTGCAGTGATGTTCAGAAACAAATCACGTTAAGCAGGTGAGAACACTGCCACAGTGATTCCCAAAGTGTGGGCTGCGGCCCCCTGGTGGACTGTTGTGGTACTGCCAGGTTGACCGTGAGAGGTCATTAAAAAAAAACAAATATAATTTAAATCCTCGATTTTAAAAAAATATATATATATTTTTTTTAATAACTGTAAAATATTTATAACATGATTTAAAAAATATTTAGAAATAATAAACAAATTGAGTGTTATTCTACTGTCATCTTAACTTGATATGACAAGTGTCACCTTATTTGTTGACCCCTTACATTAATATTGGAATGTAGTTTTTAGTCTTGTATGTTGATCAAAGTGGTGTTTAAAGGTTTGCATGGGCTGCAGAGATTTTTTTTACATTTTAAATTGGACCTTGGTATTCTGAAGTTTGGGAATGGCTGATTTAATAGATTTTTGTTTTCAAAAACATTTATTTTACAACCTAAGGCTGAGCTGATGTATTGTGTTTTATGTTCAGGCTTGATAGTTGATTGCTGTATGTGGCTGAGGAAAAAACAAGAGGATGACAACAGACTGAAATGGACTTAAGTCATAATTAAATACAAACTGGCCTATTTTAATGTTTACTCTTATTAAAGCTATTAAGCTGCAGCTATACGTTTTATTTATTTCAAAGTGGGCTACTTTTTATTTAATCAATGTTTTACAAATCAGTGAATGACTCAAATAGACCTGTTCTTTGTTTTATTTCAAAGTTGGTCTACACATGCCAGTGTTTTTTTTTCTCCTCTTTCAAAAGATTCAAGATTCAATATATTAACTGTCATGTCAACAAGTTGATAGGAATCTGTCCTGGTTCTTCTCCCAAAACATATACAGTGCAACAGCACCCAATATAACATCTTTATAAGGGTTTAAGGTTTTCCTTTGTTATAACAGGTAAAAACAGCAATAAAATGTCAACAGTTTTCTGTTTGTTGTTCTGTAATTTCATAAATGCAACTAACTATAGTTCTTTTACAGTGGATGATTAAAAAAAAATGGAAATGAAAATTTAATTAGTATCTTGTATGACCTCCTTTTGCATTAAAAATTTAAAAAACTGCCAAACATAGTAAGGAATAAGCTTTTGGATAGATTCAAATTCATCTGAATACAGTATAACTATATATAAGACTGCATACACTGTGTTATCTTCATTTTAAGGGTCAAATAGGGTTTGCGGTTCCAGAAGAATTTTATTCAGGGGGGAGGGACAAAAAATGGCTCTTTTTATAGTAAAGGTTGCCGACCCCTGGGATAGATCAATGATGCTTTACAGTAAAATCATTTCTCAAAGGTTCATGTCAAGAGTTTCTTAAATTATTTATCAGGATAACCAAGGCTCAACCCACTTGATTCAGGAGCACAGACGGTAAAATGATAATGACACCTGTTGGTTTGTTAACTCCTGTTTGAAACCTTCAGTTGAATGTTTTGGCCATCTCATGTCTTTAAAACTGCACATTACGAAAGAGCAGTGGACCTGTCAGAAAACTACATAAGCAAGCCCATTAGGTAAAGACTTGAGTGAAAAGTCAGCCTCTCCTTAAAATATTCCCTGCTTTATTGTCTGTTTTATTTAGAACCATAACTGACAAACTGAACAAGATTAAGCTCTATTAAACAGGACACCGTAGACTCAATCACAGTAAATAAAAGTTCTTTTTTAGATGAATGCGCAGCTTTGTCCTCCAGTAATTCTTACATATTGGTCTAGGTTTTTAAATCTCATATGGTATTTAAAACACGATGCACCAAGATTTCAAGTGAATAGTTACAGAATGTAACCCATTGTTCCTGCTGTGAGTCGCTAAATCTGTCGGATTCATTTAGAAGTTGTGAAAAACATTTTTCAGTTCTGCATTTCTAAACCGAGGTCTGAGGTTTCTAGGGTACTCTTAACTGTCAACGGCTTGGTCAGCCATGGCAGTCTGTCTGTGTTATGTGTTAAGTTGGCGTCACTCCCCGTCTCTTGTCTGCTCTGTTTCCTGTTTTACTTTGAAAGGTCTGTCTTGTCCTCATTGTTTTCTGCTTTGCTTCGTTATCCTGATTGCCTGCACCTGCCTCTCGTTTGTGCCTCTGTCTATTTAAGTCTTGTCATCTCCCCTGTCTGTGCTGGTCCATTGTCTTGTGTTCTGTGAGGTTCCCTGTCGGTAGTCTGCTTGTTCACCCGTCTGGATTTCTGGTTTTCCCTTTTTGTTGGATACCCTGTGTGGATTTTTGGTTATGTTTGGACTTTAGGTTTTTTGTTAATAAATAGCTTTTTGTTTTGCACTCCTGCATTTGGGTCCTTCATCCTGCCTCACGTTATGACACTTGCATCACAGGCCCACCTTGGAGTAGAATTATTCAGCATTGCTTGCTTTTTTTTTTTTATCTCCATCCTATGATTTCCATACTAAATTTTGAATAATTGCTACATTTAATCTTACAATCCATTACACCTTACAATTCAACAGGATTGTATATTTGTTGAACTTGCTAACTAAATTTTATATTTTGCATTCTTTGCTTTACTGATGTGTTTTATCTCACTCCCCACCAACACCAAAAGCACCAAAAGTTTGCTTACGCTTCTGTGAAACAGAAATAAACAGTTTGCACACTGGCTTGTCTGTCAAAGAGGTCCAGCTTATCCTTGATGTATATGGCAAACAGCAACATGGTTCTGCCTTTTTTGTGTCATGGTTGAACGTAGCCAAGTCTTCAACCTTCTAAGAGCACTAAAGCTCCTCTCTGCTTCAGAGGATGAGACCAGAATGACAAGGAGCAACCTGACCAAAAGTTTCGACCTCAGTGAATAAGCCCCTCACTTCTACAGGCAAACCTGTAAGAATCTTGGCAGCATCTGTGCTGCAGATGCAGCAGGCTGCTTACAGCACTGTCCCGCTGCATTATAAGTGGCATAAACCCGTTGGGGGGGAGGGGATAAATAAGTGACATCCCTAATTGAAAATGCGTTTTCTATACCTTATTTCATAGATACAAGTCTGATATTCACAGAGGAGCAGGGCAGGACATACAGGATAACGTTGCTGTGAAAAAAAACACTAAGACGTTTGGCGCCCAATGTGTTAAATAACAGCTAAGAGACACAAGACAGCAGAGAGTAGGTCTAACAGCAGATCAATGACACTTTTTTTCTTTTTTACTGCCATTGAGAAAATCTACCACATTGTTGTGTTTATAATATCTAACATTCATTTAAAATAATTATGATATGATATTGGGGGGTTTGTGGTGGCTGGTTTAAATTATTGCGTGGGTTGGAACCCACCCATCGCCCCCATAAATTACGCCTATGCAACTGTGTGTGGCAGAACTGCAGGCTGAGAAAATGTAAGTACCGTATTGGCCTGAATATAGGATGATATTTTATTGTAGAAATCATAATCTTAAAAATGGGGTCATCTTATAATTGCAGTCTAGGTTTTTCTATTGTCGTTACACATCCGCGCCGCTAGATGGGGTCGGACGTGATGAGAGCGACAATGAGCCCAGCGAGGAAGAAGACCTCCATGAGTGATGGACTGTAGTCTATTCTGATACACACATGACGAGCCAAAGGACACTTTGCACAACTGTTTTATTGCACTTTTGTATTGCAAGCACCCTTTCTCCCCCCAGTCAAATTATTTACATATGAAGCCAGCCAGGTTCGGTCAGTTTGCAGTTTACAGCTCTTTTTTTTTTTTTTTTTGAATAGCAATTGCAATATAGCAAACTGTTTATTGCACTAATGTTTCATCAATGATGAATTGCAGTACTGTTTTGTTGCAGTCTAGAATTTGTTTTTTCACAGACTGAATTGTTAATGTTCTTGAAACCGAATAACTCGAACTTTAATGGTTATGCAGTAATTGACATCATTAATGCAGTATTAAAACGACATGGTTGTTGCTTATTTAGTCATAGTCTCAGATTTTAAGAAAATTTAGTTAATTAAATAGTACTATATTTGATCTTAAATAACATGGAAACCTGACACGTATCTGTACCTTAAGTATGATACCATACTTCCTAAAAAAGATGAAATAATTAAAATGTTTAATAATACAGCAGAATGTCATCTCTGTGTGAAATTTTCTATAATAATTGTACAATAGAAGTTGTTTATGAATAATCTTATTGTCTTCAACATATTTTAATTTTCCCAAAATGATATTTGAGAAATAGGGGTCATCTTATAATCAGAGTCGTCCTATATTCAGGCCAATACGGTACTCTATTTATGAAATGAAAAGTTAGCCAAAGTCATCAGTTTGATGTGCGGTGGTGTGAGCTCAGTTAACTGAGTGTACAGATGTGAGCTCTCAAGATAGGCATTCTACGCCCTTTTTTTTGTATGTTAATAACATGCTTCAAGGGCTACTGATTGTAATTTGTCTTTAAATTTGCAATCACAAAAAGCTAGGAAAGGTACGACCCACAAAACAGACCACCTAAATAGAGGCAAATCTGAGCACTGTGAAATAGTGCTATTTTTATCAGCAAGGTGGCAGTAACGCTTTGCATTTGAGGCTTTGTGCAGACATGGTGACTTCCAGTAAAGAAAGCAACAAGCCAAAATAAGCAATACAGATCAATCATTTTACATCATTTTCATCCTTCAAACAGCCATGTGATGCTCTGGAGTGTACATTACATTCCTCCAAAACAAAGAAATTACACAATTATCCCTTCATGGCTAATGTGACGTGAGTAAAATGGCAGATGGTTCTGTCTGAGCAGAGAAGATGGAAGGAAATAATTCGGCATTAGATGAAGGACAAAAGTGGGGAAAAATGTCAACATGCTGAACAGCACTGATGGCTATCCTGGCCTATCGGTGGAAGCTGCTAGAGCAGGAAAAACCAGAAAGACGCAGATCTGCAAAGCCCCAGGTCAGTGTGAGTACAGTCCCTTTATACGTTATGTTTCACGGTACCTGGGCAGCTTCTGTTCAGCTGTTTTGACCAGAAGTGTCCACATGGTGGAAAAGGGAATCTTTTGTACCTGAGTGGTATTTTGACTAAAGCATTTTAAAGATATTTCATTAAGATCACAGAAAATTGTGACAGTTTATAAAAGAGTAGAGATGTGACTAATATAATTTGGTACACTATGTAAACATTGATATGCTCTGCTGTCAATGTGCTGGATTGCAAAACAACTCGCTGAAGACAAAACTTGGAGTGTTGACACCAGAAGGTAACTAAATGTGACGATATAATACATTTAAAGTCATTAACTGAAACCATCTTTTAAACATTTACATTTAAAGGGAATTTATTTAGATTCTAAATGTTAAAGTGTGAGCTCTGAATAACCTCTAGACATCAATACTAGGGATTCTGACACACAACAAATTATACTACAGTAATATATTCTATACAAGTCTTTTTTGTTTGAGAACCTAAAATTAGTCAATGTCAAGACAAGAGAAAGCCAAAAAATTTTTAATTTGATATTGAAATAATGCAGTCTGTATTTAGCTCAGAGCAGCATTTGCTTATGCTGTGTGAGATATGGTTAAGTAATTCGTAGAGCATCTTTAGATTGAAAAGATTATTGTCTAATAGGGCTGGGCGATTTTATCAATTCTGTGATATATATCGATTTTTTTATTTCCCCAGAGAGTATCAATATTTGAGCCGCGGGTATCAATATTCTAAGCTCCCTTCAAAACCCCCGTGTCCTGCACGGGTGCTCTTCCTGCAAAGTGCGGGAAGAGCCATTAAGTCCTCCAGCCACTAGTGTCGCTGTAGAGCATTTCTAACAAGTTAGCCAGAAGCCAGCTTCTTTCTCAGAGCTGAGCCAGTCAGGAGAATGGTGGCGAGTATAAATCCAGCGCCTGCATGCTTAAAAGCAGATGTGTGGGAGCAGTTCGGTTTTAAAAAGAAAAAGGAAAGTGAAGATTTAGACAAAAGTATGGCAGTTTGCCAGCTGTGTCACACAAACGTGATGTACTCTGGAAATACCACCAACCTGCGAGCCCACCTGAAACGTCACCACCCAGAAAAGGTAATGCTAACTGAGAGCTAACTGCTAAACCCAAGAAGTTGCAGTTGCATCCGAAACAAACCACGCTGGACAGTTTTCATCTACTTCACCTAGGTCGCAGAAAACTGCCTACTTTATTTTTCAGGATTTGAGACCGTTGGTGGAAATCGCTGGCTTGAGGCGCATGGTGAACGTGATGGAGCCCTGCTATCCTATTGTCTTTTATTCATTTTGTCCAGCATTTACAAGCTGCCTGTCAGCCATATAATGTGTAATTGATGCTTTCAGTTCAATTAATTCGAACAAAGTAATTGGAACACTCACAAGATGTCACCAAAATCACTTTGTTACTTTAAAATCTTTTGGAAAATGATGTAAATGTATTGTAAGATGAATGTCGATGGCCGCCCCAGTGGGGCAGTGGTTAGGGCAGGCAGCCATATACAGAGGCTACAGTCCTCGTGCGGCTGGTCGTGAGTTCGATTCCCGGCTCGGCGACTCTTTCCTGCGTGTCTCCCCCATTCTCTCTGCCCCCCTTCCTGTCTCTCAACTTTCAATAAAGGCCACTAGAGCCAAAAAAATCTTTAAAAAAAAAGATGAATATCGATATATATCGTATTGTGAGCCAAATATATCGTATTGTATCGTGAGATTAGTGTATCGCTACAGCCTTATTGTCTAAGGTAGCCAATTTACAGTGGAAATAATTTTCTTAGTATTTCTTTGACTAATGGCCCTAACCCCACCCTTAGAACACACCTACTCAACTTAACCCCCCCCCCCCCCTTTTTTAACCATTGCTCAGCAAGTGTAAACATGAACAGTCATCCCCATATCAAATATTGTTACTGTTTTGTACGACTGCTGCGTCTCAACAACAAAAATAAGTTCTTTAACAAAGATTTAACATGTGTGTTCTATCAGTGTGCACAACTGGTAAGAGTGCTGAAAGACCACAGACACATTTGATAATGTGAGAACATGCATAAACAGGCATGAATATACATCCACACACATACATCAGAGAAGAAATAAGTGTGAACCAGCTTTTAATAAATGGCTTTATAAACAACTCACCCTGACATAAAAGCAAGCTTAACACTGCTCTGGAACAAAGTGATGACAGACTAGGTCACATTAAGACTTTCTACAAGGCCATCTCTTTGGATCTCAGTGGGACTGCTGTTATTCCCATGAATAAACAAATGCAGACACTGAGCACATCATGCAGAGGAGAAGAGAAGCAGTCACATGTTACAACATAACTTAAAGGAGTACCCAATGAACAACAGCGACAAATTAGTATGACAACTAGACTACATACGGCTTCATCGCCAAATACATTCCTAAAACCAAGTATATATTTTTTAGAACTACAGAAACACAAGATATGTAGGTGTTCAAGTCACAAACAAATTGTACTTAATCCTGTACTTGGTAGGCAGCTTAATATACTGGAATAATTTACCTTGGAGTGTTACTAGAGATTGGATTCTACGTACAACTTTTTGACTTACAGTGATCCCTCGCCAATTCGCACTTTCAGTTCCACGGTTTTAGTTATTCGCGGATTTTTTAGAAATGTATAATATAATAAAAAAATCCAGAAAAAATCACTGAAATTCTGCAATAATCCACCCCACAGCAGTAGACGAGAGGCCACAGCTGCCAGCGAAACGTCAAATGATGACACACAGCCTCCTGTAAGCAACATGAGGAAACGCCAGATGGCCCAGCACTCTAGAATCTGTGGCCTGATTGGCTGAGACGCATCACCCAAACATCATAGGATGTTGTGCGCCTTCTCTCACAGCGAAGAAATGTTGTGAGGCAGCCTGGCCCCTTTAAGAAGGTAGCCTTATGGGTAATGAAGTGGCCTTATGGGTAATGGAGTGTGTGTGTCGTGGGACGGCAGATGAAAATGGGGTTAGATTAAAAGTGGAGTGAGCATAAACAGCAGCCCAGCGTGTATAGATTTACATTCTCTGTTAACCGCCAGGAGGCGAACAATACAACCTGTGTGATGTTACAAGTTCCTGCAGTGCCAGAATAAAGTGCTCCGTTCCATCCAGAGAAAACTTTTTTTTTTGTTGTCGTTAGCTTGTTACCCGCTAATTATGAGCCAAAAATAGCACAATACCAGCTGTTTCTTTACTGTGGTTCGGAGACGAGAGGCTGTGAAGGTAACAGAAAGAACCACAGTTAAGCCTTTTTCTTGTTTCGATGCAGTGCCTCGTTACTCTTTTGTGGTTTTTAAACATATTTTAAACACATTATTTAGGCTCGGGGGGGCTCCGGCTTCCGTTCGTGGGATTTTGATGTTCGCGGAGGGGCCGCCAGTCCCCATTAACCACAAAAAATAAGGGATCACTGTAATATCAATTTGCTCTCCAACCAAGAACCAATTTATTATGCATAAATGGATATCAGTTGTTCAGTGATTCTGTGTGTGTGTGTGTGTGTGTGTGTTACTCGTCTGCTCCATCAGCAACTCTGAAGTGAAACTATTGCATTTCAGAGTAAAATTACATTGTGCAAACAATATATAACAGTTATATTGCTTAAAATGATGACACATAGTGCAGTGAAATGGAGGCTGTACCTCTAAACTACATTAAATAATTGAAAATTTGTGGAATATTTCTAAACCACTGCATCTCTTAGTTTCATATGATAGCTCATCACAAACCAAATAAGTCAACCCAGAGCAAGTGTACTGAAATAATAAGCTCACTTCCCAAGCGAAATGAAACTCTGCTTTGCATGCACATTGGGCCAGAATACAGTGGTGAAAATATCACCTAAAAGTCTTGTAAAAACAAACACATTTACACGTCAGTGCTTACAATGAGTCAGATTTGCCCACAAGCCCCGTTCACGTCTGCATCTTAACAGCCTCGTCTTTCTCACATACACACACATGGACAAACTGAAAATCGTATTACAGTAATTTATTATACTGCAGCCAAAGGTTCCTCACTGAACTCTGGTTTACTGGAAAGATGTCAGCAGGCAGAAGAGAGATGCTGCGCAAGAACATTCTGAATGGAGAAAGTAAATTCCTCCTTCTGTTTTCTGACATTGTATGAAAAAGATTTTAAAATATGGGGTATTTAGATATATGGACATTTGTGCTGCCAACCAAAAGAACATCTCGATTGCAGATATAAACAGACAGAAAGCCACATGTCTTGCATGAGAAAGGATGCTCAAATTAAAAGGTAATTGCCAACACAGATGCCAACAGTGTGGTTTCCTCTCTCGATATCAGAAGTTCTAGTTGTATGCAAAAAAAGTTGGCAAAATACCAACTGTAAACAATTTGCCAATGAGGTACATATGCTATTAACATCTCTGTTCTCACTTCTTTGGTGACACTCTGATGTGTGCTCTTTAAGAGGTAGATTTCTGCACTCAGACATTATAGTCAGATCCAACTGACTGTGGACAGACACAGCACATAGTTTTGTCATTCTTGTCTGAGGAGGTCGTGCTGAAGACAGCACTAACGGATGTTTTTCCTATCTCCAAACACCACTCTGGCAACTGGCTGGAAGCTTCTTTAAGTAGAGTCCCATCAGCGCTATTTTTTATATCTAAACATTCATGTGAGCATAAGATTTGTATGCAGTTTCCTCCCTTGGAAACAGTGTTTGTCTATGTTTGTCCTACCTCCAGAGATCTCATTGGCATCCTCAGGAGGTTCAAGGGAATCAGTCAGCCTTTGGGGCTCTGCCTTATCTCTTCCATCACTCTCGCCTGCATGAGCTAGATTTGACAATGCAAACATTAGTAGGATAGTAATTAAGTTATAAAAAAGTGAGTTTCAGCAGACCAATGTAGAAAGAGACAAATAAAAAGTTGGGTCTAACATGTGAGAAATACAAGAAGAGCAGATTACATGTGAGGAAAAGGAGGAATAAAGGCAAACAATAAAAAGAGAAAAAGAAAAGTGGAAGTTTAAAGAAAAAAAACATGAAAAGTGGCTGAGGAACAAATGAAGAAAAGGAGAAGGAAAAAAATAAAAGATGCCAAAAAGAAATAAATTATTTTCTGAAAAAAAGAAGAGGTGAACAGATAAGGAAGAAAACAGCACAGCAGTGTGAAACAACAAGTACAGCACAAGTAAAATTCATGAAACAAACCTTTAAATCTGCCCTGAAGAGGTTTGCTCTGTTGGCTGCCACTGATAGCCATGACGCCAAAAGTATAGTCTTTAGCAGCACTGTAGTCTGTTATCAACACCTTAGTGTCAGTTTTGGGTACCATGATCTCCTTCTGCTGCCCACCTGACACGGGGGGGGGGGGGGGGGGGGGGGGGGAAGAGAAAAAGACAAAGATGATGATGAATAAAATAAGAAAGTATAATAAAATAAGAAGAAAATTCTCTTCACCAAGTTATTATGAAGATTCAGGAGACCGGCTGATGAATGTTCTCTAATGTGAAAGCTGACCAACATCATTGTCATGAAATATTCTTCTAATTTGAAAGTTGATTTGTTTGCGTGTCTTTATGAGGAGCACGTTGTTTATCTTTTAGGCAGTCAAATGCAAAACAGACAAAAAAGGAGAAAAAATAAATTCAATTTTCAAGACATTTTTAGGTCCCTCTCTTTTTTTTTATTGGTATTAATTTCTCTGAGAAATAGATGACCTTTCAATAAGGGTACATTTCAGTGCTGGTTTATCCCATTTTTAAAGCCCTCACAGAGAAACAAGACTGTGGTTGTGCTTGTGTCCTTCCTACACCTGTTAGTACCATCAGAACAGCAGGTCATGTTATTGCCAATTTTAAATTTGAAACTTCAGTCAAGAGAGAAAGAGAAAGCAGTCTTCTCATCTCTTCTGCCCCCCATACTCTGTGGAGGGACAAGTAATGAAATCTGTAGGAGAAGTGAGATAAATGCTACTGAAGGAGACTCCAGATCAGCTGAGGCTACTGCACTAATCAACAACACCCTGAAACCTCAGTCTGAAAGCAGGCAAACTCATCTCCAGTCAATCAAAAAAACATCATCCAAGCACTGACTTGATATAACTTCTTTTACTTCCACTGAGAGGTCATGTATTAGTTTTTTTTTCCATTGTGACTGAGGTGAACTCATTAGGTTACAAGAGGAAAAGATCAAACAAATGACCTGCACTAATCTTTTTGGGGTGTTAATGTAAAGAACTGTCCCTTAATCTTGACCACACTAAGGAAATTAACCTCCCATTTTATTTGCAGTTTTGCACTGTAAATGCCAAAGGCCACCTCAAGCGAGGAGTGACAGATCACTTAATGTCACATCTGCACAAATGAGCCAACAGCTGGCAGAATTATAGTTCAGTTTAGCATTAACAGACAGAAAAGGACCGACTTTCTCCATAGTTCAGAAACACACCGAACAAAATTTTTAAAAAGCCAGGTAATTTATGTTTCCTCATATCTGTAAAATACATTTATAGTTTAATTTCTTGGCAGAGAAAAGTTACAGTAAGTCATCGGCTGTGTGACAAACCTGCAATTTAAACTCCCCATAGAAACAGAAAAGGCATTTAACATTTATATTCGTGAACAGATAAACACAAAATATAGTGTGTAGTTTATAATATATTCAGTTAATGAGTGAGCTTTATAGACGTAGGTTCCAGTTGGTATCATGAACTAAGCTTATGAGTTTCAGACCCTGGATTCATACTGAGGGCACCAGTGGAATTCCTTTCATCTAACTTCACACCCCCCACACCCCCGCAAAGGAGATGCAGTGTTGTTCATTATGCTCTGAATTCTTGTTCAACATTCTCCTTTGCACAATCAGCTCCAGTCACTGGCACTAGTGTCACTAACCCAACAGACAACTGCAGATGAACTTGTTCTCTCCACCACAGATTTATGGAAGATCTAAACTCCCCTAATAAGTACAGTGTGCTCTGTCCCTTCTCATAGACAGCCTCAGGTTGCATCTTCAGTCTAGTCTGCTCTCACTAACTCAAACTCATCTCCCATGAATAGCAACTTAATCCTAGTCCTCCAAAAATCCACAATCAGCGTCTCTGTCTTATTCATGATAACATGATTGTCCCTACACTATGCCATAAAATTGTCCATACGTTCTCAGAGGTGCTTTTCCAAAGTAGTATTCATGGAATACTACAAAAGTAAAAAGGAAAAGGAAAAGGAAAAAGGAAAAAGTAGAGCCCTATGGAATCCGCGATCACAGAATTGCGGAATTGGAGATTAAAAACACAATTGACCTTTCGGTAGAAGCGCCGCCCCCTTCCTAGTTACTGTTGCTAGGTCGGACAAACTTGCTGATCCTGTGTTAAGGACTGTGTTAATTTGCTATTTTTCAGATGTGTATCATCAGTGTTAATATTATAATATAATAACGCCATGGTGAATTATTGCCGCTTGGGACCTGCAACAGTGACTCGAGGTGTCCAGAACGTTTGGAGGGGACATTTTTTATTCCCTTTCCCTGGCTCGGGATTTTGTTGGTAGAGTTTATTTTTCATAAAAACAGGATGACATTAATGCGCTGGCAGTGGCGATAAGCTTTATTTTATGTTACATTTTTTAAGATGAGATTTACACTAAATATGTGTTACTGACAAGTGCTGATGTTAAGTGCTTGAACAACAAATGTTATGGCACTTTAGTTCATATGGCAGCAGAACAAAAAAGTTTACAGAAATAACTGCATAAATTGTCTATATTTCATTACCTTATATACTGTCTTGGGGTTAAATTTGCATAAAATGCTCAAAACAGAATTCTCAAAAATTAAAACTGAAAAACACCAAAAATGAAAACAGTTAAAACAGAATTTGAGAAAAAATAAAACAGATTTCATAGGGCTGTAAAAAAAAAAAAAAAGATTTGGAAGATGATAAACTTGCTTTTGTAAATGTGTGTCTCCTTACCTGTCTGTTAAAGAGAAGAACACAGATTCTTCACTGGCCTTTTTTTTCTTTCCTTTATGGGAATTTAGGAAACCTTGAGAATCCAAAGTTGGGGCAGAGACACATAATGACTTTGTATTTTATTATCTAAAAACCCAGAGCTGCTGATGATGGCAACTTTTGTTTGATATTATTCCAAAAAAAAGTTAGCTTTTTCTGGATCCAGCTACAATTAAAAATTAAATATTTAAAAATTTTACAAAACTAAAAAAAATTAGTGATTTTAAAAGGTCTGTAGGTTTGAATATTTATGATTTGTCTGTGGTTGACATGGGACATACCCTGAGTCTCACCTGCAGGGAAATCTTGGCCTATGCTGACCTTATCTGATAAATCCAATTGCACTATTTCTTCCTTTAAAGAAAAAAGATATCTGCTGTCCAAAAGGTCAGCTGTGTCTCTAAAAGTGACCCCTTGTAATATAAAAATGTTTTATTCTCAATAAAAGACTTCTTATCAAGCTTAACTATGCCAGTCACCTCATCTGGATATGAAATGACGAAAGAAAGAAAAGACAAACTCAAGAGATGGAACAATTTCTTGTATCCCGTCGCCATTACGGCTTTTGTACCCACATATTACAGGAATACAGCAGGGATGCAACATTCAAATACCAGTTTTAAAGTGCATTTTCCAAATGCCAGTGAGCTCCTGTTGCTACGCTTACTGAGAAGAAAATTGCCATTCACTTGTTTTTTGGTTCTCTTCTCCAACTCTCAGAGAAAGGAACAAATTACCAAATAAGTTTTTGTTTTTACAAAAAGCAGAATGATTTTTTCAGTGCTACATAAGAACCATCTGTAAAGTATTCAGCACAAACATCAGTGTACCAGTGTTACTTTAATATTAACAACTAACAACCTCAATACTAATAATACTAACAACTGGAAAGACCAGATCCTGGGCTGGTCATGCAGGTCCACCACAACTAACTGATTATTAGAAATACACTGTGAAAGGACTGTGCCTATACAATAGCAGATCTACAGACAAACAATAAAAGCAGGACATCAAGCAAACCACCATGATATCATCATACTTTAACGAAGCAGATTAACACAGAATGAATGATTACCACATGTGTAGTTGCCATCCAGCTGCACGGAAACTAACCTACACCTTGAATCAGTAAAAATCCTCAAACTATAAGTATATACTAATCCCATTTTTAAAATCTGCTGATAGGCTCCACATATGCAGCAGAAATACTTTCACATCTCAAACTTAGCTAATGCGAAGAGCAAACTTTGAGGCCTCCGTATCTCTCAGGATTGTAAATCTTTCAAAGGAGTTTTGATAAGAAATAATTTACATAATCCTTCCTGACGGACAGAAAATCTCAAAAATAATCTCTCTCCCTCCAAATGTAAAAGTTAGGTTCCACTTACACTTACCATAGTATCGTCATTAAATGTGTATGTGTTGTTTTGATTATAAGATCTTACCTGGTTTACTATTGTAGATAAACAGATAGCTGTCGATGTCCCCTTTCGATTCCCTCCATGAAACAAGTAGTTTACTTGAACTCAGCACCTTGAAACGCAGCCTTCTTGGAGCTGGAACTGAAGAACAATGTTACAGTTAAATCAGCGTCAATAAAGCAAAGAAAGTCACAATGTTTGATAAGTGATGCTGCGTTAAAATGCGTGATGAAAGGAAATTATAATCAATTTTAAAAAAGGTCCCCAGACATCAGTTAACATGCATTAATGACAAAATAAGCAGTGATATGAAACTAACTATGGAATCTGTCTTAAAAAGCTGCAGGAAAAAAGAGACTCTAAAAAAAAAATGAATGGACAAAGATATGAAGGAATTTCAGTTCTGAAGTTCCCAGAGCCATGAGAGCAGCACATGAAGCAGATCAATGTGGTGAAAAAGCTCAGCTTCAGATCGCATTGGCTCAAATTAGCAAGAAAAGGGGTTTTTTTTAAGATCTACTGGGAAACTGTTCTCAGTCAACCTCTCCTTACAGACTAAATTCCAAGCAAACAAAAATTCAATTATCTTACAAACAAGTACAAAAGAAAAGATAACAGAGGTGGACACAACCACCCATGGGTTTTAGGGGTCGTGAGGATGGGGACATTTAACTGTCCCCATCCTGAGTTTCTGGGGCCAAAAGTGACCATGTTTGGATGAAAATGAATACATTCACAATGCATTCTTTGTACCTCAGTAACAGCAAAGATGGCCTTTCAATTATGCCATTTTACCGCTGCATGCACAGTCTGCATGTTTATTAGATTTTTTTATAATGGAATGAGGTAAATGGTGGTTGTCCCTGGGAATCCTTACTTGAATTACCAACAGGATGATTTAGTATCTGGTGGCGTTTTCATTGACATTTCTGACTCAGAGGTCAGAAATTTCAAGTTTAAATTAGCATTTGAAACAGTCATTGTAACAAGTGCAAAGGTTTTGTTGAAAAAGTGACAAAAATCAAATAAAGAGTATTTTGGAAAAAACTGCATTTGAATGCACACATTTTACACACCATTTCTAGCCTGTTAGTTAGTGAGGTGCACCAGTAATTCACCCATGGTGTCATATTGTGCTGCATTTGACAGCAACTGTGGATTCCAAACTGTGTAAAATCTGTCAATCCCAAATTTCACATCTTATGTCACTCCCTAAAAAGGAAGTTTCAAGAGGTAATGCAAAGTTGTTTGTCTAATGTTTTAATATACCAAGATAAAAAAACCAAAGATGTTGTTGCCCAGACAACGCCTGGCATGGAGGCTACTCGCTGCTGCTCTGGGGGACTTATCCCTGCGACGCTGGATGCTGGACGCTCCAGTTTCTGCCTGGTGTGTGGTGATTTTGCGGTCGGGAGTCGACATGCTGTCTGCGGGTGCGGACCGGTCCTCTTGCGGCTGGTGGAGACGTGCCGCCTCAGACATGGACGGTGTCGCTGGGGCCTGGTTCGGGGAAGCTAATCCTGAACTGCTACCCGCGGCAACCACCGCCACTGGATCCGGGCTGCAGCGTCAACTGAGCCGGGACGGGAGCCCCCGACGTGGCAGCGGCGGCATGCTGCCCCCTATCCTGCAGTCTGCACGCCAGGGTGAGTCAGCTGACCTGGCAGGGGCCGTCTGGAGACCTGGTGGGCCCGGCACCGCCAGGGGTGATGCCAACAACCTGATCCACATGATGAACCGGGCTCTGGGACGGTCGGCTCCATCACTCGCCGCACTGAGGGAGCTCGGTCTTCCCAGAAGAGACAGTTTGTGTCATCGGAGTTTGGTTCATCTGTGTTTCCTCCTCTGACTGGAGATATCTCACTTGATTCACCATTGTGGAGATATACTGGTTTTAACGGTTGTTAACTGGAGTTAGCACTCGGACCACAGGACCGGGACATGAAGAAGGAGCGCTGGACACCAGCAGCTCCTCAAGTACACCAGACTTCAGCGTCTGGTGTACTTGAAACTTGAATTTCCCCCTTGGGGGATCAATAAAGTATATTTGGAATTGAACTGAATTGAATTGAACCTTTTTATCTTGTTTTCAGCACATTCAATAGTAGAAAGGGAACCGTTTTTTTCCAGACTTTCAGAAGTAAAAGAAAAAAGGCATAATTTTGACTTCTCATTTTGAAGTCCAAGAAACACAGAGCTTTGGGGTGTGCTTTAAGCTAAAATGACTAAAAGCATTCAAAAGAGTATTTCTGTCATCTGCAGAAATACTCTGATGACTCTGCAGTTGTTGGGTGTATCAGCGACGGACAGAAGCCAAGTACAAAGAACTGGTCTGTCAGTTTGTGAAATGGTGCGGCAACAATCATCTCGTATTAAATACCAGCAAAACTAAGGAGATGATTGTCG
The DNA here is from genome assembly GCA_018398805.1 of Hirundichthys speculiger. NCBI lineage: Eukaryota > Metazoa > Chordata > Actinopteri > Beloniformes > Exocoetidae > Hirundichthys > Hirundichthys speculiger. Next base: position 1,390,881 of record JAGFBZ010000644.1, read on the forward strand.
ACTTCCGGAGGAGCAAGAATCAACACAGCAGTGTTTCCATCCTGGGAAAGGAGGTGGAGGTGGTGGAGGAATACAAGTATCTTGGAGTTCAGCTTGACAACAGACTGGAGTGGAAATGCAACACAGAATACATCTACAAGAAAGGTCAGAGCAGACTCTACTTTTTAAGAAAGTTGAGATCTTTTAATGTCTGCACCAAGATGTTGCACATCTTCTATAAGTCTGTTGTGTAAAGTGCAATCAGCTTTGCAGCCATCTGCTGGGGCAGCAGCATCAGAACCAGAGACCTGAAGAGAATCAACAAACTGATCAGGAAACATGGATCTGTGCTGGGTGTAACTCTGGAGCCGCTGGAGCTGATTGTACAAAAAAGAATGCTGCACAAGCTGATGAAGATGATGAAGGACTCTTCACACCCTCTCCATGCCACACAGTGATCAAACAACAGAGTGTGTTTCAGTGAGAGGCTTCTTCAGGTCCGTTGCAAGACAGAAAGATACAGAAGATCATTCCTGCCAGCAGCCATCAGCCTCCACAACAAGACATCCCACTATAATTAATTCAATATTATTATTGCTGTCATTTATTTATTGTTGGAAAAAAAAAAGCCCTTCCTACAATGTTGAATTACCCTTAATAAAGTATTTTTCGTTTCATTTCAAGTTGTACTGCGATGGACTGGCAACCTGTCCAGGGTGTACCTCTGCCTTTCGCCCGTAGATGGCTGGGATAGGCTCCAGCAGATCCCCGTGACCCTTCGGAGGATGAAACGGGTATAGATAATGGATGGATGCATTTCAAGTTGTAAAAAAAAGTGCAAAGTTGCAAAGTGAAAGCCAGTTGAAGATGGGGACCAAGAACACTCTCTTCGTGAAACTGTGCACTCTGCCGTTCCTTAAATTCAGACATCACAAATATGTCAGTAAGACAGTGGAAAATTCAAAATTACAGCCAGCGAAACAGATGCCTAAAGAGAAGACTGGAGAGTGGAAATATTGAAAACAAAAACATAATGCTATATCAAGCAATAATATATCTCGGATAAAAAATAACAGCTGACATAACCTAATTCTCTACAATACATATCACCTTTGCACTATATTTCTAGATCATTCAGCAAAAAAGAAAAAAAAAATTATAACAGAGCTGTCATAAATATGAATATTATTATAACACTTCTAATGCAGAACCATTTTGCCTGTCAGCACTCACATCAAAATTAAATTAATTTAAAAATAAACAAAGAAAAAAATATATAAAAGAGCTGTCATAAATATGAATATTATTGTAACACTTCTAATGCAGAACCATTTTGCCTGTCAGCACTTATATCAAAATTAAATTAATTTAAAAATAAACAAAGAAAAAAATATATAAAAGAGCTGTCATAAATATGAATATTATTGTAACACTTCTAATGCAGAACCATTTTGCCTGTCAGCACTTATATCAAAATTAAATTAATTTAAAAATAAACAAAGAAAAAAATATATAAAAGAGCTGTCATAAATATGAATATTATTGTAACACTTCTAATGCAGAACCATTTTGCCTGTAAGCACTTATATCAAAATTTTATTAATTTAAAAATAAACAAAGAGATAAATAATGCAGTAAACCTGGAAACCAACTTTGGATAATGTTATTAAATAAAAATCAATACTTGTCGCAAAAAAAAAGATTGTATTATCATTATACCTTGTCTAGAAATAAACATTTGAGTGTGTTACAGTTTTGAAATCAGTAATGAGTTGGAATTCCAGACACAATGTTTTGTGTGTGTGTGTAGGTGTGTGTGTGTGCAGGTGTGTGTGTGTGTGTGTGTGCGCAGGTGTGTTTGCGTGTTGAGAAAAACATAAAAATGTGTTGTTTCAAAAACTAATTCAGTTTTTAAGAATCCTGACACATGAAAAATGTCACTGAAAGGCACATCCAACAGGGGAAGAACTTCCATCCATCCATCCATCCATCCATCCATCCATCCATCCATCCATCCATCCATCCATCAGCTCCAGCTTGGCTCAGAGTCGGGTCGCAGGGGCAGCAGCTTCAGCTGAGAGGCCCAGACCTCCGTCCCCTCAGCCGCTTCCACCAGCTCCTCTGAGAGAACCCTGAGGCGTTCCCAGGCCAGCCGAGAGATATAATCTCTCCAGCGTGTCCTGGGACTACCCCGTGGTCTTCTCCCAGTTGGACATGCCCGAAACACCTCTCCCAGGGAGGCGTCCATGGGACATCCTAACCAGACACCTAAACCACCTCAACTGGCTCCTCTCGATGTGAAGGAGCAGCAGCTCTACTCTGAGTCTCTCCTGAATGACTGAACTTCTCACCCTATCTCTAAGGGAGAGTCCAGCCACGCTGCAGAGAAAACTAATTTCTGTTGCTTGTATCCGTGATCTCATTCTTTCGGTCACTACCCACAGTTCATGACCATAGGTGAGGGTTGGAACTAAGAATGACCGGTAAACAGGAAGTTTCGCCTTTTGGCTCAGCTCTCTCTTCACCACAACAGACCGGTACAGAGTCCACACCACAGCAGACGCTGCACCAATCCGTCTGTCGATCTCCCGCTCCTTTCCCCCGTCACTCGTGAACAAGACCCTCAGATACTTAAACTGCTCCACTTGAGGCAGAACCTCACTCCCGACCCAGAGAAGGCATTCTACCCTTTTCTGACTGAGAACCATGGTCTCAGATTTGGAGGTGCTGATTCTCATCCCTGCCGCTTCACAATCAGCTGCAAACCGCTCGAGCAAGAGCTGAAGATCCTGACTCCTTGGCGCCAACAGGAACACGTCATCCACAAACAACAGAGATGAAATCCTGGCACCACGGAACTGGAACCCCTCCGCTCCTTGGCTACGCCTAGAAATTCTGTCCATAAACATTATGAACAGAATCTGTGACAAAGGGCAGCCCTGGCGGAGCCCAAACTCTCACTGGAAACGAGTCCGACTTACAGCCAGCAATGCGGACCAAACTCCCACTCCATTTGTTCAGGGACTGGACAGCCCGTAACAACTGGCCCAGCACCCCATACTCCTGGAGTACCCCCAACAGGACCCCCCCGAAGGACACGGCCAAATGCCTTCTCCAAGTCCACAAAACACAAGGGGACTGGTTGGACAAATTCCCCCTCCAGGACCCTAGTAAGGGTATAGAGCTGGTCCAGTGTTCCACGACCAGGATGGAACCCACATTGTTCCTCCTGAATCCGGGATTCGACAATCAATCAGACTCTCTTCTCCAGCACCCCTGCATAGACCTTACCAGGGAGGCTGAGGAGTGTGATTCCCCTGTAATTGGAACACACCCTCCGGTCCCCCTTCTTAAAAGGGGAACCACCACCCCAGTCTGCCAATCCAGAGGTACTGCCCCCGATTTCCATGCGATGTTGCAAAGACGTGTGAACCAGACAGTCCTACAACATCCAGAGGCTTTAAGGAGCTCAGCGTGGATCTCGTTCACCACCCAGAGCCCGGTCACCGAGCAGCTTCTTGAACTACCTCGGCGACCTCAGCTCCAATAATGGAAGAGTCCATTATTAGTAAACTAAGATTTCTTATGATCTCTTAAAAAAAAAACTTTTTTTTTTTTTACTTTCTTACTCTCGTTTTTATTTCATATATATCTCTGTACTGCATTTAGACTAAAAAATTCAACTAAATTAAACAGCAGACTCAAAGAATGCCTTGGTCTACGGACATTGATGCCGGTCCATCAGCTACTGTGCATCAGTGATGTAACAGCTGTGTGTTAGACCCGAGAGAGGACATGTGACAAATGTAGGTGCCGTGATGCTGACAAACCTGAGGTACGCTGCGTCATATCTTTCACTTGCAGATGAAAACAGACTTCCACAAATATAAAGCATCAGTTTGTATTCTTACAAGCTAAAAAGCTGAGGCTGAAAGTTGCCACATGTCAAATGCATTTTTCCAAATATTTTCCAATTAAAATCTAGCCAAGCTGATTAATGGGACTACTCCTGCACATTTGTCTACCTGCTAATCAGTTGAAAATTGCTTTGAGTAGTGAATGAACCCACATACGCCTATAATCATGGAGAAAAAAAAAATCTATAAATTGAGGACAATACCAGAGAAGACAATCATGAATAATGAATATAGACATAAAACTGCAGCTGCTGAGGGAACTTGAGGGTCTCTGATATAAATTACCCTTCACAATCTAACACGTCTGTACTTGTTTACCACCAGTCTGCCATAAATATATCCAAGAGCTCCACATTTCACACTCCTTCTCTATGAAAGTAAAGTGCCAGGATGCTTTGAGAAACACATTGGACGTGCCTCTATTTTTCACATGACAATACTGGATGGAAATACTGCACAAACCCTGGCTGAACAGCTTAGACCTGTCAAAGATTTACAGTGTGTATATCCATGCAAAACACTCAAAATACTTTGTCTGAGGAGACACATCACAGGGATCAACGAGTCCCTGACAGCAGCTTGCTTGAGCTGCTTGAAAGGTAGCAAATGCAACTCCACAAATTTGTCAGAAATTTAGCATCTGCCAGATAGCACTGAAATGTATCTCCAGTAAATAATTTGAGTCACTGAGGTCTTGATATGCCCCTCACCCATCCGCAGTATAAAAATTATGCAAATCCTTTCAAAAAACTGTATTTAATATTTCTTTCCTCATGCGGCTGAACGTTAATTCAAGGGGCCTAGAGAGCGTGAACCAGACAAGCCTTTTAGCTGGAGGCCCACTTTAACTGAAATGATCTGGGTTAAAATGATGCAAGCACAGCTTGGTGCCCCAGTTTGAGAAAGGACGACAGAAAGCTAGCAGGGATTCCTGGTGGATGAGTAAATGCTCATTGTTCAGTTACACTCTTTCCCTTCTTTCAGGCCTCGTCTCTGTTTCAGCCTCAACTGCAAGCCTCCTTTTCCCACCTCCTAATTTTGCTCAACAATCAATCCAGTCTGTCTTTCTCCTGTACATCTCTCTCTCTTTTTCATTGTTCATTCCTCCTCCTCCTCGACAACTCCTTTATTCAATTTTCAGCTATTCAAGCCATTTCTTTTTGCTCACTCATGTTTTTCTTTGGCAAAATGCTAAAAAAAAAAAAAAAAAAAAAAAAAGACCAGTCTCTCTTCCTTACCTGGAGTCTTCCACCTTCCCTTTCATCTTCTTTCTTACATTTCCTACGCCTATATTATTGCTTCCCCCTTCAAGTCTAAGGTTCCCTTCTCTTCCTCTCCTAAGATAAGCCTTGATCTCACTCCTCTGTGATTATTCAAGCTACAGCAGCCTTGCTAATACTCAGGATTTAAGGATGACAACCGTTGGCTTGCACTGTCATTATGAGATAGTGCTTCTGTACTCTACACGAGGGAAATTGAGGAATCCTGTATGTGTGTAAGTGTGCACTACTAAACACACATAAAAATAAATGTGGTCAAAGTCTTGTTTATACACAAACTACTCTGTTCACCAAGATAACACTTAACACAAATCCAAGCTGGCTTCTTGTTTCCACCTCTCTGCTCTTTTCATCTGTTCTGCTGATCTCATAGAACACTTCTCTTATGTCACATCTTCATTTCTCATCTTTGGATTTAAACCCTACCTTTGCTTCTCATCTTGCCTCTCTTCTGCTCTTTCATCATTTTATTCCATTATCGTTTCCTCTCCACCACTCCACTCTAGTGCTTTAGTGACTTAACTTGCTTTTTTCAGCCTTTCATTGCATACTTGCGTAAGTGATGCCTTTTTGCCTCAGCACTCATCTCTTTGCTCCATTTGAGCTGTGTGTGTGTGTGTGTGTGTGTGTGTGTGTGTGTATATGAGTTCATATAGTGTATAACTGTATTAGAGTTTGCTGCACAACCTTCTCACAGTGCAGTTTGGTGAAAGAAGACAGTGTTGTCTATTCTAGTTAACCAACTGTAGAAAATGTTCCTTTTATTCAGCAGCTAATGTATGTTAAGCAGGAAGGAAAAAAATAACTAGTTACATGATTCTTGCATACACAAGTTAAAGTCCAGAGGCCTGTTGCATGAAATCAAGACAGGATATGTCAATTACCCTGGCAGCACATATCCTCAAGTGGACTGCACAAGAGCAGAGGCAGACAGATTAGCATTAAGATTTATTCCATGCACCTAACCTGGTCCTGACCAGGATAACAACCAGGATTTCTTAATCTTGCTGCTCTGATCTCTTCAGTCAGTTTTAACTCCGGTTGTAAATAACTTTAATTAACAGTTATTCACAATCTGCAGTGTATATGTTACCTTATTTTCATTAATTGCTTTAGAAGAGGGGTCTTCAACTCCAGTCCCCGAGAGCCGCAACCCTGTAAGTCTTAGATATTTCCCTGCTTCAGTGCACCTGATTCACATGAACGCATCATTAACAGACTTGTGCAGACCTGGATGACGAGCTGACGATGATCCATTCATTTCATCTAAGACTTGCAGGGTTTCAACTCTCGAGGACTGGAGTTGAAGCCCCCAGATTTAGCTAATAATTATGAAAATGATGGCCCTTTATTAAGGCTAATATTTTATTGCTCTCAGACATTCATCTTCAATATTACTGCAGTTGTTCAGATGATTAGCGAGGGAAGAGGTTATAAAGGCAATTACAAACATGTTGGAGATGATAGTCTGCTCCATATAAAATTCCATTCATGTCATGTGTGTTTCTTTCACAATAATGTGCCCATTTTTTTCAATGATGCTTTGGATGAAGCAGCTTTTTAGAGCCGTCTTTTCGACGGGGAGTGTTTTGGGACAGCTCGGACTCCCTGGTGTTTTTTATGACTACGTTTTATGAAAGAAATTGTTTTTCTGGTGACGGTATTCGTTATTTGTGCAGACAAGCATGTTTTATTTAAATTTCATTGATTCATTCAGAACATACACTACATACGATAATACAAAAATGTAAAAATGTCAGAAAAAAGCAAGGAAATGGTGTTATTAAAATATTTCATTAAATTCATGCTTGAGTGTTTAAGATAAGTTTCAATGCCAAAACACAATTTTAAATTTTAAATAAACATCCCCTTACCAAAAAGTAGTATAGTAAAGTAAGTATACTTATAGTATACTTGAGTATACTCCTTTTTGGTAAGGGTCAAGCTTGACATGTAAATGTTAAATTAAGCTAAAATGCACCATAGTTTGGTTTTAGATCCAAAAAGTTAAAGTTTAAAAAGTCCAAAAAGTACGAGTCCTTTTCTCGTATTCCCCATGTCTTTTTCCAACAGTCTGCTTCCCTTTCCTGTTTTATTTTGAAAGTCTGGTCTTTCCCTTATTGAATTCTGAATTACTTCCTTGTATTAATCCCCTCATTACTTTCATCTCTGCCCCTGTCTTATGCCTCTTGTTCTTTGTTGGTACTTTGTTTAGTTTCCTTATATATATGTATACTGTACATTGTATTTATTTCACTGCAAAAGCACTTCTGGTTAGATGCTAACTGCATTTTCGTTGCCCTGTACTTTGACATGTGCAATGAGAATCAAAGTTGAATCTAATCTAACCTATATGGTTCAGATTTTAATCCATGTATCATTCGTTTCTTTCCATTTTAAATTGTCAATAATTTTTAATGGTCAATCAATCAAATAAATCCTGCTAGCAGAGCTTTTTGTTTAATAAAGGACGATTTGTGTTAGAATTCCTGCCTTCCCAAGTCATCCAGCCTTTTGGTCCATAAACAACTCCTCAAACATAACACTCCCTTATTTTACTGACCAGTAGACAACAACCAAGACCATTATCAAATGAATATTCCCAAAAATGTTTGACCAAAAATAAAAGGTAAGATTGAGAGGAGATAGTTTCAACACAATGTTTCTGATCTTCTTGTTGGATGCTATATTGCTAATAAACGGACAGTCAGAGTTTTGATAATCAGTTGGAGACGAGGAAAATTTCAACACAAGGCACTATTTGCTGTGCCTTCCACGCTGTAAGTCTAGCTGTACAACGAAACTGCTCATTAGGCAAATTAAGATATAAAATTACAGTGAAAATGTGGTGATTAAAGTTCTCAGAAAAAAATAAGAATTGCTCCAAAATGCGAATCAGCAGGTCAAAATCTGTAAAGAAAACTTCAACCATAACATCAGTACAAAATGTATTTGGGAAAGATATCAAATTAATGCAATTAAAGGATAGTTAGATCTGTTTTATGGTATTAACTCTCAGTCTCAGAACAATGGTTCTAAATATGTGATCCGTTATTTACCTTATCTATTGGTCCACATTGATTTTGCAACTGTCGTGTTCACATGTTTTGTTTTTAGTTGAGTTGTTTCATAAATGCTAGTTAGTCGCTGTTTCTAGATTAGACCTATGTTTCAAAAATGTATTGAAAACTGTGCTTTAAAAAAGTTTTTTTATAATAATCAAGCTGTGGATTTACTTTAAAGAATTATTGGGTTTTTTTTAGAAGGACAATTTTTCTTTTCCAAACACCTATAAAATCTGTGATGTTACAAAGCCTACAAAAATCACACCAAAAGACATTGTTGACCCAGTTCTGACCTAACTTGCATCCTGACTCCTGGGTGATCTGATCACTGGATGACAGCGTTAAATAAAGGTTATAACAGACTCAGGGAAAAGCAGCACTGAACGCAGCAGCAAGGCTCCAGATCTGACCAGGGAGTGAGTTTTTAACAGGCTTTGCCTTGAACACCTCTCGTCCCTGTGTTGCTTCCCCTCAGACCTTATGTTTATTTGGTAGAAGAGTGCTGATGCAGAGCTCTGAAACAACACAAATGAACTTCTTTATGCTACTTTTACTTCTCTCACATCATGGTTGTTAAATAACTGAGCTTATTGAAATGTATGTTGAAATATATATATGCATGTATGCAATGAATGTGACTCAAGTAAATGTGAAAGTCTAAATATTGATACAGTTCAGGCTTAACACTGACTATGTAACATAGATTGCATGCTCATTTGCATACAGGCAGAGCAGCTCACAATCACAAGTTGTCCCTAAAGGTGCATACATAAATGAATTGAAATGCCTGGCACGAACACTCCATCCATGACTATGGGTGACATAAAATAACATCAGGTCTGTGGGGCCTCTTTAGGTACTTTTAGACCACAAGGGATCTTGTAGTCTAAAAGTAGATCTTTCTTCAGTAAATCTTTTATCTACAGATGAATGTTCCTCTTCTTTTCTACAGCCGCAATCAAAAAACTAGCTCACTGAGCTTCTTTTATAGGGTCATTTTTAGCCCCTACTAAGAGGAGGGACTTTTCTGAGCAACAGGGGACCAACTATGAAACAACTTCACAGTGACTGGCCAAAATGACAGGAAAAAAAAACAACTTGTAAACACTGGTAAAAAGTCTGATATATATTAAGAGAATTTCTTGATTTTGGTCTATATGCTAAATGAAACACATGAATGGAGAAACAGTGATGGCCAGGATGTATAGAGCACATATGTGACATACGTGCTTTCAACTCCACTACCATCCACTGGCTGGCTGTGACGTCACTCGTTCTTATCTGAAGTATGAATCCAGCCAGAACAAAAGCCCAAAAATGTGTTGGTCTTCGAGGAGCTTCCACGTGCACCAAACCCTGAGTGGGCCTTTAAATCTGTTTAATCCAGACGGGTCTGGTGTGTCTGTCACACAAAGTACTCCATGTGGCCTGCATGAAACGCCTCATTTGTAGGTTTGTGTTTTATTGCTGATCCTCATTCCCTTGTCACATGTTTGTATTTACAAAAAAAAAAACAAAAAAACAAAAAAACCTCAATTAATGACCACTAAGGTGAAAAATCAAAGAAGACTCAACCTTTTGAGAGGAGGTTACTGCAAAGCGACAGGAGCAGAAATTAAGCACTGAAGGCAGAGCGTTACAAGAAGTGATTAAATAATGTGTATTTTGAGAAACATCATGTTTTAGACCATTAAAGCATAGTAGAACCTATATTATGATCAGAATCTTGTATATATGTAAATATATAATCAAGAACTTGTAATATGATCTCCTTATTCACATTTATAGGGTTAGGGAGCACAGGTTGTCTGTCTGTAAAGAAAAAATATGAAGGAGCACAGATCGTTACAATTTATTACTAGACTTCACTTGATTCAGTTTAACTGCAGCAACAATTTCAAATTATTTTTAGTGAATTTCTCTTAATAGTACCTCAAATGTTTCTGGTTGTTTCAGGTAACAAAAATTAAACAAAGCAACTGAGACAACTTGACTGTATAACAATATCTGCTCAGTCCTGAGTCCCTTCCTGCTCTGCACAAGACCTCACAATATACCAGTTTATGAAGCACATCTCCATCCTAAGATGCCTGCAGTCTATTTTATGGTTGTCACACTGCAGCTTCACCTGAGACTCACTTTTGTAGCTACTGTGTAATTCAGCTTACATGTATATTGGTGGTGGAGTGAGCTGGATATGATGGAGGATATAGTCTCCTCAACTTACTCCAATTCTTAACCAAACATTCAGGATTCCTAAAACCTACATCATCTTACATTTCTATTAAGTTTTGCTTATTTTCAATCACAGAACAATTTCTTACAATTACAGGAGAAAATTTCCAACATCCTCCTGTACACGAAAATCTTCTACAATTCTGAGCTCCATTTCGCCCAAAGATGGCGATGATTATGACAAACTGGATTACTGTCAACAGAAACGGCAGAGAGGAGGGTGACAGCAGTTAAAACTTGGATAATTTTGCAGTTTCTAAATTCAAAACAGATTTGTTCAATCTCGTCCTCTTTTATTTCTGTGCAAACTATCTCTCATCTTTTACTTCTGATTATAAGTGAAATAACGCAAACTCTTTCCTGTTGTGTGAATTCACCAGGCTGCCCTTCAACCACACAAACGGACAAACACACAAACACACAAAGTGTGTACAAATGTGCACTTGAGCACATAATCTGTTGTGATGAAGCCCGAAGCAAAGCATCGATCCCCGTTCTCGGCCAATAAGAAAAAAAGAAAATCAATCTCAATAATTAAGTATGCGTGTAAGCACACACAAACACAACAACCCGCATGCTCCTTTAACATCTTCACAAAGACTGTCTCATCAAGAGCTGAATGAATAAATAACTGCTTGATTAGCAATATCGCCGCGCTTTCTTTTCCTGAGAATGAAGTCAGAGTTCAGGTGAATCTGTCTGCCATCGATCCTGCCTTTCTTACTGCTGCAGAAGAAACAGCAACCCAGCATCTGGTCACCCACTGCACCTTCTGAGCTGCAAGAGCTGAGGACAGAATTTGCATGACTCTTGTTGCACACTGCTCCATTTCCACAAAAAAGAACAGTCGAGGAGGGGAACTGCAGCACACCAAAGGACTGCATATTGTGTCCAAATCTTAAAAAAACTCACACACACTAGTCCACAACAAACTTAGACCATATTATTAATAGAAACGAGTTATTTTGGTCCTGGATGCCAACGTTTGTATCTTAAAATCAACTGCGCTACCATGGGCTTTCCCAAAAGATGAATTATGTGTAAATTCTAACCAAGTTCCTCTGATTTATTTAGTAAGTGCAGCAGGGCCAGGATTTTTAATCATTAAGTAAAATATATCATGGATGGATTGTCATGAAATACTGATTAAAACGTTCATGATCCACAGAAGATGAATCCTATAATACGTTTGGTAAGCTCCTGACTGTTACTGCCACCGTACTGAAAGGTGACTGTGATTTCAAGTGTTATCATAAACATTTACCATAGATTTTTTTTTTCCTATAGAGTCTCTTAATTGCTTTGTCGATCCTCCACATTCCCTTGTAGCGCCATCTCAGCACAGTCTCAGTGTAAGTGAGACTGAAGCTTTACATCAGGTGGTTACTGGATGCAGATTAATATGACACTCGTGTTTATCAGCGACGTTCACAGGATGACACGCAGACTTAAGTTTCTGCTGACGAGAAAAGCAGCTGAATGCAGGTTTAAGCACATATTGAGTAGACATGCTTAAAAGTGGTTCCACAAAGCTGCTAGTATGCTAATGTTATCTGCAAAGGCTCATTATGCAGGCATCGGCAAAACTTTAGATAGATATTTGTGTCTGAGAATACTTAAAGCACTTTGTCAGATGTGAGGAATGAAACGGTAAATGTTGCTCATAAGTATTAGAAGTCAATTACACTTCTTCTAGTGAGGTTAGAAAATGTTATTTTTAACATATTTGGTGTAGTAAATGTATTATTCAAGCATGCATTTTGTGGGACTTACTGTGCTGCAAACTAAGAAACTACGCATTCAAATTTAGCTTGTTAAGCCTGAATTTCAGACCATTTGGTTCACTTCTTTCATTGCTTGAAAAAAAAAAGCAAAAAAGAAAAATCTTCTTGGATGGGTTAATTGATTCGGTGGGTGTTCCAGACATTTCAGTTGTATATACACCCTGCATGGGTAGACAGCAGTCTAATCCTCAACCTCAAATCCCCAATGACCAGATGTTGCAGCTTATGAAGACAGACTCACAAAAAAATTAACGGCTATCACACGCTCACTAATGAAGAGACTGGACCGTGGTTACACTCCCTTAGAGTCTGGGAGGTCTTTCGTTCTCAGCTCTGATTCACTGGGATCAAATCCCCGGCTAACTCATGGTGTCACACTTCTCTCTCTCACTTCTCATTTCTGTTTGCCTGCAATGAAGAACATGATGGAAGTGCTGATTAGAACTGGGAAAAAATTGCTTAGACAAAAGGAAGAGGGAGAGGGTGCACGGAGCAGAAAATTGACTGTAGTTAAACAGAGCACGAAGGATCAGGGGATAAAGTATCTTGGTAAGGAGGGAAAAAAAAGCAAAGAATCGAGGACTAAGAATGAAAGCAAACACGGAACTCCTTTCATTTTCCAGAAACCTTTGTTTATTGAGGACTTCCCACTGGTAAATACAAACAGTGGCCAGTCACTGATACATTCACGATCCACAAGTTAACATGAAACAGAAACTACTAGCACACAACTTCTAGAGGAGCATTTTAAAGGTTTAATTTCACTAATTGACAAAATGTTTACGTTACATGTTGTTTATGAATTTTGATTAATTTCAGAATTTTGCCTAATGATCCTTTAGTCTGGACCTCCTGTTTTGCTGCTCCTCTAACTCCACATCCTGGAAGGACACAAACGCTCAAACACGAACCTGGATCAGTTAAATGTGGACACGCCCCCCCGCATCATATCACTGATGGGTCTAATAATAAAAGCCACAAGCAAATATGCAAATACTCATGACTGAGATCCCTTCACAAACCCAACAGCACACGCACACACATGCAGGGCAGACATGAGATCAGTAAAAAATTCAATTCCCCTTGAAAAAAAATGAAGTTTGCCAGTCATAGCATCTTAGAGATGTAGCAGAAATATTCCAGTTGGACATGTGATGCTCTGGTCTAAATTAATATGACTGAACCAGCGCAACCCTAAAGCCACTAAAATTACTGTATTAAACAGGTATTAGAGAAAAGCAGGGATTTTACAGCATCCCATTTAGATAACCGCATTTGATATCCCACATAATGACAACAACTTTCATCCCAGAAGTAAAATGTATATTTCCTTTGAAGAAATATTTTCAACCTCCACGATCGAAACAGTTGCACTCACTTTTTAACGACACTCAGTTTGATTAAATCAAGTTTGCTGATTAAATTGCAACACACACAGGCGTATTATACATTGCACGGCACATTGTGCAGAAAAACCGTGACGGCATGAAGCACACCGTCGCAACACATTCATTAAAACCTCTCTGAAGCATAGCGGCTCTGGCAGCGGGGTTGCAAGCATTGCCATGCTGCTGGGGTGAAAAGGCACAGTGATGTGACGGTTATATGATCATGAGAGTGATGTGATCTGATTGGATTTCAGTATCGAAACGGAGAGATGAAATAAAGGAAAACGTAAGGCAGAAAATACAGGAGACAGAGAGAGGACGACAAGTGAATGCATAGAAAAAGATGTAGAGATCGTGAGGGTCAAAGGGAAGTGTAAAGGTGGGAGAAATTAAGGAGGAGAGGAAAGGGATTGTATGGGAAGAGGATAAATGGCTGCCGTTCTTGGTTTGGATGGGGTTAATAAAGGGAATCAGGTGAAAGTGCAATAACAGGGTGAGAAGCAGTAGAAGAGGTACTCACCATGACTCTGAGCTTTACTGGGGTTATAGGAAATGAGGGCCAGTAACACCAGTGGAGCCCACAAAGACCTCCAAACCTGGCCTGTTGACAACATCTTCACAAGCAGCTGCCTAAACCTGCATGGAGAAAAGAAAATCCTATTGAGAATGTGAAAGGAAAAAGCAAACTACAGAAGCGACACATGAAATGGCAGACAACTTAAGAGAATGGAGAATTTCAGTGACAGAAACACAATGAACCCCATTCAGCCGCTGATACTGTGTGGGTCAATGAAACCCAGTTTACCGAAACAACTCCAAGTCACTGATCTGCAATCAGTTCTTTGTGTCTTAAATTCCTTTTTTTTTTTTTTTTTTACAATCCCAGAGCAGCGGTCTGCAGCCTGGACAGACTGCAGAGCATCAGCTGAGTTTTCCGCCTACACAGAGCAGGGTGAGGGTCAAACAGTGCAGGACTTTGTTTGAGAGGAGAGAAGAGAAAAGAAGAGAGGAGAAGCTAATAAGTCTGACAGAAAAAGGATGGATGACAACGTGACAGAAGGTTGATTGACAGGAACACTTGATGACTGCCATCATTCAGGAAAAAAAGGAAGGAACGCAACACCACCTCTCATCTTCTCCCCTTCCTGACTACTTTTCCTCTCCTCTGCAGTCTGCCACTCATTATTACAAGAAGGACGCACATAAAAAAAAAAAAAAAAGACATCTCTTCATCTCTGTCTTGGGAGCACATCTGGATGACAGCCACATCAGTATAGTAGAATGAGCAACAAAAGTCATTTCACTTTGAAAGACAAGATGCACCCCTATGAAAGAAAGAAAGAAAGAAGGAAGGACCAGCTCCTTCAACTCACAATGAGTCCAAGATCAGAAAAATGACAGTGCAGATGAGGTGACATAACGCACTCTTTTTCAGTGCCCAGGACCGCACTGAAACTGGTTAACTGGTAAATGAAATTCAGAGTTAAATCGTAACCCTCATTACAGTTAAAGCAGTTTAATCGCTATCTGCGCGCTCCCTTTCACTGCTGCATGTGGGACACAATTTGCACGCGCAATGAAATTGATTAAAAGACCGGAGACACCCTCAGCATACATATCAATCCCTTCCAACGGGAAAACGCTCATTTTGTTGTCATGAAACTGTCCTAAGGCACTCTTCACGCTTTATTTTTGTTTTCAGACATTTCTCCACCTGTCTGCAAATGTAATTCACGGACCAGAGCCGATCTCCGGTGATCGGCTCGAAGTAGTGATGACCGGTTTTAATCAAAGTTTCTATGCAGGATATGAGGAAAACTAGCAGATATAGGCTGTATTTGACTAAATCACAGGTTTTGTTTCATGCTTTTTCAGTGCTGCACACCTGAGAGCGACAATGAATGGAGGCAGCTTTCATACCTCTTCAGTCATCAATCCCAAAGCGTTCTTTTATCCACAAAAGAAATCTTCTTAAAAAAAACTAAAACAAACAAAACAAAAAAAAAAAAAAAAAAAACAAAGACGCCTGCTGCCCTTCCAAATAGCTCCCGTTTCTCTTCACTCCTCTTCCTCGTCTTCTCTCCTTCTTTCTCTCACTCCTCTCCGGATACTACTCGGTCACTCCGGAGTGGGTGTTTACTCTCCTCGCTGTTCAGCCATCCCTCCCTCCGGCTATTCCTCCCTTCCTGTCGTCCGGACGCATCTCAGAGAGGGAGGCTGGAGACGCAGCCGCGGCGCTGCGCTGAAAACCCTCCTCTGCGGGTCTCACGTTGATGTCGGACCCTCGGGGCTGAACTCGTGGGCTTCCGCGGTCCGCGCGGGACCCGTCGTGGAGCACATGCCCGTGACACCGCAGCAGCCCCGCGGTCATTACCCAAAACCCGCTCACGCGTGTGTTGACGTGAAATTAAAAAAAAAAAAAAAAACTCAGCGTGAAGATAGGTGTGAGCGCGCGCGGAGCAGGTGCTTGACCACGCGCTGCCGAGCGGCCAGCTTTGATATTAAAGGCGCAATGACGCAGATTTTCACCTCAAAGTTGTACGTTTATTAGGAGATAATTTGAGTACGTGGAGCGTTTTGAAGTTCAAAGTAGTCAATTTTTGAAAAATATGTGGACTGTAACATAATCGCTAGAATTCTGTTCCATCAGCAGGTTATTTTAACAAAAGTATTTTGACTACACGAGGCTACATAAGTAATCTTTTCAGGGAGGAAATCAACTGACATTTTGGTATGAATAGTTTGATGCTGTAAACGTCTTTGCTGAGACATTAGAAGACTAACCTAAAGGCCTAAAGACATAAAACATGTGTCAGAGTCCTCCAACTAACAATTTTTTTACCTAGTTATTTGTTTAATTTGTGCAGTTTGTTTATAAAAACAATTATAGTGTGTAGTTGTACAGTTTGTTGTGGGCCTAATCAGCCAATTCGTTAGCCAAAATGTTTGCAGGCTTCGTGCTAAGCTAACTATCACCTGGCTGAAGTCAGAATTTCTATGTGCCAAGTCGGACATTTCAACTGGAATGACCACTGAACTCGGACTTCCAACTGCATTTCAAAACCCAGTATAGCTGCTTCTCACCTCAAAAGAGTAAACACTTAGCTAATTTGATTATTTAAAGTAACAGTTCAGTTTCACTTCATTCACACAGTCAGACATATACATAGTGCTGTTGTCTTATCATCAGTGAACATGCTGCTGTGATATTTATATGTACTAAATGTCAACTCCGCATTGTGACTTCTGAAATAAATGGAGCACACAATTAATTCAGGTTTGCCACAAAGGAATGAAAAAGAATCAGTCTCCTTATTCAGTTTGCTGCAGGTCAGCAGAATTTCATATAAAAGCTGAATTATTCCTTTAAACTAGAAACAAGGAATAAAAATTTATCAGTGGCCTCAGCAGCTGGAGAGACTTAGTGACTTACCCTGAGGGGCTAGAAATGGGAGACATGAGAAACGGAGGCTGGTGAAATATGCCAGCAGCTGACTGAGGTGAAACACAGAATGGCTTTACTCCAGGTGTGTCCCTCCAGCACACACAGAAATGCTCTTAACACACACACCCACTCACACACACTTGTGTCTTATCCAAACAACTCTCTAGATAACACAAGGCTCTATAATCAGGTAGGTAAGGATTCTCTGTCCTCCTCCTCTTCCTCCCTTCCTGTCCTGTCATCCGTTTCCCGTTTACTGTATCTGTTGCCTGTTTGCATCAGACCACATGGTAAACAACCACAGCAGCAGGTACTATATTTAGGGAATTATCAAACACATATTTCTAAGTTGAGTTATTTTTCCACAGACCATGCTGCAGTTCTTTAATGACTGGAATTTCTTATTTCAACTTTTTATTCTTATTTCAACGTCTTCCAGCAGCATTTGTTAGTCCTTGTTGGCTGATTCATCACCATATGTGTTGGAATTTTGTGGTTTTAAGTGTCTCAATTCATTTAAAGCTTTTAAAGGTAACTCCCAATGATATTCTTTTTGAGTCAGCTCCTCTTCATCGAGGTGACAATTCAAGAAAATTAATCTATAAGTGATATCTGTCAGTTTGTCCACGAACCAGCATGTTGACCCTAAGAGATGACTAATGTATGAAGAAGTCTTTTAAAAAATCCCAACATTTCCTCACAATATGCATGTGAGTCTTGCATCTGTTGGCATTGCTAATAAAAGAGAGACTGCATAAATGTGACCTGCATAAAAAGCATACAGGCAAAAAGACTATGCAGGGAAAAATCATTACAACTACATTTTGTCAGTGGCCTAAATAAAGCTAAAGCAAGACCTTGTGGTTTAATGTGCCATAGACAACTAAATTAAGCATAAAATTATGTGGCTACAGTAACAGTGAGGATGTTCAATGCACACCAAAAGTAGCTTTTTAGGGGGGAAAAAACCTGCTGTGAAGCACAGCGGGGGCAATGTCATCATTGGGAGATACATTTTTCTGTTAGCAGTCATTAATTCAGTGATGATCTGTCATCATGTGAAGGAGCACTCGAAGATAATGCTAAGTCATAAGAATTGAATTTGAGCCAAAGTTGGACCTTTCTAAAGGAGAATAATACTCAGCACATCGACAAGAAAAGAAATTATTCAAGAAAAAAAGTGAGGGGCCTATGAAATGGCTTGGTCGAAACCCGGATTTACATCCCAATAAAGTGCTGTGGATGGGATTTGAAACTTGCAGTGTATTGTATATATCCAGCCAGCTTCAGAGACGGGGGGATAACTGTAAAAAATGTGGACAATAATAATTGTGCTAAAGGGAGCAGTCATTTCTGACGACAAGAAGTCGTATATTAATATTTAAAACACTTAAAGCACTTTTCATAGGTAATACCAGTCATTATGTTCGCATGTGTTTTTTTTTTGTACCAAACTAAGACCAAAATGATAAATGATGTTCCCACTAAATGTCACCATGGTAGC
Organism: Hirundichthys speculiger; assembly: GCA_018398805.1. NCBI lineage: Eukaryota > Metazoa > Chordata > Actinopteri > Beloniformes > Exocoetidae > Hirundichthys > Hirundichthys speculiger. The sequence goes on from JAGFBZ010000644.1 coordinate 1,409,478, forward strand.
ACTGCTGCTTTGACCATATTAGTCGTTTAAAGTGAAGTCTCACAGAGCCAGTGCATTGGTTGAAGACTTTAAACTGCAATATGGTGTCGGTTTACACATCACATTTCAATTTACCCTTAGGATATGTCTGCACTCTAAGGAGTGGAAAAACAACGACAAGTGGTGGTGTCAAATTTGAATAAATGGTGATTAAATGCATCACTTGCACAGCATAGCTGAACTACAGGTCATTTAACTTGGCACCATATGGGCCAACTGCAACGCTTCATAAAGTTTTTAAAGGCATGGAACAACAACAAATATCTGCAAAAAAACTGAGGGTACTCTTCCCTTTCTAGTCATTAAGAAATACACCAGGAGGTAGCCTCTCATGCAGACAACAAATGTTTAATCGTAAAATAAAAGATGGTCCCCATAAACGTCTACTGGCATGTAAAACTGAAAAGTTTTGACAAACAAGTCTGGTAAGTGTTCATTGACAGAGAGTCTTAGTTTTAATCCCAAACAACTGTGTGCATACTTAAGGAATCAAACAATGCTGTGCATTTGTCTCTGTCTTCACGTGAAATGTGACAAATCCCCTTAAAAAAAAAAAAAAAAACTTGAATGTTACTTTGAGGCAAGACTATATAAAAACAGGCAACTGTTTATCCATGTTACAAATCACAGTGCACTTGGTATGAGATTTTATTCTCACAAAAACCCTGCTTCTTTTATAAAATAATCTTTCCTTTCATATTTTGTCTTCAGCATTTGTACACTGCCTTAGTTAGGAACCTTTATGTAGATAATTCATGCTTTTTGTGATGTTTAAAATGATAAACAGTCATTTTACTCTTGTCTACAGGCTACCTGTCTGCACCATGGCTTCATATTGTGATAGAAAAGATGTTCAAACAATACCACAATCTCTTGTATTTCCTTTATCTTAGCTGTAATTGTTAGGATCGAGACCCTATTGTCACTTTGACAAACAGAGAAACATAATTTCCTGAGCCACAGAGGATTTATTGGAGGAAACACGAACCCTTTCATTTGGCCGTATAAGAACACCTGTTTGAGCTTGAAGTGGGTGAAAGATGAAGGAAATGGTACCAAAAGCAAATAATGTAATCACAAAATACTGCGGCATGCACGATTGTCATCTGTATTTTTTTTTTTTTTATTTTATTGTGTGTGTCAGACGTATGTACATACACACACAATAAGCAGCATTCAAGTTAGTTCTTTTTGTCTTAAAAGCTAAAGCCATAGGCCGACAAGTTCAAAGACAACTGGCATCCAAGTCCTGGACACACACACACACACACACACACACACACACATCCTCTTGAGCAAGTGTGTTAATAACAAGCAGCTTAATATGAGGGTAGCAGCAGACAGATGACCACAGCCTACTGATTAGTCCAACTGGTCACAGTTATTAGCCTGTTTGTCATCTGGCACCTGACCTGTTGTTCTTAGAGATTTTCCTCTCCTAAAACCTCTTAGGGTCACGATGCACAATGCAAACAGGGAAGAAATGCATTGAATTTAAAGATAAATACCAAGTACTGAGAAATTAAATAGTGGTTTCTCTCATTCTGCTTTACTGACATGTAGCAGAAAACAAGCATGACGCTGTCCGAAGTTAAGCAGTGCTCTCTCATTAAATGAGCTGACAAACTCTTCGATTGCTCTCAAGAAATGATGTAGGCCAGGACAGCTAAAGGATCACTTAGTAAAATATTCCTCATGTCTGCACATTGTAACGTCAACTAAACCCAGGAGGACCAGAACCTATCCATGTTTGACTGCATTTCTTTGGGATCAGGAAACTCTTCTTGTCCACCTGTAAAAAAGATTTCAGAGCTGCTGATTTTGTTGCGGGAAGACACAACAGACCTGTGACTTTTGATCTCGGACGTCTCAGCTTTTGTTTTGTCTGGAACACAAAAATGTGTTACGTAACAGATCTGATCTCTTTTTTGGACAACACAACGTTCCTCTATAACAACGAAGGTTGGCGGTGAAATTTAGAATATATGTCTGTAAAAATTCCCTCTAAATATGAGGATGGATGAATTTCTGGGAGGGGGGGGGAGTCCTACTTCTTGAAAGGTATCCGTTTTGCTACTCTTTCAGTGTTTTGTTTAAAAGAAAAAGTTCTGAAATGAAAGTCCTGCTTATTGACGTTCCTGCCAGAGTAGCTCACCAAATCCACAGCAGTCGCTGTCTCAGCCAGAGGAGCTCTTGGCAGGTGGCTAACGTTTCCGCTTGCTGCAACTTGTCCCGAGATCTTCACCTGTGTGGAAGTGAAGGGCTGGAAACAATTCACCAAAAACACTGTAATCATACCTCAAAGGCAGTCAGCCCATCAGCCTGAGGAAGCTCCAAACCAGCCCTCTCCAACTGCACGTCTTCTTTTTTTTCTTGAGGACATTCAAATGATTCCTTATCTCCCTCAAGTGGGTATACCATTGACCTTTACTTAGTCAAAGCAGTTGGCACACTTCTTGGCATTGTGAGCCAAGAAACTAATTAAACTGTTCCAGAGAATCTTTCTGTTCTCACATTATTTGCTCTGTTAGAATGTAACAAATCGTATTATAAAAAAATTATAAGAAATATATTAATACCTTGAAACCATATCTTTTTTTTATTAGAGTTTGCACTATGTATTTTCAGAGAAGAAGATTATTAAACCTCAGATAAATTTACCTGTGATAACCTCAAGGTATCTATGAGGTATACATGTCTGCACTGAAAGTCAGGAGAAAGTAATGGACAAAGGACCCATAAAACAAACAAAGAGTCTTCACACCTGAAAAATGTAACTGTCCCAGAACAAACACCTACCTGAGCTTTACAACAGACATTTGTCAGAAACGCAATCATCTAACAGCAGCAGAGACTGAAACAGCATGATGACCCACCTTATGTCAGATACCTGCATATTTGCGTGAGAGAAACTTGTCTGCAGGAAGAGGAAAGTGTGGGAGAAGCTAACTCAACCACTTTCAATGCAGCTTACCTTTCAGGTTATTTCTCTCATTGAAGCTGCTGGCACCATCACCAGAGAGCTGTTTCATGTGTATTCATCACTCGATTTTGACTTGCACCATCTGCATTGGAACAAATAACTTTACAAACCTTTATACAGGCCTGTACAATAATAATATGCCTCTTGGTGAATGCTTTCATCCCAGGCTTCTCTGAAGACATGTGTGTTGGCCACAGAAGGACTATTATCTTTGGCAGGGTGGCTGTGGTTCTGTATTCGCTGAGCTACAGCACATCACATTGTATCAACTCATGGCCCTCTAAGGGCTCCTGAAAGCAGCGATATGTGCTGATAAAAAAGCACGCCAGACCCAGAAAAAAAGAACTGCACAAAACCAAAACATCTTTACTGTTTGCCACACATTTGTTCCGAAACAGAAGCTGACCTTACAATAGAGGCCGACGTAGTCGATGCGAACTGTAACCTGGCTTCCATCAACTCATTTTATGACAGGGTGAATCAGTGGTTTGAATGTTATACTCCCTGGTTTCTCTCTTTTTTTTTTTTTTACCTTCCACTAAAGCAAAAAGACGTTCCAACAGGCTCCTGAGTTTCTGCTTCTTGGCTTCTAATTTCCTCTGTGTCTGTGTGTCTGTGTGTGTGTGCGCATCACTCTTTAAACTGAGTTCCAGCACACACAGCTCACCAGACTGATGAATGGGTGGTGGCAGTCTGAAGGTCAGTTACTGAGTTTGTCAACTGATGTGTGAAATAAAGGACAGATGAATAAACAGGTGGAACAGCAAATGAGAGGTTCATATTCTGTCAGGTGAGAATGAACCAGTCAGGTAACCAAAAACTAAAGCAGCACTTAACCAAACTGCAGTTTGGTTTTAAAAAAAAAAATGTAATTGCTTAAAGCAGCAATGAAGCAGCAACTCTTCACATAGTGTCATACTCACTCAGTTCCCAGGCATCTTAGTCAGTTTGGCAGGTGTTTGGTTATAATGTTGTGGACATTTGTGTTCTCACCTGCAGCCTCTCCTGAACATCCATCCATTATTCATACCCTTTTAATCCTGTGTAGGGTCACGGGGATCTGCTGGAGCCTATCCCTGCTCTTCTTGTGCACAAGTCAGGGGTCCACCCTGGACAGGTCAACAGTCCATTGCAGGGCCACATGTAGATGAACAACCATGTACACTAATTCCTACAGGCAATAAAGAATTACCAGTCAACCCAACATGCATGTCTTTGGACTGTGGGAGGAAGCCGGAGTACCTGTTGTAAACCCACGCAAGCACGGGGAGAACATGCAAAGTCCACAAAGAAAGATCCATGCCGGGGTTCCAAGCAGGAGCCCTCAACCTCCCTCCTGAACGTGTCTGGAAAGTTTCAGAGGATACATTGCACTTGATAGAAAGGCTTTAGAAGAATAACTTCAAGTTTTCAGTGTCAACAGGATTGCTTTTAGCAAGCAAAGCCAACATGACATCAATTTGAGGGAACTTAATTCCTAGTTTTAGTGAAGTAGAAAAGCACAAAGAAACTCTAGACAGCTCGGCCGAGCTTGATGTTCACAGTTACAAGCATCTAATCTTAAAAAGATGTGATTGGCCAATGTTTTTTAAAGCCAAAAAACAGAGTCAACTAAGACATGATGCAGAGGTCCATAACTTTTGTATTATTTATAATATGTGTATTTCTTATAGTGCTTTTACCCAGTGACACTAAAAACATCTTATCCCTGTTTTAAGAGATTTATCTGACATGTCAGATAACTGGAAACATGTAGCAGTTACTCTTACCTGGTGACAGCAGGATAGACTCCTGCCAACTTTGACTCTAAACAGGATGAGGCAAATATTAAAGATGATGGATGGATGTATCAGTTGGTGTAATCTTTGTCACATTTTATGACACTTACATTTACCAAAAACACTTTTTTAGTCATGTTTTTGAGGACTTGAGATACATTTTTTTGTGTGATTAGAGAAATCAGAAGTGTCAGTCTAGACAAAATCTTGCAAGGGAGCCTGACAGTTCAGAGGATTATGCATTTCTACAGCAGGAAAGATCATCAAGATACGCAAGAACATAAGGAATGATAAGAGAAGAACAAGTGAACAGAGACTGAATGTAGAGACAGTAAATGATAAAAATGGAAATCCCAAAAATGCATTTACACCCAAATATTTGGCAAAGCTTGAAACCCTCTTCTGTAAGAACTAAACAGATCTGTTGTGCTTTAAAACGGATCAACATGTAACAAATGACAGAGCTTTGGAACTCTGATATAAACAGAATAACACTGTCCTCTGCTGGTAGCTAGTGGTACTACACTGGCAGAGAGGAGTTGATGGTGCAATCAAGAGATTATGTGGAAAATAAATCAGGATGTTGGCAGATCAGGCTGCAGGTTAGATTTGTGGTCAGAATGAAGAAACATTGAAGTTAAACTTTAATGATTTTTGGGCAATTTGTGACACCTATTTAGACATCAAGAATCCATTTAAAAATATTTTAAACCCAGTGGGTTTTCTGGAGCCTTTTTTAGAAACTAGAAACCTGAAATAAAAAAGAGGTTACACCTTCAGTCAAAAGTGTTGAGTTGAGTTTGTTTGTGCATCTTAAAAATATTGATGAGATGCAGCAGGCCTGAATGGTCTAGTTTCAAAAGCCTTTGATTTACTGTCACAGTAGGAAAAAAAGAAAAAAAAAACTAAATAATCAGAATAATTGTTCCATTTGTCCAGCAGTGATTTCATATGAAGTCTGGTATGTTTTGGCTTTTATTATTGCATAATAACCCTGATATGGGCAAAATCAAGCAGTTATATCATTTTTGCGTGGTGGGAATGTGTGAGGAATGTGAGGGTCAGATGATCCAGACAGCACGACAATCACAGAGTCAAATCAGGTTGTTTTATTAAACTTTTAACTCTTTAATACATTAGAAGACTGTATTGAAACAGAGTGGTACCTTGAGCCAGTATCGCCTTAAAACCTAACATTTTATATCTGATAGCTGAGAGGAAACAAACACACAGCTGTAGCTGCTGAAAACTCATGATGAGAGCACAATCTGTTAGTTATGTGAGTCATTAGTTGAAATATGAAACGGATGACAGTACAATGTAGAAGACGGCAGTGAAATACATTCTGTCAGGCTGCTGCTTTTCATACCACTTCTGTGCCATTTAAAGGCAGTATTAAAGGTGACAAAACTATGATTGTCAGTAGAATTGAAAAAACAAACTTTCAATGCAAAAATAGAAGAAAAAAAAAACTCAGACATTCACCGACTGTAATTAGCAGCAAAATAAAGGTCATAAGGCAATCACTTTCAGTTAAACAGTCAGTGAACCCTTTTTTTGACAACTCAGCTTAACAACTTCTTACTCTTAATATACAAGAAAGACATACTCCCCACAAAAAAACCTAAATGTGACCATCATCACATTTTGTCCAATTTACAAAGAAATAACATTGTCCAACATTGATGTCATGTGAAGAGCCTTCAGCTCATTTTCCATTCAGTTTAACAAACACATGCTGATTTAAAATGGCAAATAAAGGAGTTTTGTTAAAAACTAACAGCATGTCTGTAGCAAGCAGAATAATAATCATTTCTGGCTTTCTTTAAGAAGTGATTTTAGGTAGTCCTCTCTGTTCTACTGTTGAAACGCATCAGACATGCTGCAAGCAGAGATTAAAAAAAGGTTTTGAGGAGTTTCTATGTATCTGTTTTTAATGAATAGCAAACCTTTCAACAAAGCATCACTGAGCGTTAGATGAACACTGTTAATAGTATACTCTCTTGCACTGTGTGCAAACAACATGAATAGACTCAGCAACATAAAACAAAACGTTAAGAAAAGTCAACTAGAAGATATTATCAGTGTCTATGAAGATTAGAGGTCAGATGCGTGAAACTAGTTTTTTTCCCTTTCAGATTTTTCCCTTTGTACGGGTCACCACAGTGGGTCACTGCGCTCCACACACTGATCTGATATAGATGCCCTTCTTAACAAAACCCTTCCTATTTATCTGGTCTTGGGCGATGTGGAAATCAGTGTCCTCAATCACTTGTATACTCATCACAGGCTTGATTTCCACTCCTGTATTCATCCATAAATGTATTTAGTCACTCCTGTAATATATCATCTGCATATGAAAACATTGTGAGTCCCACCACAACATAGACATGACGGTCAAAACAGAGCAACGAAGAGGCGCAATTTTAAAGAATTTGGAACTGAGACATTCATGAGGAAAGTATTTATAAAAAGGGAACGGTTTAATCAAAGAACAAAAATAACGCATGAAAAGAAAAGAGAAGAATCTATTTGCACAGATAAAGAAAAAAGTAAGAAGTTACGGTGCACCCGAACACAGCATCAGGGCGGCAGATCAACCCACAGCTCAAACACCAATATGAAACCTGAGATGATGGATGAGCAAAGGTCTTCCAACAACATGAAAACAGCCATCCTTACATGTGACTGCTTTTATTTACAGCTACAATAGTTAACTAGAAGTCATTAGAAAACTACTCATTAAAAAAAAAATCTAAAAAAAAAACACTATTATACTAAAAGGTCCAACCTCTATGAAATATCTGCTTGTAGTTTGTTCCATTCATTCTATTTTATCTATGTGTATTTTCTTTTAAATTCTGTCGCTTTTTTGTTTCCACCCATATTTTTGCATCACTTCAGGAACATACACTCACCAGCCACTTTATTAAGTCCACCTTGCTAGTACCAGGTTGGACCCCCTTTTGCCTTCAGAACTGCCTTAATCCTTCTTGTCATAGATTCAACAAGGTACTGGAAACATTCCTCAGAGAGTTTGGTCCGTATTGACATGACAGCATCACACAGTTGCTGCAGATTTGTCAGCTGCACATCCATGATGTGAATCTCCCGTTCCGCCACATCCCAAAGGTGCTCTGTTGGATTGAGATCTGGTGACTGTGGAGGCCGTTTGAGTCCAGTGAACTCACTGTCATGTTCAAGGAACCAGTCTGAGATGATTCGCGCTTTATGACATGGCGCATTATCCTGCTGGAAGTAGCCATCAGAAGATGGGTACACTGTGATCATAAATGGATGGACATGGTCAGCAACAATACTCAGGTAGGCTGTGGCGTTGACACAAAGCTCAATTGTTACTAATGGGCCCAAAGTGTGCCTGGAAAATATCCCTGACACCATTACACCACCAGCCTGAAAAGAAATCGAGACTCATCAGACCAGGTAACATTTTTCCAGTCTTCTAATGTCTAATTTTGGTGAGCCTGTGTGAATTGTAGCCTCAGTTTCCTGTACTAAGCTGACAGGAGTGGCAGGAGTGTTGTGCGTTCAGAGATGCTCTTCTGCAAACCTCAGTTGTAACGAGTGGTTATTTGAGTTACAGTTGCCTTTCTATCAGCTTGAACCAGTCTAGCCATTCTCCTCTGACCTCTGGCATCAACAAGGCATTTGCGTCCACAGAACTGCTGCTCACTGGATATTTTCTCTGTTTCGGACCATTCTCTGTAAACCCTAGAGATGGTTGTGCCTGAAAATCCCAGTAGATCAGCAGTTTTGGAAATACTCAGACCAGCCTGTCTGGCACCAACAACCATGCCACGTTCAAAGTCCCTTAAATCACCTTTGTTCCTCATTCTGATGCTCGGTTTTAACTGCAGCAGATCTTCTTGACCATGTCTACATGCCTAAATGCATTGAGTTGCTGCCATGTGATTGGCTGATTAGAAATTTGTGTTAATGAGCAACTGGACAGGTGTACCTAATAAAGTGGCCGGTGAGTGTTTCAATTACCAATTTGCGTGTAGGAAAAGCCATACAGATGGTTTTTGTGTGAACACACTGTTCATGCATCTCACCCCAGTGGAGGAAAATAAAAACTCAAATCTACATCCCATCTATGATGAACTGTGAGATAAATCATTTATGCAAGTCAAAAGACTGAGGACATGCTTTGGGTTAGAAGATAAAAGTGCCAAGGAATATATTTACAGCATCCATGCATTTCACGGCCTCTGACATCTAAGCAACACCCAAAGCAACAAAAAGGCAACATCTGAAGGCAGTTCACTGAGTTAATTATATAGCTTGGCAATGATGAACTCTATGATCACATTAAGTAGAACAAATTCACTTGACTGCATTTGTTAATATTTTCAGTAACAATTTACTTCAGACTTAATCTTTCTATCTAAACAGGCAGTGGAGTTTTACCTGAAATAAACAAGAAAACAGAAGTTACTCAGGATGACAGACATACTGCAGGAATAAAATTCAAATTCACTTACAAATGCTTTTCTTTTCACTAAATAATGTTTCAGATATGATCTATGTTGGCATTTCTGAGCACACGATGACACGCTCCATCAACATACAGTTACAATTGTGAAGCCCGATTCATTTGCTTTAACATCAGATTCGCTTTACCCAACAGAAGGATCCTTTCAGCTCAGTTCAAAATGACTTGTCTTATTGGATCTGACCAATCAGATAGCTGCACTACAGGTAAATCAACTTCGTTGATAGTTACCAGTTAGGGCTAAGTGTCAGACTGTAATTCAAGTATATAAACAGGTACAGGCGCATACCTACATTTATTTATTGTAAAACGTTACCACTAAAGTGTTTTTGTCTTTTAACAGTTTTTCAAATATCATTTTCTTTGTAATACCTCATAAAAACAGCCAATCCAAATGTGTTGGACGATTAGCGCATAGGCAAACGAAGAATCCAATTAACTCTGGAGCATATCGGCATCACTGTTGTTGAAACTGTGTAATCCAACATTAACCTTGGTGGAGGGTGAATCCTCCGAGTGCTTTTGTTGTTTAAGTGCAAGCATAGTTATTCTGGTCTTTCATCAAAGAATATATAAAAGCAATATCAATATTAACAAGTTTAGATCCACTTAAATTGGCTGGTTAGCATAACATGACACTGATTATATCAAGGACTTATTTGGCATTGAAAGTAGGAACAGCAGGTGTTCCTTTTACTTCCCATTACAAGAAGCAAAATGCATCTCTTAGTTTAGCCAACAAAAAAAAATGATGACATCTTATTTAATTGTTGATGTTTCTGATATTCATATCAGTCACCTTCTTTTAAAAGAAAAATAATGACATTAATAAAGATATGAACCAACCAACATTGATTTCTGATATAAAGTGTTAAAAAGCTTTTTGTTGATGCAGCAGTGTTATTTAAATGATGAAACATCATTTGATAATCAATATCTCTGCATCAGAGCTTTTTCCTTAAGCTCTCATTACGATTATTTAAAAATCTGCCTGCTCATGCCACATGTAGTTTATCACCGCATTTTATTTTTTCTTATTCACTAACAAACTCCCAAACTATTTGATATTAGTAAGTTTATGTTTTCATGGGTCAAAAGCAGATATATGTCCTTTCTCCTTTTAACAAGGTAGTCTTCAGATGAAGAAAAACAATGAAACAGGGCAGAAACCAAAGAATTTACATAAGGACAGCTTCTTTTTTTTTTAAAGAAAAGGTGTATCCTCCAGTGTTGTCCAGCAGAGGGCAGTGTGGAACAGCCAGAAAATTCAGCCATCAGCTGGAAACTCACTGGGGCCCTGAATCTATCTATGAAATGTACACGCCTATCTTTAAAGTTTTAGCTTTGACTTGTTCACATCCAGGTTCTAATATCAGAACCTTTTGTTTTAAATCCCCTGACATCCTTTTAACAATTTCTCATAATCTGCAAATCTGCCAGAAATTTTAAAAATTCAGTTCAACCACAAGCAAGGAATACAGCTTTTCTGCTCCACATGTCCAGTCTTGAGCTTTTTTTTTTTTCATGAAGACAGATGGTGTTTGTGGGTGCATAAAAACTGATCACAGAACTTGTGGCTCTAATGCATGAGCCTATTGCAAGAAAAAAAAAAAAAAACCAACACAGTGTCTCTGCAGGTTGAGTCATTTACTCAACTTGAACACTCTCATTCTTAAACACACCCTGTTCCTTAATCATCCACCTTGTCCAAACAAGAGCGAGAGTTGCTTTTCAAGTCATCCATGTCTCTTTGTTGAAGCGATTCTGAGGTCAAGGACTGAGCTTTCTAGTCCCCATGCTCTTACTGCACTTCTACGTGTATGAGGTTTTCTCCGCGAGTTCTTGTCAAACTAGTACCTCCTCCATGACTTCCATGACGATTGTCCTGGGTCCAGTCAGGATCAAGTTGCTCACTGTCCGGTAGTCGTGACAGAGGACGTTGAGTCCGTTCACAGACACCACAAACTGACAGACCTGAAGACAGACGGACGGAGAGGAGAACTGTTTGATGTCTTGGCTAAAATGCCTTCAACTTTAACATCAATCACATGTTTAATCGGAGAAATACAAAGTGTAAGTGGATCAAATAGCATACAGATAAGTGAAGCATAGAGGCAAATAAAGTGAAACACATCCCCTCCCCATGTCGTAACAAATGCAATTAAAGACAAAAAAAAAAAGATCTGTGACATATGTTGTTGGATGTTTGGAAAACAATAAAACAAAGCTGTTTCTATCTGTATAGACAGTAAATCAGATTTTATCGGGTCTTCATTTCTGTTTCATAAAACGTTTAAACAGACAACACTGACTGATGAAAACATTTGGAGAAATTGTTAATCAAGCACATAATTGTTTGATGAATCTGTTATGTTTTTGCTGTAATTGATTCTTTGTGAAACAATCTGATGCTCAATACTGCAGTGTGATTACATCAAGTCAGTGCAGCTCAAGCACCTTTAAACCTTTAGTTTAGTACTTGATACTCAAAACTGTTTGGTGGTATAATTGTTTAAACTGTGTCAGTGAGCACAGTCATAACTCCAAATGAGAGCCAGGTCCCTGTCACACCTGAACTACCCCATCTTTGTTGTTAATTTAGCACTGCCCCAACTCTGCGGTTTCTGATACAATAACCTGAGGAGTGTTTGATAAAGCTTTTCAGGAAAAACCTCCACAGACGTCTGAGCCTCTGAAGAAATTGTAGATAATGATTGACTTCACAAAACAAAACAAAAAAAAGTTGTTCTCTGTGCCTTGGAAGTGCTCATCTACCATGAGTGTAACATCAGGCTTTTAAAAACTAAAGACATATGGGTGCATGCTGCATCAGGCCTGAATGGGTTAACTTTATATTTCTCCAACACTGTGTATGTTTCTTTTTTTTTTGGAAGTCATCACACACATACAAGTTTGAACGCTATCCTTATTAGGACATTACATTGACTTCCCTTCACTTTGTGCAGCCCAAACCAAACTCTAACCCTGATCTTAAACGTTACTTGTTGATCCTGTTGAACCAGGCTTCGGTCCCTACATGATTACTGAGAGATCCTAATGAGCTAACAAAAACAAGAGCAAACACACACATGTACACAGGAACATTTCCTAATTTTTGGCTACTGAAAGTTTTTTTTTTTCAAAAGCTCTGCAAAAGGCTTAAAAGTATGATGAACGCCAACGAAAGCAAAAGGACCTAACAATTATTACATCCATATTGTCTGTAAATCCACAAAGTATAAACAGAAACAGCTAAGTGATGACAGAAAAACTTGAACAGACATTTCATGGAGCCCACAGCTGAACTGCAGGGTTTATAGAGCTCTATAAACTCGGCCCGTTATGTTACAGACTGTTGCTACGTCCACTTAGAAATTACTGTTTTCAATCATTTGTCCAGAAATTAACACTAAATGTTTTCTGGTGCTCCTGTGAGTTTCTGGAAAAGAAAGCTTGAAATAGGCTGAACTAATAAGAGGAAACACAGATTAAGAGTAAAACAGGAAAAGGAGAAATAACGGCACAGGAACTTCAGACTCATGAGGATCGAACCCAAATGTCCGCTCAGTATGACACGACTTGAAGGCTCCTCTTCACTCTGTATCTGTCTCTTTACACCAACCCATCATTCTTCCCCCCACTGCTATGCTTCTTTCAGGCTCTGGGGTTGTTAGTCTTGTTCAGAGAAGATTAAAAAAAAAAAAAAATTAGTTTAGAAAGAGGAAAAAAACAAAAAGGTAGAAGAGATAATAGGGTTAACTTAGAATGACACTATATGTCCTGTGAAAATAAGACAACACAGCAGTTTTATTTGCTCAGTAATATAATGTGTACAAATAATATTATGTAAAAACAATGAGTTGTGGTTTCGCAGAAAGGCACCCAGACCATCTTCCTGGACCTCGGCCAGAAACACTGATTTGCTGATGTGTACTAGTTGCCTGGCAACCTTGAGCCGACTACATATCACCCTGAACAAGTAAGCTTCCCAAAATGCCAAACTACTCCTAGAACCAGTCAGATCCTCGCTGGCCTCTCCCTGATTCACATTTCTGTATTTAATACTTTATGTTTGAGATATTAGATTTTCAATGTTATGCTTAAAAATGTTATAAATTGAAGTAATTAGACTCTTCATATCCATTAGTCTTTTTTTTTTTTTTTTTTTTTTACTTTGTACAGACATACCATGGTGCAGGAACATGTTGATGCAACTAACACAAAGTGACATAAACAGACACCCACTCTATCTATTCGCATAAAAAAAAATGCACAGAAGCGAGCCGGGATTAGTGTGCTTGATGGTTACATAAGTGCTCAGATCCATTATGGCCAGGACAATGCCGATGTATCCGTGTGTGATGGAAAGAGACAGACTCACAAAGATACCAAGTTTGAAAGCATGTGAGTGCTATGAGTACTGAGAAGAGCCTGCTGGTGCTTTTTACAACCTGCACTCTGAGTTCAGTGGGTGTACACGTCTCCATTGGCCTTTCGCCTGGACTGAAGGGCCAGCACTTTACAAGCTTGGTAAACCCTACCCTAGATTATGCTCCTTACATATCAGTAAAACTACTCAGGTGAGGTAAAACAGAAGAAACCTTCTAGGAAGTGAGAGAGAATAAACTGCTTAGGTTTCAGCACACACTCCTACACACCAGGTATTTTACTAAGAAAGTCATAAAACGAGCCCAACATGTGTTCAACAAGGCTAATAAACTCAAAGACATGGAACGCACACTTTATGAGCACCTCCATGATTGACGTGAGCATGTTTCCATGGCAATATCAGTAACAAAAGCAGAAGTGATATTATTTCCAGAGACTGTTTCCTCTTTCGGTGGCAATACTTTAACTCCTCCGCAGCAAACTCCTTCCTCATTTTCTGCACAATTCGGCTCACGTACTCCAGTCCAAAGAAATTTGAACTGGAAAAAAAACAGTTTTCTCAGAGCTTCAGGATATGTTCCACCAACCCGGATGTCATGTTAAGTGGAAAATGCGTTTGATTCATGTTAAGTTAGCCTGTTCATAATAGCACCATTATCAACCAACAGCTGGAGGTTACACAGATTTCTACACCATGTTGTACAAGGATCAGCTTCTTTTTCTGCTTTTCAGTCCACCCCCCCTTCAGTCTCCTCCCTCTCCATTATGTGGTTAAAGTTGCTATACTGGGCATTCCCAGCATTCCTAGCTGCTGCCCTTATTGACATACCTTCATACCGGCTGCGGCAGCAGAGCCACAATGATCCTGCTTTCCTTCCCCTTGATTTTGTTTTGCTTTTTCAACATCCCACAACATTTCTGTTTGCTCTTAGAATATCCAATGAATATCCAAGCTTCTCGAACTGTTCATCTTTTTCTATTTGTATCTGTCACTTCACCTGAAATCTATATGTTTAAAAGAACACAGTTCACGTCACTAGTAGCAATGGACCGTTGACTAGTTTGTAACATAAACATCAAGATTTGCAGCTATGCATGTAGCAATAAAATCAGATGGAAGTTATTCAATGTTTCGGCCCTGTTTGTGTGTTTGCTGGCTTTGCCAGCCAATTACTTCCTTGGCTGCACCAGTGAAGCTGTGGATAAAGGTTGCCTGGTGTGACTCACATGTAGAGGGTTTGTCATTCTTGCTTCTATTTGGTTGTTGGTACATGTGTTTGAGGTCTTTTGGATAATTGTTTTTTTTTTTTTTTTTTTAAATTCTAACCTTTTATTTCCCCATTTCACGTGTCCAGTCTCCACTTCATGCTGCGGCCCTGCAAGCCGGGTCGTGACACTCAAACAGTGCTGTGTTCCACAGATAACGTGTTCTCACTCATGTAAAACAAATTAATATCCAATGATGACATGAAGGGGACAATCAGCTGAAGAAAGAAGTCTGGCTGACAAATATAAATGTAGATTCTAGTCACAACAAGATTCTACCCCTCCTCATTTATCTTCAAGATATTTTGTTGATTTTTTTTCCCAGCACTTACGGTCATTTGGAAAAGAAACCACACCATCTTTTAATTCTAAGATTTTATACATCAGCAGACCTTGAAATAAATCATGTGGTCCTTACCAGGTCTAAAATTAGATAAATATAAGCTCACATGAACAAGAACACATGACATAGCTCACAGTGTAATTGTATAACCGCAAACTAAACCGAAATACATTAGATGTTTTATCATAAATTAAACACGTCCCATGATTCAACAGTCTTTAGTACTCCCTTTTTAAATTTTCTGCATGATGTAATAAATGTCTCACATCATTGTAGATGAAGAGTGAGTCTTCTTTAGTCTTTAGTTCATTGCATTCATTTTTTTTAAGCACAGCTCTTGTCACAGCATTTCAGTTGGGTCAAGGTCTGGACTGTGAGTGATTGCAACACCTTGATTTAAATAAAAAAAATTTTTTTAGCTATTTTGTTGCGACAGGATCTTTTCTCCTGTTGCACGGCCCAATATCAGACAAGCTTTAGCTTTCACACAGATTCTAATTTGACACGAGAAAACTCCACTTTGCTCTTGTCTATACAAAGTTCATTCCTCCAGAGAGTCTTGTGGTTTGCTCAGACACAGTTCTGCAAACCTAAATTTGTGCTATCATCTTCCTTTTAGAAAAAATAATTTTTTTTTCCTGGCAACACTTCTAAACAATACGTGCTTCGGTTTCACCCGTGATTGCTCCTGATCCAGCAGCTTCTGCTTTTATAGAGGTGATAACACATGCTGATAATCTATTAAGCTCCTCCATCTGATTAGCAGCACCTGAATGTTATTCACCCTTTTAATTCCTACAGAAGCAGTAAATATGTGTTTATTCACAAACTGCTTTTGCATTTTTACTTACTTTTTTTGTTAAACAATAACAAGTTGTAATAGATCAAGTGTCATTTATCTGAGCTTGTATTTACCTAATTTCAGGAGTTGATAAAGAGCAGGGACCTCATTTACAAATGCTCCATTCGCGCAAAACAGGGCCTGAAAGTTGTATGCGTCACTTTCCACGCAAAGATTGTGATCTATTTTAAAAAAAAAATAATTTGACAGGAGAATGTACACAAATTTAAACGGCAATTTGCAGCATTAAATTTGTGCACATTCTCCTGTCAAATTATTATTTTGTTATTTTGTTTCATCAATTCAGATGGAAGAGGTCCAGGATGCTTTTAGTTCTCCGTGCATCTCTCCTGGTCTTACCTTCATACCAGCAGCAGCTGCAGGTCCACCAGGGTCCACAGCCTGGATGTGACAAGGTTTGCTGCCCCGCACCACAAAGCCCCAGCCCACAGCGTCACCAACGATCTGAGAAAACAACAGCAACGGATGAAATCCTGACATGACACTGGAGTGCTCTAAATCCCAGACTAAGTGTTGAGTTTACGTTTAAGATCGTCATATTTAACTGTCATGTAGACTTTTTTGCTCAGATTCTTTTCAGCATGTGATTTTCCAAAAACATAGGGAATCAAAAACAGTACAATTAAATGTCTATAAACACAGAAAACTCATGTGGTCTGTAAGGACCCGGGAGGAGCCCACATGTGTGCAGGACTCAAGAGAAATTTTTTTTTCACATATATTTTTATCCAAAAATGTGTGTGTGTGTGTGTGTGTGTGTATGTGGGCTTCCTACAGTGAATGTCTTCTTCACAAAGGGCCCCCCTGGTGTCTGCAACTCCTCCGGGGCTCACTTGTCTCTTCAGAACTGAGAAAAAAAAAAAACACACACCATCACAACACACGATGTTTTACTGCTGCATTGAAGCTACACATAAACCTGCACAGAATATTCATGCAAACAACACACACTCATCTGCAAGCAGACGTGACCATGTTCACATACTCCAAATGAAACAGGAAGATGTGATAGTTTATATTTCTATACTTGTTCAAAACATGTGCATGTGTGTAAAAATGTGGATGTTGGTCACATGCTGTCAGAGCCTAGAGGCCCCCTGCTTTCCTCAACTGTGTCGCTCTTCTCTCCTTCAACTTAACTCTGTACAGGGATTCCCTAAACTGACTAAAAATAATTTTTAAGTTCAGTCCTTGAAACTTAAAAATCTTTGAGAAAAGTGTCCCATGGAATAATTAATGGATTTAGCAATACTTAAGAAAAGAAGAAGAAAAAAAAAAAAAGTAAAATTGTGACCGTGAGAGGATTTTACCAATGAAGCCTGTGACCTCGGGTGTGCTATTCTGCAAGTGCATGTGCTCGTGGCCCGAGTTTAAGACTTCACTAAATCACAATCTGATAAAGAAGAGAAAAATAAGACAAGCCATTCTCTTATCACACTGATCAGAACATTTTTATACTCTCTCTGTGAGATCTTGATCTGACATACTAGATTTTTTTTTCCAACACTTCATCTGTTCTCTCTGCTTGAAATGAGCCACAAACATCAGGGGATTTCCTTTGATCTTGCAATTTTTGAATGTATAGTGGAAATTATAGTCGACACTAACCCCAGCCTGTTCCTCATGTTTGAATCAGTTGCAGTCAATGCTCTGTATTTTAAATTCCTTATCTTCGTATCTTATGATTCAGTAACTCAGGCTGTCCCATGAAGACTCCATGCAACATACTGAATGTGTTTGCTCAGTCCAAGACTGATGCTCACATGACATTAGCATTCTTGAAAACACACAAACAAATGCATTTTTAAATGAACATGAAATCAGAAGGCTTAACTTCTCAAATGACTTTTGTTTCAGGATTCTAGTTTCTTTAGAGGCTGAGAAACAGAAGATTTTAGCAAACAGTTTCAATTTTTCCAGAAACTTTTTAGGTTTAAGAGGTTTTTTTTTTTTTTTTTTTAAGCAAAGCCTTATGTTGTACTGGGTTCATGAGGAAAAAGAGGGGAAATACCCTCACTGTTAATGTGTGTGTGTGTGTGCCTTCCTTTTCCTGTTCATTGTGTGTGTGATGTTGTGGGGGTTCTCCGGGTACAATGAGCCTCCTGTCAAGCCCACGGCTTGAAATATAAACATCAAAGGAAACTTCGCAGTAGTAAAGAAATACAAAGCAGAAAATATGCATATGCACGTGGCATAAACACACCACTCCGTTCAAATAGGTAGTCATGAGTTAAAGCAGTTCATCTGCAAATGATTATCACTAATGACACTTCCTCTATAGCAAACAAGTCTTCAGCATTTAAGTTCTCCAAAATGAGCTCATTCACAGTATGTGAAGGTGTTTGTCCTTCCTCTGTACTGTGAAATCAGTGGCTTAGATTTTAATTTATGCCTTCCTGTGTTAAAGTACAAACAGAAAGTAGCGGCTTTATAAAAGCCGCCACTTTCAACTAACATGTGGAATCTGGAATCAAAATCTCACTTTTTTGATAAAGAGCATTGTATTATATTCTTTATTGCACAGTGAGGCCCTTCACAAAGTCCACGCTGCATCCATGTCATCCTACCAGATTTGGGGTTGCAGAGGACAGGTGGACTGCTGCTGAGCGTCGGACTGCTGCTGTAATAACCGCTGCTGCCACAGCTGCTGCTCATGCTGCTCCGCCGACCTCCAACCACCACCTTTATCTCTCTGGTGGGACTCACTGAAACAGAGACGCAAACTGAGATGTTAGAAGGGTAGAAAAAGAACATTAAGATGAAGTTTAATATTTTAGCCCTCAAATGTGGAGTTCAGCTTACAGACCAGTCCAAGCTTATGCAACAGTGTTACGCTCTGCTGGGAAAACCTGCGTCCTGACAGTCACATTAATGTTCTTCTGAAACTTGTTATATACCTACAGGTTTTTGCAGACCAATCACACCACCTAACAGGGCACCATCACTTTTTTTCATTAATGTTATTCAGGACGTTAGAGCAAAACCTTCAGACTGCTCTTTTCTGAGATAGCCAACTGTGGTGGTTTGAGGTGTGTTTAGTGTTATCAGCAGAAGTTAAAACCTTTTTTAAAATCTATTTTTACACAAGATGATGTTGGTTGTCAGACCTTTCCTTTAAGCTGCCTTTTACAGCAACACTACCAGTAGCTTTACAAATTAAAAATGTTTTTCTTGGTTTTTCCTGGACTTCAACTTGACTTCATCATTCCAGTTAACTGCCTGAACTAACAACATCATGAGGAAATGGCCCCCTGAAAACATTTTGCTATTTGTGGACACCCGGTTATTTTTAGAGGTTGTAGTGGAGCATCTAAAACACAGCTTTTGTCAACCTATTTCATGCTTACATGGTTTATTTTTTGGGAAATGCGATGAAAGTGGAGCACTCTTTACTATGTCACACTGCCTAGCAACACAAACGGGACTACTCTGTTATCGTTATATGGCAGACACCACCAAGGACAGCAGCTATTGTGTGTGTGTGTATGTGAGGGTGTGTGTGGGTGTGTGTGTGAGAGCGTGTCTGAGTTTGTGTATGCGTGTTCAACAGAAGATAAGACCAGTGATGTAAATATGTTTCTGTTCAAGATATCAGTTATAATTAGACTGCTGCCTCCATCGGCACACGAACGCATCATCGCGGTTAAGGTTTTCAATGAAAGACCAAAAAACAGAAATAACTATTACAACTTCCTGGAGCATGTCAGCAAAAGGGAGATGTATCCTTGGCTTTTTATTTTTCAGAGAGTTTAATATTTCATAAAAAAATTTAATAAAAATTCAGTAGATCAGTAGGTTTCTATAATACCAAATCACCACAATGTAACACCAAGGCTCTTTACAGAGAGCTCAAAGTTTACAAAGTTAAATACAGTGCAATTAATAAAATCCACTTGAGTTTGAAATATATTCCAGTCTAATCCAAGAGCTGCCAACAACATCTACCTGAGAGGAAGCTGGTGTTTCCTCCATCTGAGTGTTGTTTGCGGAGACAGAAGGGACTGTCGTGGCTCTCGGGGATGATGCGGCCACGCTCGTGGAGAAGCTCGATCAGTCGCCGCCTTCGCCGGAAGTTCATCCGGAACTGATAGAGGAGAGGCCCGTCAACAAAGTGGTGCTTGTTGGTGACTAAAAGAAAAAAGGGGAGAAATAGAGACAGGTATTTTATGAGAAAACTAAAGAGCAAAGGATAAGAAAAGGTGGAATGCAGGAGTGGATCACTGATGGCATCTACTTTGAAAGACAACCTCAAGACTACTGAGGGCTGCACGTTTTTACTGACCCAAAATGATTTTGACAATTTCATTTTTAAAACATGAACTGAGGCTAAATTATAGGAGTCTCATCCAGCCCATTATCATTTTAACTACTAAGTTAATCTGTTTAAATACAAAACACTCCAGCCTTGAGAAGAGATTACCTGCGTTAAACAAATACGGGCTAACCTTGGCTGCATACCACAGACAGCATCAGCCTGAGTTATCTCAGCTGGGCTGATAAGACCCGATATTAGTGCCAGTTACTCACTATTATATCTAAGGGAACTGTCAAACAGAAACAAAATGTTTCTGTAAATTCATCATCTCTGTTTGGGCTGCGTCAGTCTCAGTATTAAAAATACAGTATCACCAGGCTATCTATTTAAAACTTGAAGATAAAATGATTAAAGTCCCAAACACACATCTATTTTTTTTTCCAGGAATCCTTTTCTAAGGCTGTTGTATTAGGCTCTGTGTTTATCCAGATGGTAGAATTTCTCAGAAATATACTCAGGACTCAGTTTCTGGATTTCCTCACTGATTAAATTAACTGTGTCAAACTGGATTATTCCCATCAGGCTGTGCTATAATGTTGTCTCAAAAATGATTTTAGTGATCAATCTGAGAAGAAAAGGATTGAATCTAAATGAACCAAACCCTTCAAGAAACGACATCCATCAGTAATTACAAAACCAAAGTTTACCTACACCCTTATTCTAATTCACAAATCCAGATGAACTGACAAAAACGCCTTCATTTTAATCTTCTGCAGAGGGTTTGATGACACTGCACTCGCAACTCTAAATCCAGACTTAAATTAATTATTCAAAATAGACTAAATCTTCTTCAATTCTGTGTATCCTGCTGGTGTTTTTTTAAGCGATCTCCTCCACAGTGAGACAGACAAGAGCAGGAGGCATGCAGCCAGACTAAACGTGAGAGTCAAATGATCACATGCTTTACAGATAATTACAAGGAGAGATGAGCAACAGTTACTTCCTTGTCACAGAGGGTCATATACTGTGTTACATAACCTGTTTTAAATGACTCGAAACAACAACCAAATCGATTTCAAATACTTCATCTGCGAAACAATGTAGTAAAGCGAAGAAAGATTATACAAGAGGTCTAATGTCTGTGGTGTTAAAGGCAGTGGTCTGTACCACATTATATGGTCCCATTAAACGAGTTCATTTCTACTGAATACTAACCCAGTTATTATCTGATTTATGGACAGTACATTGTACAACACAACTCAAGCTTGTTACTTGTTGATATGAACCACCATGTGGATGTACGGCCACAGCCAACATGACTTCATTATGGAGGGCAAATAGGAAAACAAGGAAACACACACACCTTCAGTGGATTTTAAACTCACAAGTGACAGACTACCCTCCCTTATTTCGATGTTAAGATTTCCATGTATCTGTGTTCCAGCAATTACCTCTTACACACTCTCATACACCCTCTCATGTTATTTAAAACCTTGTCTGTTTGTGAGTGAATCACTTCCAGGTTTCCACAATAAGCACACTGGCAAACCACAAAAAGGATCAGACCAGCTCTTCAAAACATCCGGCATAAATGTGTGGAGAGAAAGTGGAAATGCTCACTAGCTGGTATCTTGTTCTGTAATCACTTTCTAATGTGTTTCCATTAGGAACTATTTTGCCTGAACAAATTTCACCAATAAATCAATTATTTCAAAAGATCCTTCTTTATGTAACACATTATAAAAGAATATACACAGTCCCTATATTATTGCTAAGTAAGGGGAAACTATGAGGTCTCTGTGAGGCCAGCAGCAAGAATATCAGGCTGAGTATCACATTAAATAAGTGAAGCGATAACATACAGTGATAATGCTGTGCGTCTGTGTGTGTGTGTGTGCGTGCGTGTGTTCCTATGTCGCCACATTCCTCTGCCCTGGAGATGCTCAGCCCTGCTACAGAGCTGAGAGAAAGGAGTTATTCAAGAGAACAAGAACAGATGGACAAACTGTGTTGTGAACGTTTTTTTGGGCTAAAGAACAGAAATTATTTTCACTCCTGTTTTAAATCAAATTATATGACAAAAGCCCGGCAACGGCAGCAGTTTTGTCATGTTTTGAACAGTCTTCTGGGTTACAACATGCACACATTGTGTTCGCTTGCGCTGACTTTTTCCTCTGAACAGGTGAGAGCTGAGGCTGAGATTTTTGTCAGCAAGACGAGAAATTGAATGAAACATGGTGGAGAGTTGGGGCACGGAAAAGGACTTGGTCTGGGTTCTCTGGGTTTGACTTTGATTAACAGGATGCATTGCGAACAGATGCAGAAGAAAATGCCTCTGGATGCTGTTGCATAGGCATGCAGCCAATCAGAGACACAAAGCATGTGACATCTGCAGAGCAACAGCCAAGCTAGTTTCCAACAAAAGAAAATTAGCTATCCTATCAACACATGTCATTAAAACAGCAGGTGCTAATTATGACTATAATTTGTCTGATTCAACAAGAAGCAGCAAACAGTTTCACACCTGCAGGTTTTGATCACACTGCACACTAAACAGAAGCAGTAACAATCTGTCAAAAGAAACAAGATAAACAATGTAGTTTTCAGTTCCAACTTACGCTCTTTGGCCACACACTAATAAAGAAAAAAAAAATGCTTTTTAAGAGTATCTGATTCCACTGGAATACTACTTTTCTATTTACACTTGTCAGGTTTTTAAATTAGATCACCTCTCAAGGTGAGAATCATATCAGAACAAAAAATCGTAAAATAAAAATAAATTACAAGTGAAGAGAAATTAGCAGCTGCTAAAAAACTTCTAGTCTTACAGCAGAACTAACTTATATTTTCTCAGTGGCGTCTGCAAAACTACTACTACAATGTAGTAGTAGTTTTTTGAATACGTTCCATTCTTTGACATGCTAAATTTCATGTCATGTGACTGGATGAGAGATTACGGTGCCTCAAACAGGTTCACACGTCAAAATATAACACAAACTGAAACTGTAATACATTTGTTGATTTTAATCTGTTAATATTACATTTTGAGTGCTTTTGACAATACTTTGAAGTAAACGGACAAAGCACCTTCCAGTCTTTAACCAGGGAACCAAATGCATAACACAAGTGTGCGTATGTGTGCGTGTGCGTGTGTGTGTGTGTGTGTGTGTGTGTGTGTGTGCCACAGAGATAGAAAGGCGTGGTTCTGGGCCATAAAGTCAAAACATCCTGATGACCTGTTGGAGCTTGTGACGTTCAGGTCTCGTTTTCCTCACACTTATCATTCAGCACTCTGTCATGAATGTAGCCGAAGGTCCAGATTAGGTCAAACATCGGAGACAGAAAATCAACAAACACGATCCTTTTCAGTGTGAGATATGATGTGGGTCAGTCCAGACTGGCTGGCATCTAAAATGAGCAGCAATCAGGGAAAGAAGCTACACTAACACAGTTTCCATATCAAAGTCTCCAGAGACCTGCTGGAGGACATATTAAGGATTATTTTTTTATTAGAGATAACTGTGATCCCAGTAAGATCGATACAGCCTTTTCTTTGATGCTAAATTAGGTAAACTGGGTTCCCTGTTTGTTTAAAATTGCTGTTGGCTCAGACTTAACTTTGGCAGATATCTAATTTTATTAGTCCAGGGTTAAATGCAAGTGTTTGAGAGAGGACTGTGCTCACATGTAAACAAGTGTTAATAGCTTGTACATAGCAAAGTTTGGTCACAAGTAACAGAGCTACAGTATAATCCCAGGTCTCCACGTTATAAAGGACCCAGTCTTCCAACAGAGTTCCCTGACAGAATAACAGCTGGAAATGGACGACAGAGATCACCAGATTTGCTTTCAACAAGTGTGTTTTGCAGATCATCAATCTGTCAGCAGCAAATCTTCCAGTTACAGTTTTAGCCCCTTAGATGGTAGTGTTTGAAGCAGATTCGGCAGAAGCTGATAATGTTTTGAGTTTTTAATTGTTTGACTGAATTATTTCATAACCTTCAATCTTAGCGTGAGGCTGGAGTGGGGACAAGAGTAGGGTTACCCAACTGGTTAGATCACTCATTCAGCACAGGTCCACACTGACAATCAAAGGCAAACACTCATTTCTGCAAACAATTTAGAATCGCCAGTCAACCTAACATCAAGGATTTTAGACAATAGAAGTGAAGGCCACGCAGGCATGTGGAGGACATAGAAACACCACAGAAATGTCCCATATTGTAAACCTTCAAGAAAGACCTACTAGAGACTAGGTCAACCATCATACCACCACCTTATAACAGTCACAGAGGAGCGTGGTCATTAGGAGTTGTGCAGCTCATTAATCCTGGCATTTATTAGCAAGTACGTTTTCCTAAGTTTGTTTCCTGAAAACAGCAGCCTGATGCTGATGGGAGCAGTGAAAGGAAACCAAACTTGACCAAGCTATGTGCTCAAAACAAAAAAAAAAAACTCCCAACACAATATATCCACAATGCACCATTTCCAACATGTGAAGAAAACAAAACGGGTGGTGCCAAGTTGCATCAGTGTTTGGGCAGTTTGGTAACTATAAATGACCCATTCTCATGACAGTACACGTCATATAACAAATATAGCAAGTACTCAGTGTTAATACAACAAATATTGGTTCTAGTTGGAAATATTTCATTCCATTTCAGCTGATCAAACAGGGTCAGCAGCAACTTTCCACCTCACCATGCTGAATGATGCCATGTTCAAGAAGCCTCCGTCCCAGCTGCTCGGCCTCCTCCCTGGTGGGCATCTCCCCTTCCTGCAGCAGCCAGTCGATGAACTCTGAGGCCACCAGCGTCCGCTCAAATGACCCGCCATCCTCCTCTCTGGTCTGTAATAGGTTGTTCTCAGAGTTCATCAGCCTGTGGAAAGAAAAGAGAAAATTTCATGGGCATTTGATGTTAAAAGTTAAATAAATTCAGGAATCGAGTCAATTTTGTCAACGGAATTAATTCAAGGTGCAGTGTTTAATAGAAACATGAATCTGATCAAACGCTCCTTTGTGAGCACTCTCTGGCTAATGTATCCACACTGGCAACTCAGAGGCCACGGATCAGTGGGTAGAGTTGGTTGCTACTGTATGTAGAGAGCATATTTAATGAGCAGGGACTGTATGAGTGGGTTTCTGTGAATGGATGAGTGAGAAACACATTGTAAAGTGCTTGTAGAACCCAGACAAGGCAACAAAGGTCTTATATAAGTGTTAACCATTTACTATGTACTGAAGCAGCTTTATATACAAAACATAACCAATAGAAAATAAAGTGGGTTTTCAAGAATGCTCCAAAATTCATAATTGATAGCTATAATATAACCCATAGCTCAGTTTTACCATCCCAGAGAAGTTGTTTGGGTCACTGTGGAATGTGAACTTCCTTCAAAAGGAATTTCCAAAAGAGAAAAACTCCAGAATCTTCTCATTCCCAAAACTCTGTGATCTTTCAGCAGCTTTCTCCAGATTAGCTCTTCAACCACATAATTAGAGCATTGGGACTGACCTTGCTAAGCCATGCTAAGCTTAGCTTGTCAGGCTAAAATTACATCAACTAAAACTTCTCAATCTGTGTCATAAATAACAATTTATGGTAATAATAAAGTGCATTCAAAGTCTTTAAATAACTACTCCAAAACCATGGATGCTATTTCCTTTTCTTTGTTTAAAAAAAAAAAAAAAAACACCAAAAACAAAATACCACAGCTGAATTTAAGTTTCTTCTGGTGTTTTTGTCTGTTATTTAGTGATACATATTAATGGAACCAGATACCAGATTCAAACAAATAAGTAGACATTTGTAAAGAGCATAACTCCTGAGTCTCTCTCTTTCTCTCTGGCACTTTCTTAAAAACACAAGTCTATCACCTCCATGTTGAAACTATAAAAAGAACCATACAAGCCGAGGCACCAACAATGTGCTTCGCCTGTACATTTCAAAACATACACTAGTAATTAACTGTCACAATAGAAAGGCTTTTAACATGTTTTTAGGATGTGATTCGTTGGCACAGAAACAAATTTCTCAACTACTATTTTAACTGCTAAGCATCAGCTGTTAGCTTAGCAACACAGTCTGAACGGTCCAATCCAGGGAAAGTGCAGGTATGAATGTAACAACAGCTACATGGACATTACAGTAGCACTGAGATCTGTAACCGACATTATAGAAAAGTAAAAAATGTCCACTAAGGACATCAAACATATAAGAGGTTGGAGGTTACTTCATAAGGTTGAAGCAGTTGGCTGTAAGAAACCTAACAACACCTGACCTTCCGGTAATTAAGCCAGTCCGAACAGGATAGAAGAACCGGTGTTCACTGGACTTTAAAACAGCATTATATTAGCACAGATCAGCAGAACCAGAGTCTCCAGACGCTGCTTCCTGCCAGCCAAGAAAACTAGCACACAACCAGCAAAAAGGCATTTCATGTGAGTATGACAGCATCAGTCTTTGTCTTTTAGTAATGAGGTTTGAAATAAAAGGTGTTCAGTCATACCCCAAGACACTTTGAGGCAATAATAGAGTTTTTTTTCATGGCAAAAGCTCTAAACAAAACATTTGGAGGAAGACAGATGAGCTTTTAGTGGCTTAGTGACTACTGGAGAGGGACTTGGATTAATGAGGTATAATCGTCACACCTCACCAAAGACAGTTGATCACAGCTGGCGTATTGGTAATCCACAGTATGTATGATGTTAGTCAATGTATGTCATGGAGAAGGTCAGACAATAATGTCTCCCTGGATGTAGGACATCAGCAAGAAAACCTTTTATTCAAGGGAAGGCCAGCTCTTCAGTTGAGCGAGCTAAATTGGGACCTTAATAAATTAGACTAAATCAAACTAAATGAGGCCCAGTGTTTAAAAGGCCTTCTCTCTATAAAAAACACCTCAATTCTCATGAGGACTTTTTTGCTGTGGTTCATTACAGCATGACCAATAACTTAGAGAAAGCTGGTTGTCTGCGAGTCCAGAGAGGAACTACGCTCTCTTTTAATGACGTCCAAGGGTCATGCTGTTTTCAGTGAATTTCAACGGCGCTTCGAGTAAACAAAAAGGACAATAATGTTGCTTGATGTGCACACCCTGAGCTGCACACATCTTTCTCTTGTCAAGTCAACAGAACACATGACGTCACTTGTTTTGAATGTCAAATTTGGATGGATTAGGAGTTTTAGCAGAACTCAGATCATAATGCAAATGTTAAAAGACGCAGGCAGGATGTTCCATGACTCTTGCGCTGAATGCTACAGGTATTCAACCCATTTAAAAGCATTAAGTCAACAGATCATGCTATGTTTGCTCAAAGGGACTGTGCTGCACTCGGTGCTCTGAATAAGAGCTTGAGATGTATTATTCATCAGCTGAGACTTAAAAGAACGTATGTGAATGGATGATGATAACTTGAATTAGAACAGCTTCAGCTACCATGTCCTGGGTATGCACAGAGCTCGTCATTAGATGTACCTAAGTTGGCCTAAATTGCACCCACTGAGAAGCAGTGACTCTACAGGCCATGCAGCAACTTTTAATAATGATAATGTGACTTTAGAGGTAATTTAAGGGGCACGTGACATCAAGTCACATGCCCCTTAAATGATGAATGGAAGAAACTGACTATGGGGTTTTCCTTAGGGTTGGGATTGAATTATTTAACACAGAGCCAAAGTGATTTCTAAATAAAGCAGATTTACAAGCACAGCTGGAGTGAAGTTAATCAAGTTGAAATATACCTCCTCTAAGTTCCCACTGAACTTTACTGAATTGACTGACTAGAAAAACACCTTAAAAGTTAAAACCTGAAGTTTTAACAGTACAAAGTATATTTGTGTTGCTTAAACAGACGGGAAAATAACTTAGTTGTATTTAGCATTATTGTTTGTGTATTCAGATCATACTGCCACAGCTGTTATATAGACAAATTCATGTTTTTCCAAATAAGAGAGTATTAAACAGAGGCTTTACTAGATGATATGGCAATAACGAGTTTATTTTCTTTTGTTTGGTTAATTGGCTTGTGAGTGTCATATCAGCAGTGGTCTGTATCCAAAATGTCAGAAAATCAAGACTGGACTTTCATGGCCGACAAACTTCAAACAACGTTCACCTGAGGCTCTGCTGCTGCACGGATAAATGATTTCTACTGTATACGCATCCCTGAGTCCCACACAGTCACTGCCTTCGACATTCTTTTATATAGACTGGTACCTTTCAAACAATTTGACAATTATTTCTCCCATTTTCTTTCGACTCTTGGTTGCCCATGGCTCTCAGCAGAATGCAACCCCAAACATTCAAGTAAATACCAAAGCAAGAGCTGAGCTTGATCTGGTTTGAATCTGAATCACTTTCAGGAGTATGTCATTAACCTACAGGCCTATTTCTGACTGTGACTGGCAAACTACAAAGACAGTTGAAGCCTCCATTATTAAAGGGTTGTGCAGATGTCTGCAATTAGGGTGCTGTAGGTTTTTTTATTTTTTTATTTTTGTTCTCTCTAATTATTTAACATTTCTTTTTTTTCCGCTGGGTTTGTTGGCAGATCACATTAACGATGGGACAATTCTGGCATTTGTGTTAATATTTCCAAAAACAACTGAGCTTTGCGTAAAAAAATCTGAACTTCTGTAAGGGTGTGTAGATTTTTTTTTTAAATCTGGCAGCACCTCATCCCAGAGACACTCAGCTTCTGTCGTGGGTCAGGACGACAAGCTCCACATTTTCACCACGATCCTGAAGTTTGTTTACAGTTCGTAGCTTCTGATTCTGCAGAGTTAACGCACGTCAGCGTTCTCGCGTTCTTTGCACTGTGTCTTTCACAAATGGAATAAAGGTTTGACAAATCACCAACTGTAATTATTATATTCTTTACTTATCTATGAGATAATCTAATCAAAGCTTGATAAGAATCAGGTGCTATAAACTGCATACTAACTTCAACACTGTGGAGAAAATGTGGAGTTTTTCATCCAGACACTGACTGACTGAATGTGTTTGCTACTGCCAGTGGGATCATCGATTGCCATCAGTGACATTATACCTGCAGAAGACGGCTCTGTGTCCCAACAACAGAAGATTTTTCAGCTGTGATACATCTTGCATCCTGATGTGAAAAAATATAATGGAAAAAAGACCTCACGGCAACTGGACCTAATCAACTAAATGACTATAACATTGACCACAATCCATGACTCACAAAGTCTATTATATTGTAGAATAACTCGAACGCTCCTCAGTCCTAACAGTGCTGCTGCTACCAATCACTGTGCACCGGTGGCGGTGCTTCTCCAAAATATAGTATGGAGGCATAAGATTGTTGCATCTCATTTTACATATTTACTGCTACACAAGGTAAAAGCACAGGTTAGTGTCTGAAGAACATTAGGAGTTACTTTAGGAAGTTTATTTTGTCCCTTAGCCTAGGTGTGAGGAAAATTCTGAAGAAAGAAAGAAAACTAGAAAAGCACTCTGAGAGCGCAGACCTCCGCCAAGTGCAACAATTCCCCCATATAGTGATTTACAGATTGCAATAAAATCTGCGTTCTGGATCAGATCCGGATCAGCCTTTGAAATTTGATAGAGGTTCCCATTGTCAATCCCTGAGTCAAATTTCATGAGTTTTGGGCAATAATTAACAGAGATATTGAGAAACAAAATTTTCGGCTCCATGGACCGCAATGTTATCGAAAATTTTAAAGTGATACAGAATCCAGGATTTCTTCTGGATCACACCCAAAATGAAATCAGTTCTTCCTTTTCACATTTCTGACAACTCCTGAAAATTTCATCAAAATCCATCCATAACTTTTTGAGTTATCTTGTACACAGACAGACAGACGGCAAAAACATAACCTCCTTGGCGGAGGTAATAAAGCAGATTCCCCAAATGTTGGACTATCCCTTAAACAACCTTTTATTACCTTTAAATAATGATTTTGACTTCAACCGTAACATGAAAATACTTAAGTATCAGTCAGGCAGATGGAAATGTTGCACCTCCTCTCACATATGGTTAGCAGCTATTACGAGATAACAGTGATGTTTTCAGGAATGAAAGGCTGTGCTGCTGTCTCAACTGAGAACTGAAAGAAGTTGCTCTTTCTTTTTTACATGACTGCATATAATTTGCAGTTGCAGTGAAAAAAAACATGCAAACCACCAGTACATTGTGGTTTCATGAATCAGAAAAAGTCTCAGACAAAATGGCAGCCCCAGGAGTAATGAAATCGCCTGATGTCTTAAAAATAAGTTGCTTTCTAATTATGAAACAATTCTGATGAATGAAATTATCAATTTCTGCCCCTGGGAAACAAATACTGTGAGTGAATGAATACAAAAACAGTACAACATTGTTTATGACAATACAACCATTGTAATCAGAGTTGGAAATGATCCAGTCTGGAGAACGTCAGCTGCCATGCTGAGTTAATCTAACCCACGACATACTGGTTCATTCTCACCTTTAGTTTAGATTAATTTCACCGTGTAAATTAGTCAGGGGTTAAATGCAACATCGCATCTCAAAATCCTCTCAAATTCATATCAGTCTGCGGCATGACAATTCAAGATGTTCACATGAGTGGTGTCGTCACACGAAATGGAGGAAACAGTTCCTTAAAATAACCAAAAACACGGCTCAGTAAGAGCTCCAAGGTTATAAATAAGTATTAAAAACAACCCTGCATAACTCCCATTTTTCTGATGAGAAACAAACAATAAACCAACAGATGAAAGTGCCTGAAAGCTCGTGACTGGACCCTCGTGAGTATGAATGAGTAACAATTTACTCCACAGATCATGTTCTGTCACCAGGACAAGTGCTGTTATAAACAAACACTTATTTCCAATAAAAAGCTATTTCAGTGGACAAACAAGGAAAATACATAAAAGAATAATAAACAGACAAAAAAAAACCTTATTGTGAAGTTCTAAATCTTGTGCCAAGTTCCTGTGAGAAGAGCACAAGAGTAATGGAGCGAAGTAAAGCTGTAACACAGACATGCTAACGTAGCGACTTACAAACCCTGTCAACCGTGGAGCCATAGTCAGTTTGGTTATACAGGAAGGTTAGATAACGCATCAGGCAACCGTCTGATAAATAACGAGAACTCCTGCTTTAAAAGCACAACGAGGAAGCGCTGCTTCTCGAGGGGTACTGACACCTCAACTTTGAACAAGGGACTGGGCGGGATGAGTGCGTTTGGATGAGTCAGTCTTATGTGCAGTCTGTCAAGCATCACATCTGCTGACAACAACACTTAACCGGCAACCTGGAGATACAAGATTACTTGAGTGGCCAGAGGTAACCCAGAAAATTGTATCTGAAGCCCTGTGATGTAACAAAAAAACTCGAAACGTTGTCTTATGGAATAAAGGATGAAAGTTCTGAAGTGACTTTGATAAAGTAAGATTGGTGTGTAAAAAAGCAGATGAAAGTTGGATTCATTTTTAATCACTTTCAGCTAGAGTAGACATGAAGGGTTATATTTCTGTCAAGTTTCATCACAGAATGGAGGAGAAAAGCTCACTTCAACAAAGCCAAAGCAGTGAGGACAAGAGGGAATACTATAAATGTGTGAATGTGCCAGCTGAGTCTACTGAATCCCAACAGTATTACCACTGCACATCAACCCATCAAAAATATAACAAATATAACAGCACTGGCTTGCACATTAGTGCAGTTAAAAACATGTTTTTAACAACAAGACCCAAGCATGAATATCCTGAAAAGGTCATTTCTTTATTTGACTGTTTATGAAAAGTATAAATTTCAGTCAGCCACTGTCTATAATTACGCACAGACATGTCCAAACAACATAAGCAGTACCTGGACCTCACACACTCACATATAAACATAGCCAGACGCTGAACAGTGCTTTAAATTGTCCTCCATGTCCAACTCTGTCACTGAGGAACAGTTAAAATCAGCATTCCTAGACATCAACAAAACCATCTTCCCCTTTGATTTCTGCATCTTTCCATTGACAAATGCAAATAAAAGCCTCCAAGCAAGGCGATTCAGATGACTACGTTTGAAGTAGGCATTTTGGAAGTCAAAATTACTCATCGTTCATATCAGGCAGTTGTTTTCAATAATGTAGGATGACATAAAGAGAAATTGTAGGGGTGTCCCATTTCTGAGGGAAATATTTTTTGCCCTATACCTTGGCCCTCTGTTTCAAGGGATATTGGTCGAAGTCGGTGAAGGGGAATGTGGGTACGTACAACCTCAGATTAAAAAAAAGCATCACGTGCCAGGACTGTCATTTGTGCCGTAAGTGCAGCTCTAAAGCAGTTCTTGTTCGCAAGCGTTCAACCTCAATCTTGACATTATCTGGGTGTGTATGTGTGGGAGTGCTGGGCTGCACCAGGGTGATTACATAAACACATAGGTAAGGGAGCTGACATGACAGATGTCTCCCCTTGTACTACTTCTTCATCTTATGTAACAACTCCGACTGTGTGAGGATGAGTGTATTTTCTTGGAGACACTAATCTAAGGCAGGTCTGTGGTTACAGGAGTGCGTCACTGTCAGCACTTCTTTATTTGAACAAAAGAGGAAAACTGAGGTGATTTAACACAAATTATTATTTCTACAGTCGCAGTAAAAAGTCCATAATGGTTACAGAGATGATGACAGTCCCATTGGCGGTGTCAGCTAAACAGAAGTCAAATAAGCAATACGGAAAGTCCAAATAAATAAAGATTTTGTTTTGTTTCCAACTTTTTGCTCATCTGAGGTTCACTCCTCAAAGCAACGCACTGAAGAAACTGTGAGGAAGTGTTTGTCTGCATTTGAGTGAGTCCGTACTTTTCATAGATCCTCTGACCCCTCATGAAGACCTTGGCTTCACTATCCAGTGGGAACGTGCCGTCGTCCTTTCTGAAGCGGTATAACAGCTTCAGATCTTTGAACTCCCGGTGCTCGTCGCACACTGAAAAACATCATCAGTCATAGAAATACAGTTTTAGTTTAAAGGGCTCATCACTTGTAAGAGTTACAGAGTTACACACCAAACTACCAGGAATGCGAACATTAAAATTATTACTGTTTTTACAACAGATTAAGAAAAGATAAATTAAAATGTTCCAAAAAAGAAAATGTTTGGGATTCCAATAAGGAAGACAGTTTACGACAGATGAGCATAGCGTCTACACAAATCTTTTTCGTATGATGTATCCTCCAGATGTTATCAGTTGTCATGTACACACCAAGGATGTAGCAGCACAGCTGTGTGTCATAAGCTATGATACTGCAAGGCCTTTTTATGTTGTGACCATCTGCATGTGCTGGGGTGAATTTATGACTGCAGGATATAGTACAAACAAAACGGTCCCATTTGTGGGATCATTGGAATTTGGATTGTGCTTATATGAAACTAGTTATGAAGAACTGAGTGTCATCAGTCCATTAAACATAAGTTTGGTTATGTTAACATGAAGCTGTCTCAGTGTCAAGAATAAAACAGTGTCCTTCTGTCTCTGTCTCTGTTCAAATGTGAAGCAGGTAGTGAGACACTGTGTTTGGAGGCAAACTGGTGGGGAAACATGGAGAATCATCCATTAAGGAGCACTGCTTGTTCCCAGAAAATGTCAATAGAAACTCTTGCCGTTAAAGAAAACACCAGAAAATAATACGCACAACTAGAACCACACACACAAACGCATACACACAGTTCAGCCGTACCATGGTGAATGATGCTCTGGTCCAAAAGCCTCTGCATAATCTTGATGGCTGTTTCCCGATCTGAGGCCTCTTTATGTTCGATCAGCCAATCAATCAGCTCCTTGGCTACAAAGCAGTTTGGGTAAGTTCGAAGGTGGTGCCTCCGGTCCTTGATCACCTTCCCCTCGTGGAGACGCAGCCTGGAGACAAGCAGACAAGTGGCAGAGGAACTGTGACTGATGCTTGACTCTAAGAAAACAAGACAAGGGCCTTTATCCTGCTCTGACAGTCCAAGAGATCCGTGCTTGAGCACCGCTGAGTAGAACAGAATGTTGTTTCTGAGGCATTCAGCCCATTTCTTCCTGATAAAGACATCATGTTGCATGACTATTGTTTTTAACATAACATTACACAACAGGAGGACTATTTGCATCTGTCTGGGAACTGTGGATTAATGCACAGTTTATGGTGTGTGTAACTCAAAATAAACTTCAGTGTTCAGGGTGATGAAGGAACATGTCAAGCAGAGCAACCTTGGTTACTGTAAATGTGTTTTTAATAGTCTCTGTACAACAATGAAGCTCTGCAAGGCAAGTTTATTTGTATAGCACATTTTGTGTACAAGACAATTCAAGGTGCTTTACATAAAACTTTTGAAGCATTACAGTATGCGTCCTGTGACACACAGGAGCAAGATGTAACATGTATCAGTTATTACATGTTACTATATGTGCCGCTTTAGTTATCTGAAGAGATGTAGGTCTTACTTTTAAAAAAATAATGGTAACCTTGTTGAAAGAGCAAATCAGTGCTCCGGGCCTTTATATTTCAATAGTTGGGCAAGATGCTAGTTTCACACCACCCCAGTGCCCTCTGCCTGAACCTGAGAGTTGTGAAACAGCCCACCACAGCGACAGCCCAGCTCCCCGTAGCTAGCTAGTTCACTCCATGCTGAGTCTGTATACAGCTGGCCAGCATCACTCCAGATTAGCTTTGACAGCCAGCAGAACTGTTCTGCCAAGTACTGAAAGGGGCAAACACACTCATCTGAAAACAATTACAGACATGCAATCTGGCCCATTATAATCTCCATGCAAGAAGGAAGCAACATCATTTCTTAAACTGGTGCTGAATCAGAGGATGACTAGAAGGAGCTTTATCCATCCTCACTTTCCAAGACATTTTACCATGGTCCGGCATACTCTCTATTCACATAGATGAACGGGTCAAAAGACTTGCGACAGCAGCTGTATGTGCCTTCTGTGATATGACGGGAGTGTTGCCAGACCCGAGAGAGATCGGTTCCAAGATATGAGCAGTCAACATGATGGGACGCAAACGCACGATAAGGTTTTCAACACAGCTGAGTGGTTCTGCCGTCAGTACCAGGAGCTGTGTTGCTCATGCTCCATGAACTTAGCTCATAAAGAACATGAACAAACAAGGGTGTGGATTCAGACTGCTCCTTAAAAAAGAGAAAAAGAAGCTGTGTTGTGGTCCAATTTCAAATTTTAGATTACTCAAACTTTTTTTTAAATCCTTTGGCCTGAGCTATCGACTCAGGATGAACCAAATATAATAGAGGAAAGGTATAACACTGAGCGAGAGCATCAATTAGTAAACTCTCTATGTACTGTACGTTGTCGTGAAAGTGAGAGTCTACAGCCACGTAAACAAGTATGCGAGATTGCATTTGAGCAAAACAATACTTTGAAGGAAATCCCACCGTCAGCATTTTTATCTGCTCACACAAACAAAACACACTGACAATACCATTCAGACGCAGTGTTTAACACTGACTTTCACCTTTGTCAGTGATTTCCCAATAACTTTGTAAAAACCACAAAGAATGTGAACTGGACATATCAATGTTCTGGTACGATGAGGGTCAGAAATCTTCAAATTTCTTAATATTGTTTGTCTAAATTTAAGAATACTGGTGATATGAAGGTTCACTGTGGAGAGGAAATGTCATGGTATCACCAAACTCCAAATGACACAACAATCCACCTCACTGCTGTCTCACTGCAAAAAAACAAAAAAATAAAAAAATAAAAAAAACCCAGCATGGTTCAATAAAGAAAGTTTGCATAAAAAAACAGTTACAGCCAAAAAAGGTGAGAAAGAAGACTACTGTGGAGTTTCCTTGATGATGACAGTTGAGAGAACAGAAGGCACTGGAGAGTGATGCCATAGTAGCTGTATTCTCCTTTTACCTTTTCACATATTGCTTGTGGTTATGGCTTGTCACTTAGCACTGCATGCTAAAGTAGCCTAGATTGTAACACACCAGTAGTCAGTGGTAGTTAACTAGTTGTGGGCATTGGTGTGTTGTGGAGGTGTGATTCAGGAAGCTTGGTTTTTGATGGAGAATGGAAGGAAGAGAAGGATTTTTTTTTTGCATGCTATCAAAATTCCTCTTGCTCTTGAAAATTTTCCAGGGATCACCTACTCTGCCTTTAAATGCTCTCTGAAATGCTTTGGTTAATACAACACAGAGACACAGTAACAAAGTCCCCTTTTTTGATTGTCTTTACATCGATGTTCATAGCAGCTGGTTCTGCAGGCGGAGTCATCATTCTCCTCTGTGAGCCACGTTTCTTTTGAATTTGGAGTTACAGTGGATTCATGCATCCACATTGTAAGCGTTGTCTATGCGCGTCTCCGTAGACTTTGAATGGCGTGACATCACCCGTTGCCGAAATGAAATGTGGGTTCCGTCTGTTGATACCGTTGCCTCCCTCAAAATTTGGGGGATTTTCAGCTTTTCCCGCTTCAACGCATACATCAGGCCGGACTAATTCAAAGCCTTATTTGTATAGCGCGCAGTAAGATATTTGATTAGTTGTTTATAGGTATAACGAACGTCAGAAACACTGCTGCTGCAACACTCCTGTGAGAGCTGCAAAATAATGATAGGAACCTGGATTATTTTCATAAAATTGACAATTTGTAAATTACACTGAACTGAACTGTAACTGGATTTAAATAACTGTATTTACTAAGACTGAATTAGAAAAAAATTGGGCATGTTCTAGATTATAATTAGATTGACTTGGGCTGTCTTTAATTGACTTTAACTTCTCTGTTAAGAGCTCTGGGAGAACATTCACTGTGAAATTCCACTGTATAGATGAACTGAAGTGAACCCAAATGCACACAGGAGTCAAAAATGCACACAGAAACATGTAGCAAGAAACACGTAGCATGTCACAACCTTTAGTACTTTGGCCCAGAACAGCAGAATCTCAGAGGACTCAAAGGCAGGACAGCAACCCCAAGCAACCCCACGTTCACTGACACCAGTCACACTGCCAGCTGGCAGCTCCAGCGTACAGCTGTGCCAGGAACACTGACAAACAGTGTACAATGACAAACAGAGAGAGACAATCTAAAGCGAAGCAAGAGTACACCCTGCACTGTGCAGTATGTCCAGACGAAGTATTCATCTCTACATGACCGCTTCTGAGTTTCTATTTGTGGATCTACACAACACAACAATGTTAGAGTGTTTTCCTCAAGAGACGCAAATCAAGATCTCACTCCAATTTTTACACCCAAACGGATAAAAGCTATTTAGTGACATATTTCCCTCATAGTTCAGTTGGGGGCTGAAATTCCAGGCATTGGTGCCATGCTTTCCTACTGAGCCTCTATTCATCACTGAGGTTATGAGGCATGGAGCGCCACCCTTATGGAGCCTCTCTTTACATACAGCACTGTGGGTCAAAAGGGTACAGGCATGTCAACAACATCACCAGGGTTATTGGTGCAATTCCCCTAACAGGTTGAATGGGCAGGGCATGATAATAACATGGTTAGCAAGCTCAGCACAGTCCAGGCAGCTCAAAGGGCACTGTATTAGTAGAACAACAGGAAGAAAATGTTGCGCAATCTCGCCGAATCTTGGATGAGAATGCACAAGTGATTTAGGTGAGGAGGAGAAGAAGTGATCCTGTGCGGATGTCTTTGTTTGACCGCTGCAGGGGCAGAAACTGGCCGCAGCTGCAGGAGGCACGATGGCAAGCTCACAAAATCACGTCCTCTCTCTTATTGATTCAGACAGCAGTGGCATGGAGGGTCCATCTAAATACACTGGCATAATAACGTGGGATCGAGCAAATAAACCTCAACTTTGATTGGACAAAGTGTGAGTGCAGAGTCACCTCAGCTGCTCCCCGGTGACGAGCACCTCGGCCAGCCTCTCCAGCTCCGCCGCCTTCTTCTGCATGGTGCTCCCGATCCCGTCCATCTCTCTGCAAGAACATATGTTTATGTTTATGTTTATGCTTCCAAACGCGTCCGCTCCGCCCTGCGTTGTTGCAAATGTGCGGAACTGCTGCGAAGCCGCGTGCGCTCCAGCAGAGAAAACACAGAAAAGAAAAGAAGACAAAAAAAAAAAAAAAAGGTGGACGGGGGAAAAACAAAGACATGCAGTGATGATGACTTCAGAGTATTTACATCGTTTATGACACCGCGGATTTTACTCACCCTTCAAGCACCATGGAGAGCGAAAATCCAAGTTTATCAGGTACTCCTCTGATAAATCTGATGAATTAATTCACACAAGCCGGGAAACACATGGAGCCAAGTCCAGAAAGCTTTTCAGCGTGAAAACAGGAGCTCCATCACCAGCATTTCATTCCTCGAAAACCCCCAAATATCTGTGAACATCCATGCGTGAATGAACGCTTTTCCTTAAGAATCCCTAATATCCTGAAATAAAAAAAATGCCACTCTTTTGGATGCAGCGCTTTATGAAAACAGTGCTCTGCCCAGTTTCACAGTGACAGTGTCACAGCGCACGGGATGGACGCACATTTTCACCCACGACGGCGCAGACAGAGCCTTTGCATACAGCCCCAGCATTGGGAGGACTTCGGTGACGTCATGGGGGGGCGTTAACGGGAGGGCGGGGTTGCAGAGACGTTTGGGTCCGCTCGATTCCTACACCGTCAGGCCCTGGAAGAACTGGGGTGGCTTTGACACACGCACAGGAGCACAAAACATGCAGATTAACTGTAGCAGAATAATAATACCCTGATGTTTTGATGTACAGCAATACTGACAACTTTATTGCATTAAAAAAAACAACAGACACCCAACTCAGACCGATAGTGATGGAGCAGAGTGTAGTTGTTTCTAAATAAGAATCTATAAATAAACCTGGGCATGCAGGCTGCTCATATGTGTTGCTCAATTACCAAAGGTTTAAAAGGCAAGTTGAAACCTGTCCAGAGCCTCGAGAATATCTGACTGTTAGTGATACTGCACACACCAATGCTCATTTGAAAGAAAGGTCTGATTAAATACACTTTAAAAATGTGTTAAAGTAAAGCCTCAGAAAATTGAACTCAATACATTAATACATGTCTATGTGCTTTCACTTGCCTGTGTCTGTAAAGAGAAGGGTCCCTGAGTCTACTGGGTCACGCTTCAGTTGTGGTCATCTTCCATTCTGAGAACTGTTGGCTCGATCAACAGGTCACTGAAGTGTCCTTGAGCAAGACACTGAACCTTATATTGTCCCTGACGTGTTCATCACTGTGTGACAAAAGTGGAGTGTACTGTGTATAGAGTGCATACATCCAAAAAAAAAGGTTCCGTTTGTGTGAACAGGAGAGTTTATCCAACCAGTTATGACTGTTCATTTATACTGAGATACCTTGTGGACGATTTGTCACCTTTTTGGTCTTCCCTGTGCTAAAGATTTTTAATCCAAATGTTCCACATGTTTCCACAAGTCTTATTTTTTCTGCCTCCAACCAGCCAGTGCCATAGCCAGAAAAGCGACTGTTCAAGATGCAGTCTGTTTGCCACTGCTTGTGTTCAGTAATTTTCTGGGGTGGCTAATGAGGTTGATAGAAGGGCAGTTATAATAAGGTTGAAGATTAAAGCTGTTACCAGACACTGTAACAGTTTGTCAGAGACTGTTGTGAGTCTTGGTCAACATGATAGCAGAAGTGCATGCTGTCTTGTTTGATGAGTTTGGATGCTTTTAATGCCTGGAACTAACCCAAATGCAAGTAAAATACTCCACCCCCGCATACACAGACTGTACTGGACACTTAAAACTGAGAGACATGTGCTGCCTGTCACTGTTAAGAAACCTGCTTTTCATTATCATACAGCTTCCTGCTCCGGGCTGCTGCTTTTCCAAATCTGTGGCTCGATCACTAGCACAAACAGTAGACGTTACTGTGTAAATCCAATATATTTATATATTAAACTGCAATACAATTTATGTACCTTAGATGCAAACATTAAAATACATCCCCAACAGGAACAGATAAATACAGGATGCAGGAGTTTTTTGTTAGTTAGTAAATAAACTATATTCTTCTGTTATCAACATTTCTTTGTCGTTTATCTCCTTGCTGTGTGGCGAGTGTGTTTATTAAAGAACGGTTTGCAGATTTGGCAGTCAGACTGTTAGCCACTTGTGCTTGCAGATGTGTTTCTGCACAGTTGTGACAACATACTTTACATGTTGTCTACATAGATATGTTGAGGAAAGTGCAGTTGAATGCTGAGATGAAACAGTCCAGGAAATGCACCACTTGACTCCTTTGGCATTTGAACGGAGCAGATAGAGATCCTCTCTTGAGAATCCAGTTTGTAAACTGCATTTGAAACTGACCCGGCAGCTCTTGAGTTTGATTTTACCACAGCTCACACCTTTGGTGCATATTGCAAAAATATATAGAGAGAGGGTTAAACCCACTTATGAAAAAAGAAACTTAAACAATGCAAACATTTCATGAATTAAATATGACAAATAATGTTATTGGCATTATGTGTGTGTTTAATATAGCTGCTTCATCCTATTTCTACTGGAGTGTATCCCAACTAGTTTTGGATGAGAGGTGGGGATACTAGTTAGACAGGTTGGTGGTCCATCGCAGGGCTGGACAGGGACAAATGGAGTGTGTGGTAGTCTGTGGCTGGTCAGCACCATTCATTGACCATTCAGTGTGTGACAGATGGCAGATGGCTCTGTAATGCAATAGCTAATGTTCAACTACACTACAGTTGCATATAATCATAGAGAGCCTTGAATAGTTATCCTGTGTTCAGCATGCGTGAAAGAGTGTCATTAGACCATCCTAACTTCTGTTTAATGATTTATTTTGACATTGACCGATATTCTCATTTCCTGTCCAAAACAAATTGGCTTGACATAATCATCATTTAACTGTAGTCTGCTTCAAGGGAAAGAATAATCTGAAAACGCTGTATCTGCCATATGCTCCAAAAACAGTCTTCCCTTTTTCAACGCTTTTTTTTTAAATGAAAAATTACACATTGCACAATCCCTGCTTGAAAAGTGCATACGTTTCATTTATTATACAAATGTTGTCCATATGGCATATGATTCATAACTTTTTTCACCAGTATTTGATCCAAACTCCATTTCCTGGAAGAATTTCTAAAATGAAGTAACACACTAACTCACCATGTTTCAGCCTCACACATAATCTATTTAGTGAAGAGCAATGTTTATGTTTTAACGTTCAAAGACAGCTGTGTGTATTGATGTTGGGGTGCCATCTAGCGGCTTCAGGCATTAACTGACATGTTGATGACGCTGTTTTGGAGGCAGTCAGTGTACTGAGTTACTGCATCCTCATGTTAGCGCTGTTGAAAAGGTCCCAGTGGACTTTCCTTGATTCAGTAATGACTTCCAGAAGCCGGAGTCTTCCTCAGTCTTTACAATACTCTATGAGTCTCCTACCACAGTTGAGTACAAATCTCAGCTGGCTAATAACAATGAAAGTACCTTCAATTCCAAAGAAAAGAAAGACAAAATCCCTGTGATGCTCAGCCAGCACTGCATTAAAAACAGGTATGATTCTGTAATGGAAACCAGTGCAGGGGCCAGCAAAGGTGATGACAATTATAAGGGCCCACACACAGCCCCCAGTAGCCTCTATGACAAAAATGATTATGCATACACTGAGCTAATATATATTCATACGAATGACTCCGAATTAAAACATAGCCACAAGTCATACAATATTCTAATTTTAAATCATTTCAATAACCCTCTTGGCCCCTTTTTTAAAAATGGTTTAGTCTACACCGCTGTTCGTTCTTCCTCAAGTGAGCGGAGCGCGAGCGAACTCCAGCAGGGTTAGGATGGCCCCCAAAAAACGCAAGTCCGGACACCAAAAAAGACTTGAGAAGGAGGCCAGGAGTAGGAGCAGCAGAGCAGGGGCCCAGGACATTAATATAACGCCAAACGTATCATATTTGATACACGAGTTTTGAGTAGAGTGACATTTTTTCCCCTGAAAACCCCGATGTATACAATCAGATACATGCAGTGCCCAGATAATCCAGCAGGGGGTAGTAATTCACTCATTAGCGGGCCTTCCACTGACGCTACAAGATGGCCATGATTCGAGAGTTCAACACAGGTGATTTTTGAAGAAGAACTTTGCCAAGTTTGAAAAGGTTAAGGTAAGAAAAACATTCCTTTTTTTCTGAAACATCAACAGGAACAGTTTACTGGAATGATGCAATGTGAAAATACTGAAAATTTCATAATCTATAGTTTAGTAAAACTGTGTTGAAAATAAAGTATCAAATTTGATACAGCGGGTGTATATAAGGTGATGAATCAGTCAATTGCCATTTCATTGTATTTCATGCAATATATATATATAATATCAAGCAACACACAGTCTTTTCATTTTTAAATTACATAATTTGGTACATTTAGAGTAAAAAAAACTAGATATGTAACTTGATGTATCATGATTGATGACTAGTTTGTCATGATATGAATGCTTGTAACTTTCTTTAGCTTACAGCTTTTCACTAAAAACTGACCAATTTGAATAGAATCATAATCTGTTTTTGTGTACATGTGTGTTTTTAGATGGCAAAAAAAAAAGTGTTGAAGATGTTTTGACAATAATTATGGATGGGAATTCAAGTGACATGGAGCAGCTAGGGGAAGAGGATGACGATAAGGAGGAAGAGTAATGGACTCCAACAACAAACATTGGAGAAAACCCCGATAGCAGTGATGATGATGATGAAAAATCCATAAGTCCCAGAAGAGGACACAACAAAACCAAAGAACACAACACAAAAACAGTCAGCAAGGGCTAAAGTGAAAAGGAAGGTGTGTCAGTGGAAAAGAAATCAGTTTGAACCTCCGTCTGTTGAGTTTGTGGACTGTGTTGAGGAAGACTCTGAAGAGAGGCTTGACTGGACACCATACATGTATTTTCAAAATTTTTTGACTGATGGGGAAAATTGCAGAAGAAACAAACATGTACAGTGTGCAGAAAAATGGAAAGTCAGTGAACACAAATGCTCAAGAAATGTTGCAAATTATGGGTATGTACATGCACATGGGGTTAATATAGTGGCCTGGATCATTTCCCAACATGGGAAACCTGACAGAGATGCAAGCACTGCACAGGCCACTTTACCCATCTTTGCCTGAACAAGGACAGAAACTGTTTTCGAGCCTACCATCATGCAAAATAAAGAGGTTGTTAACTACAAAATGAGTAAAAAATAACTGAAATGTAATGTTTTACAGACTTCCAACCTGTCAGATCTGTTAGATTTGTTTGTTTTATTATGTTTTGTATTGTGTCTGTTAAGAAAAAAAAATCCTTGATCACTGTGACCCAATGTATCAAATATGATACAAATTTAAACTCATATTTGGAAAATTATATTTCAGATTTTCTTTTTTTGTTTGTTAAGAGGGACCAATAAAGGCTCCAAATTATTTAATGGTTTGGGCTTTACAGGGTTAAAAACTTGTTTTTCTGTGAATGGTGAGAGTAAAACTATTGAGGGCGGCTGAAACAATTAGGCTACTTGTTCATTCATTTCTGTCTAAAACATCTGACAAAGGTCAGTTACGTTATCATGATGTGTTCAATGTGGTCTACACTCTGGACAAGTCACCAGTTCATTTATAAAAATAAAAAAAGTCGCTAGCTCATTGTAGAGTAATGGTTCCTAGGGTAGCTATAACTGAACGTTACTAAGTTAGGGGCTACAGTCAGTGACTGTGTGTTTCACACATATCACTGTTGGACAGCGCTCCAGTATGCGCCCACTCAGAGGCTGCATGGAATTGTATTATGACGCATTCAAGTTCTCCTCAATAATTATGAGCATCTGACGAAGGTCAGTTACGTTATCATGATGTGTTCAATGTGGTCTTGTAAAATGTGTTATTAGTGGGACATTTGAATTACCTAAATACCAAGAAGTTAAACGTTCAAAGATTTGTTGTTGTTTGTTTTCATAGCAATATAAAATAAAATACACCATAATAGCTAACAACAACAAAGTAAAAAAAGACTATTAAGA
Organism: Hirundichthys speculiger; assembly: GCA_018398805.1. Classification (NCBI taxonomy): domain Eukaryota; kingdom Metazoa; phylum Chordata; class Actinopteri; order Beloniformes; family Exocoetidae; genus Hirundichthys; species Hirundichthys speculiger. The sequence goes on from JAGFBZ010000644.1 coordinate 1,453,935, forward strand.
ATTTTGGACAGTTTACACTGACTTTTGAATGGTTTAAAAATATTTTTTGCCTGAGACAGTGAAGCTGTCCACCTAAAGTTATGGTACTAAGAAACCCATTTAGATTTTGTCCAAGAATAGATTAGTTCTGTATTAGTTTTTCCATGAAACATAACATTTAATGTTTACAATATATATAATGGAACAATAAACCTTTATGCTCTGCTGTTTCATCTGAGTTTGACCCCACAGCAGATGCTCCCCCCCAGCGTCCAATGATGCCTTTGATGGTGAGTGAGTGATGTAGAGACACTGGTTGGCTGTTTTGGTTTATTAGTGAACAGCTGTACCACTGGCAGTGACTAAGACATTAATCAACACCTTGGCTATTTCAATTATATAATAGCAAAATATAGGCAGATTAGCAATTATATATATATATAAAAGAAATGCAAGTCATAAAAAGAAAATGTATTTGCAATCAGAGGTAGTTGCAATCAGAGGTGCAAGAATAAGACAACTAATAATACATAGTTTACATAATGATACTCTGACTTGCGAAGTTGTTGGTCGTAAAAAAGGAAACAAATTGAGTGTATTACACGAGGAACCATCAAGAACACTGAAAAACAAGAAAATTGAAGGTGGCAATGAATGGGGTAGAGGGGCCCACACCGATATTCTTTCAGGGGGCCCAGAATTCCTAGCAACTGCCCTGGCAGGGGCTGAGGAATACCTCCAGGAATCACTGTCTTAGAACACAGACACTGTGTCATTTACGAGTGCAGGTTAAAACTCCAGCGTGCAAAGATGAAGCCGTTATGTAAACATGATCCAGACTTTCCATCATCTTTTCTAAGCCAAAGCTCATTGAAAATGGAATGAAAACTGTCCTGTAGTCAGATATGTTTACAATTTAAAATTCTTTTTGGAACCATGGATGCTGCATCCTCCAAATCAAGGAGGAGAGCAAACAGCCAGCTTGTTATGAGCGCTCAGTTCAAACGTCTGCATCTCTGTTGTTATGGGGGTGCATTAGTGCCGATGGAATGACCAGTTTGAACATCTGGAAAGGAAGCATCAATGCCAAATGCATATGTATGTTTCAGAGAAACGTACAGTACACCCCCCTATATGCATCTTTTTCAGAGGCCTCACATCTTTCAGCAAGATCATTACAAAAGAATGGTTTTGTAGAAGAGTACAGGTGCTAAAGTGGCAGTCCAAACCTTTCATCAATTGCACTAAATAAACACATTTGTCACACTGGTCTGCAATTAAGGATACAGTCAACCTGCTGACACCCATCCTGAGTGCTCTTCATTAAAATAATTTGGATGGCATTGATGGGAATGAAAGAAAATGTTGGATGATGATTACTGAAGAGATCTTAAGATTACTGCAAGAGGTGAAGAGCCAGCAGCGTCCAGAGCTGGCCTGGTTGAAGGACAGCTCACAACAACTCATTGAGACAACTCATGCGAGTCCTACCAGCGGCTGCCACCCTGCTACTGTCTTCTTTGGTGGTAGGATCTGTGATCAGCATCATTCCCAGCCGCACATCTTTCATGTTACTTTGCTGGAGTTTCTTAGGTCATCGAGTCCCTGCTTATCCTGGTAGCACTTCTTGCACTAACTTTATATTATTCCTTCTCAGACTATTTATAAATATAATTAATAGCTATTGTTGTCTTGACAGCATGCTGCAAAGAAACTCAATAAAATTGACAATTGCATGCTGGCAGCTGGAACAGATGGAGAATGAGCGCCACGTGCTGCAGAAAAAAAAAAAAAATGTTTTAGCCCAAATGGAATAAAAGATGTGTTTTTCAGGAAATAAAAGGGAGAATTTCATGACAAGAAAGCCTCTTCTACTGATGATTGCAGGGTGTATCGATTATTGTCCATATGTTTGTTGTGGTGCGGGGAATACTTTACTGTCTAAAAGAGTGGATGCAGTAAATACCAGCAAAACACCACTTTTTCTACCCCCCTAAAAAAACCATAACAAAAATTTAATTATTAAATCAATGGATAACTGCAGCACGTACATGCTGAAGATTGCGATTAAAACAGTCGAAAAATAAGTTCCCTAAATAAATAAATAAATGTGTAACTCAGTGAACAAACAAAAACAAGAGTGGGCCCATTGCAATGTATTAAATATTTTCTTTACAACAATCATACAGCACTACGTATACATTTGTTCTTCATCTTAACCAAAGTTGGCCATAACATAAGCATCTCAAACAACAAGCAACATAAGTATAAATTAGTAAACCCAAGAAGTGAACAACAAAATTTAGGAAGGAAACTGTTCACTCTGCAAATCAAATTAGTATTTTCAGAAGATGGGCCATAGCCTGTGCATAAAGTATTTTAGATATTTTACTGTATATACTTTATATCATCAGTCTATGATTTGCATCAAAGTTAAAAGGTAAATGTTACAGGCCTAAAATATATATCTTTTTGAAACATGTTTGTAAAATACATAGATCTACAGGCCTAAAACTATAGGTGCATAGTCATTCATCTCTAAGTGCTTACATCAGACTGCATGAAACTAACAACGGTTAAAAAAAAACAAACTTTAAAACCAGGCTTTCCATAGCTTTCTTACTCAGATTAAAATGGAAATAAAAAATGCTCTGTATGAATGAGAATTGGAAGCTGAAGGATAGCGATACACTGATTCTCTCTGGGGTTCATATAAGGTGGTTGTGTACAGAAGTCGTCACTGTTTTTATTTATTTCGTGGTTTCTATATAGAAAAATGAGTGTTCACTGAATGCAGGTCTTTCAAAAATTTCATGCTTTTCTAATATGGGCACTCGTCATCACTCTCAGATTTGGAAACCAAAGTAACTGATTTATGTTTTTTGTAGTTAAATGCACATCAGTTCTGCACTTCCCTTTGCTATGAAGGAAAAACCAGACCCGCCATATGCAGCATCACATGAACCAAGCTTCTGACTGATTCATTGTTCTCCAACAGTCTAGTAAGTCCAGCATGATACCCCTTTTCTCTTACTTAAACATAAGGTACCAGTCAGTTTGGTCACAGTCCATAATTGACTTCATATAATCTGTGTATTAATACATTTTAAAGAATCATGAACTTTAAACTGTAAAGTCATTGAAGTGCACATGTGAAAGTGAAGGCATATAGCCTCTAAAATGATCAAACAATACGTTAACAAAGCCAATACAACTGGTACTTATACGAAAATAGTTATATGGCAGCACATGTGCAAGGCATCACTGCATTCAAAGTACAGCTTTGGTGTATCACAATACTTCATTATTAGGTTATACCCACATAACATTCAGCAAAAGAGAGACTTCATAGTCATTCCTGCCAAAATAAACAACAAATTATAGTCAAATGTGATGCATTTTATCAAGTTAATCTTTTATAACAAGAAATTAACACCCCTGGTGCGCAGGTTTGACAGTTCCTCTTCCAAACCACCAGGTGTCTCTCTCACGCTGCAGGATGTTAGAATGAGGAGGCAGCGACTGAAGAGGGGCAACTAGTCTGGATGTGCTTCAAGTGGCAGGAGTGGCAGAGTAGATGGCCGTTCAGAGGGTAGCAGCGGTGGCCCTCCTCATCATTCAGTTCCATCTTACAGTCCTGAAGAACACAAAGCAGGAAACAAAGATGGACACATCCACAGAATGAGCAGTCTGATCTTTGCTCTATATCGAAGTCATTTCTGAACGCTGATATAAACTTGCCAGCAATAACTGCTCTGCTCTACTGGGAGTTTTGTTATGCGCCATTTGGCCTACAGTATTCTCAGAGAGAAATGTGTTTACAAAGCCAGAGTTTGTTTGAGATTGACCAGCTCGACAAATAAGCAGGCCACACCACTCAACTGTTACAAACTTGAAGCAGGAGCTGCTTACTGTGACCCTCTGATTTGCTTCTTATAAAAATAAGGAGCACCAGCTGTCAATTAGACTTTGGCAGGAAAAAAAAAAAAAAAAAAAAGGTAGAGCTGATGAGCAACTGAATACCTGCTTCACCCAGTACAGAATAATTATGAAGACTGTAATTACGATCAGGGATCTGCTCATTAGAAATTCTCTCACTGCATCACTGGACATTTTAAAGTGCAAAGCTTCATTTTCTATTTTGTAAATGAGAGATTTTTTTCTACCCACCTCACAGTGATAACATTCCACATGATAATCTTTGTCCATGGAAACCACTCGAATCGTTTCATCAGAGCCCTGGAAAGAAATTCAGATTCAGAAGAAGCCAGTCATACTAGAAGAAACTCCACTGTCTTATTTTAAACATATTTTGAGCCTGAGAAATCCTTTTAAAAGACCTATTAAAGCACAGGGAGTTCCATAAAAGCCAGGAGTTGAATTGTCGGTTTTTAAAGCATGTTTGCATTAAAGTCTGGAGCTGAAGTTCTTTTCAATCATCTCTGAGAGCTCCGTTATCAATGCAGTTTAATAATGTTTTCTGAATTTACACTTGAAAGAACAGGGCTCGTAGTCTAGTCCAACAGTCAGGTCTAAATTCTGCACATTTCTCTTCTTTTCCCAGCATGCCTTGCCTGTGTGTGAACCATTTTTCTCAACTATCCATTGCATCAGACAACAGCTCAAGTATAATTAGATCTTTTGTTGTTTTGACTTCTTGTTTAGTGGAACAAATCTGTATTCTGAGCCACCCTCTACCTGCTCTGCTAAATCCTATTTAGGTCATAACTGGGTCAATTTAGTTCTTAGTGATAAGAACTTCCTGGAAATGTGATAAGGACAGGATAGCAGTCACCGGTTAATTGAGAAGCATGGCATTGATGGTTGAACTTGGTACAAAAGACAGAGTTTAAACTTTGCACATGGGCACCCTTTTGGTCAAGGGGTGAAGCCACTCACTTTCAAGTTACTCGTATTTCTTACGAGCCTGCAGTCACAAAAGCTAGGTATCCAAAGACCAAAAGGTAACCGAGTCATCATATATAAATGAATGAAGAAGCAGAAATACAGGCTTACCTCTGAAGGTAAAATAGGTTGGTTACAGGCTGCACATTTTGGCGCAAGAACCCTATAAGAAGGAGATGGAAGATGAAAAACGTTGCTTCGCCATCATTAAAATATATAGTATAATAAATATATCTATTTTTGGCTGCTCCTGTCAGGGGTTGCCACAGCAGTGTGATCGGCGTGATTGATTTGGCACAAGTTTTATAACAGATGCATTTTCTGACGCAAACACGAATCAACCCAGACCTCCTACACGATGGGCAAAAGATCTCCCACTGAACCACCAGGGAGGCCCAACAGCATAATAAGTAAGTATGTAAGTATATAAGTTAACTTTGGGAGTAATTCTTGAATTCATAAGTAGAATAATGCTGCTAATATTCTTCAAGGCCTCTAGTCTCTCTCTCCTCTGATTAAATTCAGAGCTCCATATCTAAATAGAGGGATCGTTTTGCAGATGTGCTGGCTCTCCTTCACAAAACGCATACACACAACTCCACAAAACTAAGAATGAGACAAATAAACCCAGTTCACAATTTCCACACATGCGGCTGGAATCTGGATGTCTAAGAAAAAAACAAAGGGCTTCTCAGTGCAAATGTTCATGCCTACAAGTGAAAACAGCAATTGTATACACAACAAGGTCTGTCTGATTTAATCAGCGAAGAGAAAATGTGGTCGCTTGCCAAGCAGTAAACAGCCAGGTATCAGAAGACCCATGTTTGTCCTAACAGACTGTTCTGTCAAATTTGTACGAGAGCAGTTATGGCTGCATGCCACTATTCACACCTCTAACTGGATTCCTTACCCCTCCCTCTACAGTTTAGTCAGACTAAACTTCTCATGTGTCTGCCACACGTGGCAGAGGGAAACTCATGCAGGCCTTCTCAACCTGATGCTGCAGTAGCAGAGTCAAGTTAACCATCTGTGCTTTGACATAAGAAGCTCCAGGACACCAATGCGTCACACTAATCTAGTCACCAGTCACTAAACAGGCATCCAAGGTTCGTGCTTGCATTTATTTGAAATCAAATGTGAAGATGTACTGCTCACCTGTGGTAGTCTTTGACACAGTAGATCTTATTCTCAGTGTCCACAGTGAAGGGTACTCCATCAAGGCTCTCGTTACAGATGATACAGCGGAAACAGCCAGGGTGGTACGACTTCCCGAGAGCCTGCAGGATCTAGAGAGAAATGAGTAAAAAGGGTTAAACCTTTAATAGTCATTTTGTAACTGTCTGTTGCTGCTATTTTCCAGTGCATCAAAACAAGTTAAAACAAGTCACTTCCTACAGAATGATTGTTTAAAGATCCCTGTGGGTTTGACTTGTCAATGCAGCCCAGATGACTCTATTTCATGTTTACACAGTAAAAACGATATTATGAGGATGCAGAATTAAAAAAAACCACATCAACCAAAATTTCTCAATCACATTATCCATTCACACGTGTAGACTAATGTCAAAAGAAACCCTTAATTTCATCAAATGATAAACAGATTCAAACCTCCCCCTGAGTCTTTATCCAGATGTGCAAAATGAGAAGAAGAAATTCAGGGTAAAGAAACTTAAAGTTTCTGCTGAGACTGTCTGGTTTGAACTCACAACCCAGTGAGCTGGAAGGAGGTAACAGACAGACACTTACCATGTCCATGATTAGATGTCCACATGCATTGCACTTGTCAGCAGACTGCTGGAAACCAGAGTACTAGAATAGAGAGAAGAAAAAAAAAAAAATCAATGTTAATGGCATCTGGTTCTCTAATAAGTGACTCTTCATCAGTCTTTCAGTCTGACCACTGAAGAACTCCACAATGTCTTTTAAGGACAATTCATAGTTGTCAATGTGGTTCAAAAACATCTTCCCCTCTGGCAAAGCATCACATTGGTCATGCTTTGAAGTCATTCAAGAATTGACTTCAAAATCGTGCTGTTAGCTTTCAAAGCTCTGAATGGTTTAGGGCCAAAATACATTCAGGATCTTCTGGTTTGTTATGAACCCACCAGATCCCTCAGGTCATCAGGGTCAAGTCTACTCTCTGTTCCCAGAGTCAGAACTAAACATTGAGAGGCAGCGTTCAGTTTATATGCTCCTCACATGTGGAACAAACTCCTAGAAAACTGCAGGTCTGCTGACTCAGCAGTTTTAAAATCTAGGTTAAAAACTTTATTTGCCACTTTTTATCAAAACAATTTCTTTTTCTTGCATTTTATCTACATTTTAAATTATTCTCAAAAAAAACCAAACAACTGTTGATTAACTTTTTGCTTTTCAATATTTTGCATTTTAATATTTTATTTTTCTCCCTGTTTTAATGTACTCTTTAATGCTCTGTAATGCTTCTAATGTTTTATGTAAAGCACCTTGAATTGTCTTTTACACAAAATGTGCTATACAAATAAACTTGCATATCTACACTAAATATGTATCAAGTATTTAAATGAGCATCATTATAGTTTTGTATCAACAAGGTCTAACAGGACTGAAAGGACGTCACACACAGTTTAACAAAACACCCAGGGAGCAAAGCCAGACGCAATTTAATTACATTTAAATACTGATTCTCATAGTGTGGAGCTTTTACTGGAAGGGCGATTAGATGACTTTTATCCAGTGAGAGCTCCAGGGGTAAACTTGCAAAGAGCTACTGAGAGTGTGAATACAAGAAAAAAATGGGGACTCGTTTTTTGTATTCAACAAAGTAATGGCAAATATTGCTGGAGGGCTTTATTGTGTTGAATATACATCCTGACTATGTTTACTGAGAGTTTCCCATTCTTGTTAAGTTCACGTGATAATGCTCCACTGGTGGAAATGATCCTCCAAACGTCCTCCAAACTGTAAAGCAAAACAGCTTCTCCAGTTACTGACCTCCTTCCACCTATGCAAGGAAACCGACATGAGGCGGCTGCATCAGAGGCCAGAAACTGGGTCACAGGGTCAAAGTTGAAGGCTAACAGACCACATGCTGCTAGTATTCTGGGCCGGTGAAAGAAATACCCCACAAATTTAGAGCTCTATCTGAACTACTTTCTGGTATCTGTGGATGTTTTGAAGCCCCAGTAGAAGTTATAAGACCACACACCCTGCACAAAGTATGTTAACTTTTGACTACATTGAACACCCACCAGGAAGTCCTCTTCACAGAAAACCTTTCCTCCAACATAATAGAAAGCCTTCCCTCTTAGCCTTCGACCTGCAGAAAAAGAAGAGTCTATATGAAGTCATTTGAATTTTTTTTTTTTTTAAAGCACTTAAAACCTTGTCAGAAGGAAAAAAATTAGATATTTAATTATTAATATGGGAGAATAAGTAGATAGAAGGAGACTCGAAAAAGGTAAGTCGATGACAGAAATACTGAAATGTCATAGTGGAAAGTTCTGCACGAGCCGAATCTCAGAAAATAGTTGCAACTCTAATGGATGAGGACAGTAGTGATTAATTACAGCCATTCCAAGGTAATGGGCCCTCTTACAATATTCATCATATCCTGCAGAATCCCAAGCAAATAAATCAAATCATGGCTCTGCGGTGTGCTGGTGTGTTAATACGGTATCGCTGGGACACAGAGCAGGCTACAATAAGAAAGAGAGCACATCTGGATCAAAACACATGTGAAGAGAATGCTGATTTCATTCAATTACTAGACAGGTGCAACAGATTAAACACTCTGCTCTATTTGATTTCATGGCAACCACAGGCCAAGGCCTACAACAACCTGCTGTTCCTTTTCTTCTTTCCTTTCCACTGTCTTTCCACATGGTTGGTAGGCTTCCTGTCTGGCTGTGTATGGTCTGGGTTCGGCTTCTTATAGCAACAGACGCACACACCAAACCTTCTTGCTCACTCCAGGTCCCACAGGAAGAGGGAACATTCCTCACATTTTCTGAGTGGGGAGGCTAGGGGAGGGGAGATTAACCTTAGTGAAAAGCAGCTGTCTTTTACAATCTGTTTGTCTGATTATTTGTATACAGATTACTACTTTCAGACATCCAGAAAGATAAAAATCAACCTGGAGAGTAAAGTCATTATTTAACTATTTAGGAGGATGGAAGAAAAAAAAAAATAACAGCAAGGAGCGTGAATTAAAGAAGACAAGAGAAACTAGTCAGTCACACAATAAACTGTCTAAATCAGTTGTACACAACTACATTATTTTACTTTAAGAAAATAATAATGAGGATGCTGCAACCAAGGTCTGGCCAATCGTCACACAAGACACTAACTTAAGAGGAGACTAGTCAATCTGATCACTGTCAAGGTGCAGAACTGGACTTGGGTAGTTACTGAATGACCATCTTGGAGCTGTGTCTCTAAAGAAAGGAGAAAATAAGTGGGGGTTAAAGTGAGTTATGGGCCACTCTTCTTCACATACTTGTCGTCTTTCCAGTGAGTCAGAGGAGGAAGGCTCTGAGCTTTGCAAAAAGATAAGAGCTTAATTAAAGTCAGGAGCCACGACTGATGACTCGAAAAGCACCAGAAAGAACTGTTGTGCCCTCATAAAAATGTAAAACACCTAGGGGACAGAACAAAACAAAAAGCCCTTTTCTAATTAAACCATTGTAAGAATCCCATTCACAAAATAAGCCATTCACAATGACCCTGCCACGACTTCCTAATCAAACTTCAACCTTGTCCTGGTCTTTTTTCCCGTGTCAATTATTCAAAGTGAGACATCTCTGCAAAAGACAGTTTTTTGAAAATACAAATTTCAAATATTAGATTATCAGTGCTCCCAGCAAATTAGAAATTTGTACTTAAAATCAGTCCCATCTGAAGTAATTTTCTTTCCCGGCAAATTTGCTGATGTACGCAAAGGTCATCTCCATGAGTGACAATGAGGAGCATCTGGGATGACTGGTCAGCACCCTGACATATCATCTATCAGGTGTCAAACACAGTGGATTATGGACTTTTTCTTTTCTTTTCATGTCCAAAGATAATCTGAAATGCTTGTAAAATAGTAACTGATTTACACAGTAGACCAGGCTTAATATTTAACTGGAATTCTGTTGTACTTCAAAAGGATCTCAGACAGCCTGATCTCCCCTATCCACCAGGAATGTTCTCCTTCCCCTCACTCATCTTAGAGGGGACTAGAGTAAAGGGTGCACTTGAACGTTTGTTTTTATAAAGCCTTGTTATTCAACTCCATACATGTAATAGTTGTCTTTATATACTGTATAAACCTTGGAGTGAAATGTGTAAGAATCATAACTATATAAGCACTGAAAATCTAATAGCACTGTACTATTTACCGTGCGGTTGCATGCATAATACATTTGCATACATTTGAATGAGATTAGTCTCCCTGCCTGTTGGCTGCACGTGGTGGGGTGTGTGCTCCCACATAGCGGTCTCCCTGTCCACACTGTGCTCCCATTTATTTGCACTCAGACATAACAGCACCTACTGTCCTCCCGGAGTTCAGCCTAACAAGGGCCCCCATTCCTGCATTCCTCCCAAGATGAGAATGCTTCTCCAGGGGGCCCCTAAGAGCGAACACAACCCCAAGGCTCTCACATGGAGCAAGCTATGAGAGGTATGTGGTGTGTAAACGTTCTCTCCAGTCATCAGATGTCAGCCTCACTCTAAGCCATAGTGTCTCCGCTCTTTCATCTTCTCTTACCGGCACATACAAAAGATGGAGAATAGAGGGAACCAGAGAGGTTTGTCACACAATTAAGAGCATAACCAGTGGGGTGAGAGGTGCTGCAGAATAATGAGCCTTCGCAAGGGTCACCAACATAGTGACATAAATACTCCACATACCTATGATCTGGTAATTGGGGCAGAGATTTTAATTGGCTGGAGTGAAGAGCCAAGTCATATTTCAGCCGGGGAAGCTCACTGTTATATAGCCATGAAGCTGCATGTCAGAAAGGGCCATGAGCATTAATGGATGTTGATGAAGACTTAATTAGCCTGTGAAACTGGCCAAGTAACCTCCCCCCATTGCTGAAGGAGAGAACCATGGATATATGTAAACCAGATCACAGCAATATGACTGATCCATGGATCAGAAGGTTAATATTTGGTGAAGATTTTATGCAGCTCGACCAATATACCTGGTCACTGGAGAAGAACGTCTCAAAAAAATACCTCCAAGTACACACATTTTTTTCAGGCCAGTGTTTTTTGGTCTCAGGTTCTGGGTCTATTAGCCGAAAAAGGTATTCTGCTGAAAAATGGACAGGTAAGTACTCAGGCTTTGTGTGTCTGTGTGTGGGCTAAAGAAAGGATTGGCAACACCCACAAACCAAACACCATCAATACAGGACAGTAATCCACTCAGTAATTGTATGCTTTGGCAAGGAAACGAAATAGCTTAGGAAGGTGCCACTATCATTCACAAGTAAATGCTTTTTGGCAGCCTGTTATTAAGGAGGTGACAAACTTCGTGAAAATTCTTATAGGGAAGTAACTGTGTGTGTGTGTTTTTGGGGATATATACTTACTGCAGGCACTACAGGTGAAGCATGTGTCATGGTAGAGGCTACCCATCGCCTGGCAGGCCTGGCTGGCTCCATATATTGCCTTATTACACTTTACGCAGACTCCTAGAATCATAACACACATGAAATTATTCTACAAAATAAGAACAGTTTAATCCAATACCCACACCATAGCTCCAGTATTAGGTTATCAAATCAAATACAAGTAACTTTACAAAGGACAGGAAGCTGACCAATTAAGCTATATCATTGAAAAGGGAAATATATCCTAGTTTGCTTATTTGGCTTGGCTCCGAGACCCTGAGTTCTGTTAATGGAAGAAGTTGATAAGAATCAAAGTGTGTCTACTCTCAAAACACTGTTTGTGTGGTGTGATATCAACACTCTGGAGTCTTCTTAATGGTAATCCACCCACTCATCCCAGCCAAAGTACATTTGATCAGATGTGAAGGGAAAACAAGCCATGTCAAGAAGTACAAACCCATGACAGCAGCACTTCAAGCTTTTCAAAAGCAAATCACATGAGAGCATGCCAAGCCAATTACATAACTTCACCTTTGACTATGGACAGCTCCTGAGCAACACAAGATATTCATGTGATCAATATACTTTTTTTCCTGTTTTAAAAAAGGAGGGGAAAAAAAAAAACATACAAAAAGAAAAAAACCCATGGCTGAATAGAATACATTTCCCCCCCAGAAACCCAAGAAATATATCTCATCATCCCACTTCCCTGTATTTCTAACTGTGAACATCCTCCATGTGGCATGACGTGTTAGAGGGACTGCCTATCACTGCTGCTGCTAATGGGCAGTCTGCTAGAAGCTAAAAATCAATCAGATACGGCGTGGCATAGCGATCCAATCACTAAAAATCAAGTCCAAACACAGGATGAGAAAACCAATAGATGAAAGCGAAAACTCAAGTTTCCCTTTTACTGTGAGAATGTGTGCATGGGCACAAGGTTATTTGTGTGCGTGTTTTTATAGAAAAACTCCCCGGAGACTCCGGAGAGTCGGAGCTCAGCAGAACAGAGCCGCCCAGCTCTGCCTCTCCTAGAACACTGACAAAGAAACCACTGTATCCAACACACGTCACACAGCCTCCTCCAACCAAAAAAAAAAAAGCACAGTTATGCTTAACCTCCAGCAACTGATTCTCCCAACACACTTTAGGTAATACAATATATAACTAATCTATATATAGTTTAACCGAGTCTTTCCTCGTACCACCACAGCCAACACATTGTCAGTGGCCCCAGCGGTTGGAAAAAAGATTTACAGATAATAGAAAGTTATTATTAGAAAACTCAAGAACGTTGCTCTTATGTTAGCAGTCTTGTTTACATAAAAAAACGAGTGTTCAATGTACTGAAATTAAGAAATTATGATACTTAAATAACAGTGTCTAAAAACAAATTTATAAATTTCTGTCAAGCACACATGACACATAAGGCACATTTTTCCATGAAAAAAAAAAAAAAAGCACATATTCTGAATAGTACCTAAAAACTTTAGAACACCCCCCCCCCCCAATATCTGACACTTAACAGATATTTCCTTTTTTTCCAACACTAAACTTTCTGTCACTTGTGCCTTTCTTTTAAAGACGAAAATCACAATATTTTTGCAGCAACATCCTGCATCGGGCCACCACAAATCTGCCATTTCTGAATTTGGCCACAGTCCCATATTCTGTAAGAATTATTTAGGGGAATGAAGGGCTTCGAGTAGGGGGAAGGGAAGCAAAACATGCAGCCACACATCTCCTTCCCTGTCCCACCTCAGCTTTTCCAGCTCTCAAAACTCTCAGAGGGCTGCTGACTGGACAATATACCGCTGGTAGAAACCCAATCTCATTAAACAATAAAGCAAATTTCGCCTGTGCATTTAAATGATTTTATATGTATAAAAATAAATATACTAATGTATCCCCTTTGAATTTGCTGAAGATTACCACCAACTACTAAGGTCTGGATCCTACTGGACCAAATACCAGTAGCTCCAGACCGTTTTTGATTGGCATACCTTCCAATTCTCTATCATTTTTCATTTAAGACTGTCCAATTTTCCATTATTTCAACTGCTTCACCTCCACCTAAAGAACAGCATTTCCACTTTTCCCTATAACGTTAGACAGGATATTTCAAATATGAGTCCAATACATTTAGCCCGCAGTGCCAACTACTTTGTCATGGAATCTATATGGGGAAAATGACTTCAAGGTGTTATTGCCTCAGGTTGGGAGGCACATACTGAGAAGCCAATTACAGCCTGCAGCATGTGCATTCGTAGAGCTGCTGTTATTCTCACTGTGCCATTTATTTACAGAGGACTGAACTGAGAAGGCAAATTTAATTCAATTCCGTTTTTAAACACATTCACATCTGCAACTTATTGGCAAAGTATTTCCCGTTGCTTATACACTAAATTACACTGTGAGCAGTTTCATTTAGAAACCGTGTTTTTCCCTTTTTAAAATTTACACCGGTGCATAATCCAGCAATGCCACATAATTACACTTTCTCAACTTCTACAGGCAAAATATTCAGAAATACAGACACGTGTGCACGATGGGATATCACTTTCACACATGAGAATCAGCCTCTAAAGTCTGCCAGAGCAGAAGCCAAGAATCCCTGGGAAGAGTTAAAATGATGCTTTCCACTCGACAGCCAGATGGGAGAAATTAATCCTCCATCTCAACACAAAACTAAACTCTCCAGTGAGTGAGTGAGTGTGTGAGAGTCAGAGGAATGGGTCAGGCTGAACTCTCCGATGTCCTGCCACTTCTTCCTTCTTGGATGAACTTGTCTATAACGTTCACATCCTTCCAGGTTCATGTAGCCAAGGACAAAAGACACATCCATACGCACGCAACTAAATCTCTGCAATTGTCCACTCATCCATTCAGCTGCACCACAGGCACCCCTAAACTTGTCTGGGACCTCCGACCCCTTTTTTTTATCTCTCAAGCTCATTTCTAAAATTCCTTCATAAATTCCTCGGTTGTCCCCTGATGTAACCATTTGGCATTGAACTTTTTTTTCCCCCCAGAACTGAACCTGCATCTGCCGTTTTATCAGTCCACGTAAGTGTAGAGAGATGCAGAAATTTCATCCAGTCCTGCGTTAAGATGCACCTCAGTGGATCAGGCAAACATCTGTTTGATTGGGAAAGGCTTTTGAAAAACACAATACAAGCACTCCTACTGAACAGAGAAATAGCAAAAATGAGATACGTGGATGACAGAAACTATTGAAAGTACGCAAAAATCTGCCCCCCCCCCTTCTTATTTCATGTCCAAACAGATTTTCCTGACTTGATTTCCTGCTGGAATCAAGTCTCAAGTTTCTTTCTTCTTTTTTTTTTAAGTCTAGCATGAAAACATGACTCAATGCGCTGTGGTCTGGTGGGAAAGTCCTACTGGGAACAGCTGTGTATGTGGGCTGCATGGGAATAATTGTGGGAAAAACATTAAAAATGATTACACTTTTATATTTAGGTACAGTGATCTACTTTAAAATGTACACCTTTTCTCATTGCACACTGTACTCTCCCACACAGCCATAATGCTGTGAGGCTATTTGTGAGCCTTGTCATGACAGTGACGTATCCCAGAACATCTACCATTACACACACACACAACCGTACAGGGGGGCTGAGGAAGGTCGTGAATTGCAATCGTGACATTCTAGCAGGAAATTCCTCCTGCGAGGCGATGAGGCTGAGCTGCGAGAGTTTGTGTAATAGGGTGTTTTGTGCCTTTCAAGATATCACCTCTCTCATACCCTTTCCTACCAGTTGTCTCTTTTTTGAAACAGGACATCCCATTTTTCATGGATTACATTTGCTTCGAAGACCTGGCACACAAACGAAGCAAACAAACAGTTCCCGTTTTAAGCTTTAGATCTTTGAAAGTAGCCCATCCAGTAGGGTCAAACTATATTTCACAAAACTGCAACACTCCACACAGAGCAGCTGAAGTGCTAAAGGCACTGACATGAGGAACAGAAACCAGAATATTCTGCTGATGACGGGCATTCCTTTTCACATCTGCAGGCACAGAACAATACTTGCCAGTTTTTCGGTTTAAAAACATGCTTCCAAATGCCAATACAGGTGTTCATCATCATTTTCCAACTGTGCAACGCATGCACAAACATGCATGGCATACCAAACCAAGCACATATCTGTGGCGATGATGACACTTGGAAACAGTGACGTCACAAACCTAATGCCTCATGGACTTAACTGAAGTGATCATTTCTAACTAGTGAGGCATCGACGCGGCTTCAGTAAATTCAATCACTGACAAAATTATTTTGTCTGGTCCTTGGCCACTTTCTACTGCCAGAGGGTTTTATAAGGCAACTGGTCATTTAAAAAAAAAAAAATAAACCAAAACATAAATTAATCCTGTTTGCACATAGGATAGGAGAAATGTCTGACTCTGTCTGTTTGATAAGTTAAACAATGGTGAGTAAATACTGTGAATGATAACAAAGCCATAAAATTGGGATACACTCCAGTGTGAGCTGCAGAAAACACATAAGATGACAAAAGGTCGATAGTGTGGGCATGTGCAATGTGAAATGAAAAATCTGTGTTCTATACTCTGAGTTGAAGGTTCTGTCGTTCAGCTTGCTTCAAAGCATATGCATATTTGACAGATCCCTTCCCCGTTAACGGTTGCAGTCTTATGTCTTACCAAAGTAGTCAGCCTTTGGATGGGCATCCATCTCCTTCTCCAGTCGCTGAGCGAGGGCCTCCAGTTTTACTTCGGCCGGGGAAGGCCCCTGTTCAGCCGGCTGTGTGAGCAGAGGCTGGGCCGATAGCTGGACAGCCTTAGGGGAGCACATGTTTTCTGCTTTAGCACTGATGACCTGTCCACTGGCAGGCACTTTGGCTCCGATCTGGAACCTGGCAGGTGTTTTTGGAGACGCTGCAGGGACTCAAGGCTGAAGTTGCCACCTGGGCTTTGGGCTGAGTCGTTTCAGACAACAAAGGCAGAACAGAGGAAGCTGCCACGGGACCATTAAGGCTGGCGGAGGAATTTAAAGTTGTAGGTGGCACATAATGGGCTGCGGGCTGCTGCAGATGGAAATCAGCTCCTCCTGTAAAAGCGCTCAGAGGCAAGGCGGGGATCAGGTCTGGTTTTGCTGGGCCGGATGACTCTTCAGCCCAACCCCTGGCCGTCCCAGTGGAGCAGGGCGAACTCTGATTAACAGGCTGGTTCTGCTGAGTTGGAAGACTGCTGACGGTGGAAGGTACTTGCGGCTGCTGAGGTGCAATGATGAGTGACCCAGACAAAGCTGGAGGAGGAGGCTGGCCCTCTCTGGTTGGGGCCCAAGGAGCCGGCGGGCTGACTGGGTGCCGAGCATGAGTGGAGTTTCCAGAACTGGGCGGGGAAGGGCTGTTGTGCTGGTATGAATAGGGCTCTGAGCGCTTCCTTATTATCGTAATTGTTTCCGTAGCCATATGCCCTGCTGGCTGGGAGTTCAGACTGGTGCTTCTGGCCGTCACACTGAGGGTACTGGCTCCCCGGAGCAGAGCTCGGCACCGGGCCAGAGAGGATCGGGGGCTTCGCCGCCGCTTCAGCCGGCTGTCTGTAACTGTTGATGGGCGGTCTGTCCTTGGTGTAATGACCCCCATTCATTTTAATGCTCTGGTTGTTCCTCGCCATCTCCTCTTGTTGTTTCTGCATGTGTATTTTAGTCATTTTAGAGGCAAAAACTCTCCTAGTTTCTTCAAAGTCTGGATTATTTCCCGCATCCCTCCTCATTCGGAATAAACCGTCTCTGGATGCTTCATACATGTTCAAGTCCTCGATAAACTTACTCGCTTCGAGTCCGAGATCCTCGTATTTATCCATTTTGAAGAAAAAAAAACACGGTTGCGTGTGTTTAGGTAAAGTTACAAGTAGTTATATTTTTGGCTGGTGGAGCCGAGATGAATCACAAATGTCTGTGTGAAGGTGATACTTCCAGTGAAGTCTTGACAGAGAACAGTAGTCCAGATGGAGAGGAAACTTTCCCCCCGCTGGTTCCAACCTCTCCGTGGCTTTAATCCTTATACCGGTGAAGAATTAAAAGTTGTTGTTGTTGTTTTTCCCTCCCGTCCGGATGAAGCTTTCTTTCAGCCCGGCTCTGCTAAACTCAACTGAAGAAGCCGCCGCCGTCTGTCTGATGTTAAACTGTGAGCAGATCCCAGATCAGATACCCTGGACGACCCCGCCACAACCTGACCCTCCTCCTCCAGCGTTACCGTCCCAGCGGGAAACCTTCATCCGAAACTTCGTCCTCTACTCACCTAACGAAAAAAAAAAAAAAAAAGTAGTTCACAACGGTGAAAATAGTCAATACTTTGTTAAAGTCCCGACGAGTAAACGGCAGAAGTTGTTGACTAACCGTGGGAGAGCCGTTGGAGCGCGCGGCCATACGTGGCCGCCGGTCGGTCGACAGTTGGAACTGAAATCAGGGAACAGCTAGTTTTTAAAGGCGCAGAGCTCGAATTAAGCACGACGAGCACAATAAAGATTAGCGCTTTCCTCCTCCGTCATGACTGACATGGCCATAGCCTTTCGGATAAGCTTACACCTAATTTGTTTTTTGGTTGTCAAAGTAAAAGTGTCGTTCTTCATTTTTCTGTTTAATGGCGCGAGTTCAGTTTCTCATCCTTAAAAATAACAGCTCAGTTTCTCCCGGTTTTCTTTTTCTCTAGAAAGAAAAGTCGGTCCAAACTCCCCTAACTTTTACTTTAATTGCTACTGCGTGGATAGTTGCTTTCTATTATAGACCAGCACTAAATAAAGAACATGTTATACACTTACATAACACTGAAATGTTCGGTGTTTAACCAAACTTGTAATGAAAGTGCTTTAGTTCTTCCATTGCAGAAAAAAAAATACAATTTGTTACAGTAAAAGTATTTAGACAGGAATATACCATTATAAGGAAAAAGTCCTGCATTGGAAAAAAATTATATAAAACACCTACATATTGTAAGTATAAACAGGATAATGTATTAAAGGGGAATGAATGGTATTAGAGCCTCATTGTTATAACTGCAGTTTGTTGGAGCTACAGATTATACACGTGAACAAAAAGTAACTCTAAAGGAGAGGACAGAAGATCAAAATAGACAAGTTACATAAATATACTTTCATGTAACAGACATTGCTTTAATCTTTAATGGGGTTTTTTTTTTAGATTGGATTTCTGAACATTCATGGAAATAAAACCATTCAAGCCCTTTAGACATCAGAGATCATGACATGATGACAAGACAAAAGGGTTTCATTCAATTGATTAATCTGTGATAAAAGTGTTTTTAAAGGATCTTATATGCCCCACTCTTTAAAAATTGTTTCCAAATAACACACTGTGGCAGCTTCATGGTTAGTACCATTATCTCACAGCCAGACAGTGTCTGGTTCTAATCCTGGCTGGGGCCGTCCTGCATGGAGTTTGAGTTTGCATGTTCTCCCCTGACTTGTTGTTTTTTTTTTGTTTGTTTTTTTAACAGGAAAACAGTGGAATAAACCCATTAATTGTTGTCTATCTTCTGAACCTGGCTCAAATATTTGAAACAATAACTGTATAGTTAGTATCCCAGCTTAGGCTTCTGACAACATTCTTCTGGCCAGTATAGAACACATCCATCCATCCATCCATCAGTTCAGTCCTATACAGGGTCACGGATATCTCCTGGAGCCTATCCCAGTTCTCTTCAGGCAAAAGACAGTGGTACACCCTGGACAGGTCGCCAGTCCATCATAAGGCCACATGTAGACAAACAACCATGTACACTCACAATCACTCCTACAGGTAATTAGGAACCACCAATTAACCTGACATGCATGTCTTTGGACTGTGGGAGGAAGCCGGAGTAAACCCATGCATGTGTGGTGTTCTGACTAGGAACCTTCTTGCCGTGAGGCAACAGTGCTGGCCTCAGTTCATCTGTGGAAAATACATTCATATAGATCCACAATGTAAAGGGAACTCGAGTTGGTCATTAATAGTGTACTTAAAATAGTGGGGTTACTCTATAAGGCCATCTGTATGTTTGATGGTTCAGTAACAATAATACAGCTTTTCAGACAGTGTGTCACTTGCTCTACTTCTTTCTGATACATATTTATTTAATACAGCTAGGGCATTATGCAGCAGTCACCCCCTTAGAAGTTGCCCACAGGCCAACTGATGGTATTAAAAGTGTGTAAGTCTGTTTATAATGAACAGAGCAGAAACCACAAAGCTGTGAAGTATGCGTTTCATCATCAAACTAACACACAAAACAGATGCTGAAACAAAGATCACTGAGGGATTTATCACTTATATGACAACAAGATGAAAACTCACTCCACATAAGGAACACAAACTACACACACGGACAAGTATCATAGAGCAAAGTGTGGGGACTGACTTTCTCACTTGTTATCTAAACTGAACACATTGTAATCATCAACCTTAACGTCTGCGAGTTATGCACATTCAGTGAGATTAATTAAAATGAAAGCTCTGGAAAATTCAATGTGACTAATGACTGAGTCATTCGGCCATCACATGAAAAAAACATAAGATACCCTGTTCCATCAACAATCCCTCATACAACCCCAAAGAAATAACTATCAAATAAAGATAAAACTCATCTTTTCAGCAAATTCAATCTTTGAATTGTTATCTTTCATGAGGGTACAGCACTGGCTGCTTCCATGTACAAGATAAACAGTGAAACAAAGATAATTACATTTTTTTTTTTTTTTTATCTCAAAAGCCTTTACAGACTCTTTGAGAGGCTGAACTCTTGGATTGATGATTACAGGCCAGTTTATTGTAAAATTAAGCAATACTACATAACACAATAACACTACACGTTGGACAGACATAATATGTGAGTTCAAACAGCAACTGATGTCTTTTACTTTGAAGCATCTGCTGTAATAGTAAGTTACTATATTCAGTCTTTTCAAGTAGATGGAAACAGAGTTAATAGATTTGTTTGAAAAAATAAAATCAACGGGGTGGGGGTAATAAGAGGATGAGAAAATGGTCAGTTTTATAGAGAACTGTGGTGAGCACCTGTGTGAGTATTCTTGGACACACGATGGGATAAAGTCAATACAACAAACTAACATGACTTCTGGACCACCATCAGAGGAAGTGTCAGTAAATAATTTGCATTCACATACATATTTAGAGCTATCAACAAGCAAGCAAATCATCAGCCTTGAGTTCATCTTCTAAGATAATGAATAGTGGAATAACTGGAGTGGGATTGCACTGCTGTGAGCTCCACCCCCCCTTTTTTTTATTTGTTTTTTTTAAATACTCATCAGCAGTTTCTCAAGAGGAAGGGCAGTGACTTTCGATACCTCATCAAATACAGCTCATGCTGCACATCTCTTGTGTAAGAAAGGCTACTACTCTTGTGTGAAGACAATGAGTCAAAGCTTTGCACTGTTTCCTATTCATAGTTGTCATGGAAACTGCAGGACTAATGAAAAGCATTACATGATGGCGGAGGCTGACAGTGGCAAAAATAACTGTGCACCAGGAAGTGCATCAGACCCAGTTTCAACAGAAAGACTGCTTTGAAATATTCGACTCATCTATTCAATCTAAAAGTGTAACTTTTTGTCTGGGAAGCGCTTCCTGTCATCTCTGACCTCGTCCAAAAACTTCTAATGGAAACTTCAACTTGTTATTCAGGCTAATTCAATATCACGTTTAATAGCTGCTGCGAGTTAGGAATGTGAAAGGAGCTGTGACAATCACACAAAACACAAGGATCAAGAGATAATAGGCGGTTCCTTTACATTTTATATTGCACATAGACATGCTGAACGGATGAAAGAAAATGTGACTGATGCAAAGATGAGGAGATGGAAGACAAAAGGCCCCTGTATCTTCGTCTACCTTTTTGTGCTGGAAAAGCATCTGGTTTAAATAATTTGACACAATACACAAAACGCCCAGCATAGCTTTGGCTCCTGTCCTCTTATTCCTGGTTTTACTTCCTGTTATTCTGTCTCCGCTGAGAACCTTTTTCCCGTCACCTGATGGTCAGTGATAAGTCAGAAATATGGAAAAAGGTTAGGAGGGGATCAGTAAAGCATATTTTGTTTTACTTTAGTGTCAGCAAGTTTCAGATTTACCAAATACAACTAAAAACAAACTTCTGTTATTTTAAAAAAAAAAAACATAGAGGACATGATTATATCAGTCACGAGTTAATCTTGTAAAATTCAAAGGATGTTCCAAAACAGAAGCTGACCTTGCAAAAATTATCCATTCTAAAGAACAAATTGCCTGGCTGCGCACATTCACAGTGAAAGCAGGAAAAACTTAACATAGATCCACCAGAAATTGTGAATTAATCAGAGTAGTGGGCATGGAGGACAAATATTTGTACATATCAGATGACTGTTTTTTCATACAGGCTTTAAAGATAGGCCAGTGGGTGGGCACACAGATACATTTCAGTTGCTCTGGCAAGGACTGAGGACTGAGTCATGTTGGCCCAGCGTGGAAACATAGCTGACGAACAGACATTACTGGTAATGAGGCGTGGAGCAGCAATGGGCTATCAAGATGTGATGACGTGACGAATGCCCAATCACATGAAGCTCTTCACTTACCGCCACCTGACCTTTTGATGGCAGCAGGACTCACAGACAAAGCACAGCAATGCATCACGAAGCCAACAAGGCAATCCATGTATGGTGCGCAGAAGAAATCTGCGGCTGAGAGCTGGACCGGAGGTACGCACAAACACTGATAAAGTAGGTTGTGATTACGTGACTGTACTGAGATGCAAGCAGAGACGTTTATAGAAGATGGAGAGCTGTGAAGTTGTGGTCATGTGCGCAGCGATGGAAGTGGTGGTGCAGGAGAGAAGAGACTGTGAGTGATGTCTGGAATCTGAAGTGTTGTTTGGGAAAATGTGTGATTAAGCGCTGGGGGTGAACTGAAAGGATGATTTCAAAGTGTTGATTCTCACTTGATGAAATATACAGACTTGGAGATCTGCTTCTTAAATTTTTTTTTAATAAAAACAGGAAAATATAAATAAAGTATTTCTAGAGATATTTACATATGACAGAATGACAATCATTTTTTTTCTTGACATTAAAAAAACCTATCCCTTTTTTCTGTCTCTGTGCTGGGTCTCTGATTGACAGGCACCATCAGGAAACATTACTCATCAACAAGGAAGTTGATGAGGGCAGTCCTAGGGGACAGGATGGCTCGCTTGATAGTGCGCTCGTTCAAAAGCTTCTGTCCGATGGAGCTCTCCAGCACCAGCTGCTGAACCCGACTGGAATCTTTGGACACTTGTAGAGGTACCGTCACTGTGCCAGAGGGCTTGTTGTTTATCTGAGAGTAAAGAATAAAAAAACAATAGATAAGAGAAGTTACAGGGTTGGAGTGACAGAGAATTTCCATTGAATCAACTTCCCTCTGGAGAAGGTCAAGTTATACCTAAACTTTCCTGTCACGACAGCCTCAAAATAACGGACTCCACCTCTCCATCTACATATGCTCTGCACCCTTTTAAACACATAGTTAGTGGTAGGTACTGGAAGGGCACTCAGTCTTGTATGTTTAGAAGCAAGTGTGCACGGTGAACGTGATCCTGTCTCCGGAAGTGGCTGCAAATTAATGGTGTGTGGCTGCATGTGTGTGTGTCTGAGGCCACTGAGCGAAGCCTTGGCCTCCATTCTGGGACAAACCCAAGTACATGATTAAAAGAAAGAAGGGGTGAGGAAGGCCACAAAAGAGAGCTCAGGCTGAAGGAAAACCAACATCATCATCATCACCACTGAGCACTGGGAGCCCAGATACGTGTACTGCCTGTGTTTGTACTTGTAAAATTATCTTATGTGGGGACAAGTTTGAGGTTCAGACTCATAAGAACAGTTTGGGAAAGTAAGATCATTTTAGCTATTCTTTACTGTCTCCTGCCCATTCATGCTCATGCCCAGGGATATTTGAAAGAAAAGACTTCGTTTAGGGTCAATTTGAAACTGGCTAAACTGTAAAGAATTGTTGTAAAGAGTGGCATTTACAAATTGTTACTTGTTCACTTGGTTGAGCCGATTACTTGTCAACATTGATCACCCAAACTGGCTAATTAAGTACACATTTCATTGCAACTGAGCTATGTGGAAGCAAATCTTGAGTGTAGGTCTGCATCAGGCTGAATGACCACTTGATGGCTGCATTGTGACAAGTAATCTCCCCAAGATGGATCTGAACAGGATCGAAAGTAATTCTGCAGAACATTTTATATATATATATATATATATATATATATATATATATATATATATATATACAGTGCATCCGGAAAGTATTCACACCCCTTCACATTTACCACGTTTTGTTTTGTTACAGCCTCATTTCAAAAGGGATGGAATTATATTTTTTTCTCTTCAATCTACACACAATACCCCATAATGTTGAAGTGAAAAATGTTTTGATGAATATCTTGTTAATTTATGAAAAATAAGAAACTGGAAAAACACATGTACATAAGTATTCACACTCTTTATTCAGTACTTCGTTGAGGCACCTTTAGCAGCAATTACAGCTTTAAGCCGTTTTGGGAAAGATGCTACCAGCTTGGCACACTTGGATTTGGGGTAATTTTTTCCCATTCTTCTCTGCAGAACCTCTCAAGCTCTGTCAGGTTAGACGGGGAGCGTCGCTGCACAGCTATTTTCAGTTCCTTCCAGAGATGCTCAATGGGGTTCAAGTCTGGGCTCTGGCTGGGCCACTCAAGGACCTTCACAGACTTGTTCTCAAACCAGTCCTTTGTTATCCTAGCTGTGTGCTTGGGGTCGTTGTCCTGTTGGAACGTGAATCGTCGACCAAGTCGGAGGTCCTGAGCGCTCTGGAGCAGGTTTTCATTCAAGATGTCTCTGTACATTGCTCCATTCATCTTTCCCTCTATCCTGACAAGTCTCCCAGTACCTGCCGCTGAAAACATCCCCACAGCATGATGCTGCCACCACCATGCTTCACCGTGGGGATGGTATTTGTCAGGTGATGAGCGGTGCCTGGTTTCCTCCAGACGTGACGCTTGGCATTCAGGCCGAAAAGCTCTATTTTTGTTTCATCAGACCAAAGAATCTTGTTAACGATGGTCTGAGAGTCGTTTAGGTGCCTTTTGGCAAATTCTAAGCAGGCTGTCATGTGCCTTTTACTGAGGAGAGGCTTCCGTCTGGCTACTCTACCATAAAGGCCTGATTGGTGGAGTGCTGCAGAGATGGTTGTCCTTCTGGAAGGCTCTCCCATTTCCTCAGAGTGACGCTGGAGCTCTGTCAGAGTTATCATTGGGTTCTTGGTCACCTCCCTGACCAAGGCCCCTTCTACCCCGGTTGCTCAGTTTTGGACGGGCGGCCAGCTGGGCCAGCTCTAGGAAGAGTAATGGTGGTTCTGAACTTCTTCCATTTACGAATGATGGAGGCTACAGTGCTCTTCGGGACCTTCAATGCTGCAGGAATCCTTTGGTATCCTTCCCCAGCTCTGTGCCGTGATACAATTCTGTCTCGGAGGTCTACAGACAATTCCTTTGTCTTCATGGCTTGTTTTTTTCTCTGCCAATGCACTGTGAGCTGTGGGGCCTTATATAGACAGGTGTGTGCCTTTCAATTAACTGAATTTCACACAGGTGCACTCTAGTCAATTTGTAGGAACATCCCAAGGACAATCAATGAAAACAAGATGCATGTCAGCTCAGTTTTGAGTGTCAAAACAAATGGTGTGAATACTTATGTACATGTGAGATTTCAGTTTTTTATTTTTTATAAATCTGAGAAAAATGCTACAAAAACAAATCCAATTTGTGATTATGGAGTATTCTGTGTAGATTGATGAGGAACAAATAATAATTCCATCCCTTTTGAAATGAGGTTGTAACAAACAAAAACGTGGTAAATGTGAAGGGTGTGAATACTTTCCGGATGCACTGTGTATAGATATATATCTATATAGATATATAGATATATAGATATATATATATATATATATATATATATAGATATATATAGATATATACATACATACATACATACATACATACATACATACATATACATATATATACATAATATACATACATACATACATACATACATACATACATATATATATTATATATATATATATATATATATATATATATATATATATATATATATATATACATATATATATATATATATATATATATATATATATATATATATATATATATATATATATATATATATATATCTCTATATCTATGTATGTATGTATGTATGTATGTATGTATGTATGTATGTATGTATATATATATGCACACGTCCACATGTGACCAGGTGGACGCACATTTATTCCATTTGGACACACTCTTTTACCGTACCGTGAGCCACCTGTACCGTTGCACCCCTAATATATATGTATATATATAGTATATATAGAGAGAGAATTTTCCTGTAATATCAATATAATATAATGTAACATCAGCATGCACATCTTACATTTCATGAAATGGAAGGTGCACATAGCATATTTCAGCTCCAGACTTAACAAATTAATAAATTATAAGACTCTACATATGTGTCATATTTTAATGGTTGTTGTAGCATAAATTGGGATACTTTTCCAGTTCATAAAAGCTGCCACACAGATGAGAGAACAATCAGCCTCATAAAGTGAGTTCGATCATAACAAATTCCATTGGATACAGCTGAACTTTAATTTAGCTTCCTCTGTGCCCTGAGATAACTTTTGTCATCAACTGGCATTCTATAAATAAAACGGAACTGAATATGAATCAAACCAAATTAAAATATGAATTATGTGCTGAAGCCAGTTAACCAATAAATGCCTGAATGAGTTGCTGCAAAGTGAAACATGCAAAAACCACAAGAAAGCAGAAACGTCAGCATCACATGTGGCACTCCATTGGTGGGATTTTTACAGGATCGTTTCATGGCAGTGTGAAAGCTTACCGTGTTGCAGTCTGCTGTTAAGCATAAAGATGGGATGACTTGCCAAAAATAAGCAGCAGTTTTCAATTTTAAAAAGTAATTAATCTGTAAATTATTTTCCAGACAGATTTAAACTTCTAAGAAGATCGTCTAAATTTCTCCTCCTGCTTTATATGCATTTAGAGAGTTGTTTTGATCTCACCTGGTTAATAGCTCAATCAAGGTAAAACCAAACAAAAGTCATTGTACAAATGTATTGCAGCCCTCACACTTTCTAGAGATGTTTCAGAGAAATGGCATGTGAGTGCATAAATATTCACAGCATTTGCTATAAACTTCTTGGGCTGTACCAGCCAGCCTCCTGGTAATACGTCTGAAACATCAGCTGGTGAGACAAAGTGCGAATGAGCAGCAACAGCTGCTACTTCAACATCTTTTCTAGTGATCTATGTTACTTTTCACATGGTCATTTCAGATGCATTTAAATACACGTTGTACTGATACCAACACAAAAATAGTTATTAACCACTCATCAACCACTGACAAAACGCTGTAAAGAAAATAAAGCAATTTCCACACAGAACATTTTCCATCATGTCCTGCCTCCTGTATGTTACACACCAGTGTTCCCCATTTCCAGCCTTCAAAAGCCACTGCCTCGCATGTTTTAGGTGTTTCTCTGTTTCAACATACCTGATTCAAACAAATGAGACCTTTAACAGACTTGTGTAGACCTTGATGATCCATTCATTTGAATCAGGGATGCTGGAGCAAGGAAACATCTAAAACATTCAAGGACTGGAACTGGAGAGCACTGCTGTTAGACAGATGATACCCTGCACCCTGTACTTGTATTTCATGCTGCGAAGTACATACATAAAAAGAAAACTGCAGGAAAAGTCCAAATTCTCCACAGACTCCTGAACATCTCAGATGTTCATGTGTGAAAATGGCTTAAACATCTGAAGCTTATGTAAATTAAGGTCTCCCAAAATGCTTTGTGACAAAGTCCTTAATCTTATTCTTCACAAGAAAAAGTGTTTTGACTAAAGATGTTCTATAAATAATCTTAAAATGACATTTATGCATTTTTATTTGCCATATCTATATTATCTAAACATCTCAATACTCTTAAAGTGAAGATCAAACATCCATGTATGTACTTATGTTACAGAAAGATGATGTTTTCATGCAGCGTCTAAATTCTTTCACATGACTGTAGATTTGATCACTTGCAAACAACAGTTCAGCTACTTTGTCCTGAGGGCCTGATTTGAGAAACAAATCAGATTTTCCAGCAGAACAAAGCTTTAGTTGTAATGTGATGGGAACGCCCCAAGTTTACAAGTGTACTCACAAAGATAGCTATACAAATATACGTGTGGATGTGGATCTGTTAGGGTGATGGTTGGTCGGATCCAAGCTGCTTTTCTGAACAGCTCAATCACCGCTGGATGTTTCTTATGACTCTCAGCACGCTTTTGACATGCATCCACACATGCACCCGCACATACCCGACCTCAGAGAACTTCACATTGAATTCTATGTATTTCCTAGAAATTTAACCACAACCATAATCACTGCTTCCTTAATCTTAAACCTAATTTTAATTTACAGCTAATCTTATCCTAACTATAAAACATGTTCTGACCTCAAAATTGGATGAAATACAGTACTAGGACATACTTTCTGTTCCCATAAGATGACTCACCCTCATATTGTGAGAATGTAAACAGATTTAGGTCCCCACAACAGGAGCAATTAACTGAGCCGTACACACACGCACACTGTTCAATTCCACGTATCGACGTCCGCAGCAAAACTGAAGGGTTTCATTGTTTGTGAGCTCACAGGCAGAAAAGGAAAAATAAAATGCACCAGTGAGAGTAGTAATGAGTCAAGAAAAATGCTTTTAGAATAATTTCTATTGAGTTCCATTTTACAAAATAGTCTCTTTAGCTTTACAAAAAAGATGGAAAAGAAAACCATGTGACACGCTGACACATAGACACACACAGGTACACACACCAAGTGCAGGCACACACAACCTAATCACAGGCTTTCCTGAAAATTACAGACCATGAAAGTAATCATGAGAGTAGAGTTGGAGTGAAAAGGCAGGAGGATGAAAGCAAACATACACCAATTCTCGTTCATAAAAGCTGAGGTGTTAGTCCTCAGGAAAAACCATCATCAATGCTAAAAATTTAGAAACATACAACCCCTGTTTTTGCCTAATAGCTCTTTTTGAGAGTGAACACTCATGAGGCTGTCAGCTGTCGTCTTGTGACTCAGTGTGTTCCTATCTGTGAGCAAGAATAACTTTGATCCTACCAGCACAGTCACTTCCACAAAGTCAGGGACTTCCAGATACTGGGAGTCCACAGAAGGCCAGGACTGCTGCAGAACGTCTCCGCCCCGTTGAAGGAGAGGGGAGAGGGGGTTCTTTACCTGGCAAAGACCTGAGGGAGAACCACAAGGGATTACAGAAGGACTTTACTGATAATATCGACTGTCAGACTAAATATAGATATGTTTAGGTGCTGTCAAATAGCTGTTACAAAATCCTCAGCCAAGGTAAAAAATAGTTGGAGATCTAAAAGAAGGGTCAAACAACAACCCAGAAACTCTTCCAGCGCCTCTCCTGTCTCTCATTTAAACCAGCAAGTGTACTTCCTCCTGGAGGCACAAAGGAAGGATGTGAACTTCCTCTATCCTGAATTGTGTGTGTATTATGACCCTAAGTGAGTGAAAAGTCCAGTGTGGCTGAGCGCAGAAGAGGCCATATGCGCCTCATTTGTCTGTCCTGTTTATCAACTGTTTTAAGAGCTACATACATAAGCACAAATAAAACGCACATATTCCCTTTTGGCAGCCATCATCTGCCAGGTTTGTCTGACTCTAGCTTTCAAAGGGACTTTTTTCTCTCCCTCTTCTCTCAGTTGTGTTTTCATCTGTTGTACATGTGACAACAACAATCAAGGGATGTCCTCCAGGCAAGTGTGAGGGCAAACTTCCACATGACACACAAAAAGTGACGCTGAATTTTCCTCTCTATTGTCTGTTAGGAACACAAGTCCTTACTATGCCGCTTTCTCTTCTTTCTTTTAACTTTTTTAATGTATTTTTATAAGTCTGTTAGTAGGATGAACAGAAATTGAAAAATTAAAAAAGTCTTAATGACATGTTTCATCTTATAGATTTATTATCTGTTGCATCACTTCTGGACGTTCATTGGAGTTAAATAAGCTGCAGTGTCTACACAAGGTTCACCAGAGGCTACTTCCTCTTACAAAAGTTAAAAATAACCTAATTTATTACAGGTTTTGTTGACAAGTCAGCCAAAAATGTCATCCGCACTGAAGCAATGCTTTTGTGATTTTAAGGAAAAAGTCAGTTTCTGTGGTGGTCATCATGTTATAGGTGAAGGTTAACTTTATGCCAATCATTTTACACTGATTGTGTGCATTTGAGTGAAAAATTAAATCCTACTTTGTCTACAATCTGAATGTCACCTACCTGCCCAAAGTTCAGAGGCCAGATGAGGAACCATGGGTGCTGTCATCAAAATCAGGGCAGCCAGAGCTTCCTCAAACTCCACACTGTGTTGCAAAACCCCCACTGTTGCACTCTAAGCATGCACAAATTCAGTTCAGTTCAGTTCAGTTCAATTCAATTCAATTCAAAATTATGAAGGGTGCACTCACATTCAGTGTGTTGGTGAGCCCCATTAAACGAGAAATGGCTGCATTGAAAAGGAAGTCCTCTGTGAAGTGAGCTGTCACCTGAAAAAAGGTAAAGTAAAAAAGTTAGTGACGATTTCTCTTCTCATTTTTTGTTTATTTGACATACTGGTATGTGTGTTTCTATATGCATTAATGGGTCTGCCTCTGGTGCATCATTAGACAACAAAAACAGGCTGAGATAAGACTCTCTGCTGTGATC
Organism: Hirundichthys speculiger; assembly: GCA_018398805.1. Taxonomy (NCBI): domain Eukaryota; kingdom Metazoa; phylum Chordata; class Actinopteri; order Beloniformes; family Exocoetidae; genus Hirundichthys; species Hirundichthys speculiger. The sequence goes on from JAGFBZ010000644.1 coordinate 1,484,309, forward strand.
TTGTGTACCAGCTAAAAGCAAAGAGAGTGGCAGCTTTCCCATTCTAAGCCTTCTGGGAAGAAGAAGCCCTTTGGGAATGGCCTTACGAGGAGGTTGATCAATGTGGCTTTTCTGTAGGACACATCAAAGGACAGCCGCGGCTTTGGGGCCTTACAGCAAATAGCCTGAGGTCCTTTAAAAGCTCTGACTATGATGAGAGGGGGAAGAGAATCCAACCTGGCAGCCAAAGGAGACTATTTATAAAGTGTGAAAGGAGATAGAGTGGATTTAAAATCAATTTCCATCGCCTTCTGCCGTTCCTCTTTACTCAAGGGGTTTCAGGTTCCCAGAAATGCTGGTACAAAGGACTATATGCTATAGAACTGTGTAATGAGTGACATATTACTCAAATGCGATCTGTACCTTTTTACAGAGAAATGGTAGCTTACCATGCCTTCAAAGTATTCAGTTTATTAAAAATCGAAAAGATTTAAAAGCTAGACATTAAAATAATTTCCATAGATAACTTGAACGTATAAAAAAAAAAAAACCTATTCACAGAGGACCAACATCAAGAAATATAAAGGAAAATCCAAGCAGACTATCCTGTCAGACTAATGCCACTGAGAAGATACCTCTTGAATTGCATAGTTCTTGTTTTCCCAGATCTTTCGAGCCTCTGCCAGATCCTTTTTTTTTCAGCACTGAGGGATTGGGGACGTCACCAAGTTGCCGTGCCCCTCTCAACTTTGTCACCAATTGCCACAGTCGAGACTGCCATCTCAAAACCCCAGGAAGAGCATCCGCTGTAATGTAGTACATAAATACAGATGTAAAGCATATCGTGACACGTACTGTGAATTGAGAAAAATAAAAATACATGTTCAAAATTTTATTGTATAAGTGTAATCAGAAGACATGAAGAAAAAGTTTACTCTCACCTAACCAGTATCATTTCTAAATATGTCTGAAATAACCTAAATAGGAATAGGAGTATTAAGGCTCACTTTTGACATTCCAGAGGATGTCTTGTTCAGGTGGAGCAGCGTAAAGGATGTAGAGTCGAACTGTTTCCACGCCATACTGCTGCACCACCTCTTGGGGGTCGAGACCATTGTGTTTGGATTTGCTCATCTTCTCCCACGTCACCTCAACACAGCCACCACTTCAGTGCCACTGGCTCCTTACCTAGAAGAACCCACCCAAGTGTCAGAGGCAGCTGAATGATAAGATTTCTTTTTTTAATGCCAACAATAATGGATGCATGGGTGTTAGTTTCCAAGGTAGTCCCATTTCATTTTCACCATACCACTTGGGAAAACACAGAGGAAGAAAAAAAATATCTACTCTTTTTACTTTTGTCAAGAGTCATTGGTTAATTTGACATCCAACTGAAAAAAGGAATAAAGCACCAGGCAAATGCAACATTTATATAAGCAGCAAAAACAGGAAAAATTGGAAAAAAGTGTTGTCACAAAACAATATTAATATTTGTTTTTTTCTGACTGTATTATCTAGCAGAGCTGCCCGCTCGTTTCCCATCTGTTACAAATGTGACACATTAACAAACACGGATTCACCCTGAGATGGTGTGTACCTGTGAAATCTATTTCCTCTCTCTTCAGGTACTGGCCAGTCTCAGCCAGTTTGTACGTCTGGCCCTTGATCAGGCCCTGGACCAGGAGTTTCCAAAAAGGTTCCCTGGAAAGAAGAAAGGGTTCACTGGCATGCACACGCTAAATATGAATGTATGCCAGAAGCAGATTAAGCCCCAGTGTACTGCACCTGTGAGCCACAAGGCCTTGATCCTTGCAGAAATGACAGAGGAAGCGGGCATAATACAAGTGCATGACAGCATGCTCCTTCCCGCCAATGTACACATCCACAGGCAGCCAGTGATCTGCTAGGTGACGCCTGAAGGGACTGCAGAGGGAGAGAAAATTTACTGAACCTGGAAACTGAAACTCTCAATAATTTGAGTCAGAAAAAATAAAAAATGAACATAAGAGTGAAAAGAGTTAAGTAGGGTAATTTCTGTCTTTTCTCCTCCTAAGATTGTCCACAGATTATGTTCATGCAGTGGTTGTTTTGTTTATTTTCAAATGTCAATAAAGACTACTCATGTTTTACTACCCTCTACTTGTTTTTAATTTATTCCAAACACATAGCTGTTGATTTATAACAAATGGATGATTCCTATTGACCATTTTATGCTTGAATATTCTATTTTTCTTATGAAAAAGAACAGAGGCTTGATGTACGAGATATGTAGGTAATATACTTGCTTTATGAGTGTTTGAATTTTATCCCTTCTATCAATATACTCCACTCTGATATACTCCATATTGTGGTACAGAGTAAAGAATATACATATCTTATATTTGATCACACTCACATTTGTGTTGAAATGTTTCAAATTAAGGTGATCACTTTCGTTTGTGTCCTTTTTAAAAGGGTTTTTTTTTTTTTATCATTCCTGTTCTGCACAGCATTTTAAACGTTTGGTTCGACGGCACTGTTTTATGATGGAGACGTGGACATGGATGCAATATTCCTGCAGGGGGCAGACTAATTCTGATGCACAAGAATCAAGGGATGAGGCAAACAGAAGTCTCACACTCAGAGGGAAAAAGGAGGCTTAACATGTCCAGTTAAGTAAACCCTTTAGATCTCAACAGGACGCCTGCCGTGTTCAGCCTGACTGCAGTGATGCCTGGCATTCATGACAGTCTTTGAAGCCCATTGCTATCTCCGTCACTCATCACACCAGTCATTACGCTCCTTTATACCTCTCTGCCTCTCACCTTTCTTCTGTGGTTTGTGGGGTCTCCAGGTGATTAAACCAGGGTAAAAAAAAAAAAAAAAAAAAAAAAACATTTATTGTGAACTCACAAAACTGAAAATAATACACAACCTCACAGGCAGCCCCATACAACACCACCATCTCATTTCCTTCCTCTTTCAGCATCTCTTGCTTTTTATTTTCATTTTTCCCTCCTGAGTTGCAGGCGAGGTGAAATGCACAAATAGTGCAATTGCTTTTCTGTTGTACCATAATCTGTCCAGCACCAGAAGCAATGGAGAGAGCAGTCCCCGTCCCTTTCAAAGCAGCTTTGCTGCTAGGTCAGGGCACTGGGAAATTAATCTCTTTTGTTAAGATCAGGGTATCACCAGCATCCTAGCAGATGACAGCTATGGCTCCATAATCTCTGTTGGCACAGAATGAAACTTTCAGGGAAGTTTGTGTGCATGTGTGTACAGACAGGTAATATATGCATGTTTGAAACATGCAAGTGGGAAAGACTATATGTTTCGGTTAAAGAAATAAAATAAAAACACCTGCAGAACTTTTCGGTTTATTTTTTTGTGTGGATGTGCATGAAGAAAAAAAAAAAAAGTTTATATTGACATAACTGAGATTAGACAGAGAATATGCACTGATCTGAACAAATGATCTGTGAAACTTCCTTTTTATTCAATCTTCATCTTGGACTAAAAGACTAACAATAATATCTGTGCTATTTGTGCTAAACTCTGCCACAGTGTGAAGGAAAAATATGCTCAGGAAAAAGGAGGCAAATTAATTAATGATGGTTGTCTTCACAAAGCAAAAATATGAAAAGAACAAAGTGAAGACCCTGGAGGCAGCTGCACAAACCTTTTTGAGTTGTGAGGGTCTGTGTATCGAAAGTAATACCAGGCTGAGTCCACAAACGTGTCCATGGTGTCTGTCTCTCTCCTCGCTGGGCCTTTACATCTGACAAAAAAGAGAAACAGAGAAAGACACAGTTGGCAGAAGCAGCACAACAATTAACATTAGGTGCACAGATCAGAGCAAATGAAAGATCACTGTTTGTAGGCTCACAAAAAATGTGTTGGAAATTGAAACTGGCTCCATCTGGCTGTGGGTTTTGTGGGGGGGGTGGGGGTGGAAGGTCATGTCCCTGAAGCCAGACTGATACCAGAGCTCTGTTCTTGTGCCCTGACTAACAGGCTGTGCTAACAAGGAATGAACTGGCAGGCCTCACCCATGACCGCGTGTTTGCATTGGAAATGCCACCTTGTGGCCCTTCCAATCCAATCCAAACAGCACTTTGGCATATGATGGAAATTTGCCAACAGCACTTTCATAGTGCAGGAAAGGACACCCACAAAAACAAGGGGAGAAAAGAGCTTTTGGCGAGGGATTTCTTCGGACTTCAAACATTTAGTAGAACGATGAAAGCATCTGCCTTTTAGTTTATAATGAGTCTCAACTGATTTGAAATCAGTGTCCCAGAAAGATAAACATTAAGAAGCTCTGAGGCTTGCAAAAAATGTGTGTATCAGCACTGGTACTGTTTCTGGACCTTTTGGGATATGTCTGTTTTGTTTTGCTGTCTAATCGTGAGACATTTTCTGTCTCACTGCCATTTTTCTTTCAAATCAAATACACACCAACAGGCAAAAAAGCCTCAACCACCGACCAAACCAGTCTATAATAAGGCTGTGATGATGAGCTAAGAGCTAAGGGTTGCCTAGCAACAAGGCTAAGGTGTAGCAAGGTTAATATTTGGAAGCCAGGTGTCGTTTCATACAATGAAAACCCAGCAGTGAAACAAAGGCCTGTCCATCATGGAAGAAAAAAAAAAATGGAAACCTCTCCAAATGGAACAGGAAAATGAGTCCCGGAAAAAAAACCCATCAATTTCAGAAAGCAACTTTTCTTAGGTTCTTTTTTCAGACAAGAAGACAACTGAAATGTAGCTGCAAGCAAGACAGTTTCTTTGACAATTAACATTATCCTATTGAGATTCAGATTAAACAGCACACAAGGATTTTCCATAGATTCTCCAGGCTGTAAAAGAAAAGCCTGAAAAAGGAAAACTGTGCACAAAATGAAAATATTGTGTGTGTTTGGAGGATGGGCCAGAAAAGAGTCAAAAGGCTCTCAAGCAGATGCAGCCTGAAGAAAAGAGTCCTCCATCTGTTGTGACCGACTACAATTGTGTTTGTGCTGTACAAACCAGGTGTCCGCCGTTTACCTGTGAACATACAGAACACACTCTCACATGCACATCCTCCTAATCGGGCTGAGCCAAGAAAGGGTTCAGCTGGCAGACCAATTTACAGTGCTGAGGCAGGTCAGGGACGAGATGAGCGCGCAAGAAATGACTTCCTCAAGGACAGATAAAACTTCATTTCTGCCACCCATCTCTCACCACCCTGTTCGTCTTGGTTCCACTCAAACTTTAATTGGACATGTTCGATGAGTGGAGAGAACAAATTTCAAGACACTTAACAACGGAGGATAGATGGATAGAGTTGAGATAACGGCATCTTTGCGATTATTGCCATTAGTCATCGCTGATGGGAGGAATTATAGCAGCTTTGCGGAAGTGAGTGAACACAATCTGATGACTTGTGCCATCTGCACTGAGTGGGCCTTTGTTTAAATCAACATGCTGCCTTGACGGTGATTAGTCTTATTCAAGGAGGAATTCCCATGTCAGCGAAGGACTCTGGAGATGCCAGCTGAGCAGTCGCTCTGCATTTTCAAAAAACTTCACTGAGAGGAGCTGCTGAGTGGAATGTGTGTGTATGATTGAAACTGTGTACAAAAGGTTAATGCATGTATAGTGTCTGCGTGTGTGTCTCTCTCGAAGCACAGCTGGCTTATGTAATCGTCATCATCTCAGGCTGTTTCTGTCACAGATGCCACTCATTACATAACCCAGTCTGAACAAAGGTATTAATCACACAGTTTACAGTCTCTCTCAATACTCTGTGGTCCTGCAAAGCTGTTAGTCTTCTTGGCAAGCCTGACAGTGGCTCGTTTTGTCAGAGCTGTTCTCCTGAGGAAACACAGGAAATACAAAAGACAGGCAGTCGCTGGAGATGGTTCACACATAATTCAGTTCTCACAACATTTTACAAAGCATAATTTCCCCTAACGCTTGTGTTTTTCCAAAAAGAAAATAACACTGAATCCCAATTACAAAATAAAGAAGCTGAATGGGGCTACTGTTAATGCCATCAACTATGGTGTAGGGCACAGTGTTGACCAGAGTGTGAATTATACAATGACAATTGTGGGGGTCAACATTTTCTAGAGATGACAAAAATGACAATTTGTCCCTTCTTTAGGGGGGTCGAAGTTTTAATTTGGGGGGTCAAACCCCCCCAAACCCCCCCGTAATTCGCACTATGGTGTTGACTCAGCGACATACTGAAGGGTTCGTTAGAGCGGGGGGGTTGACACAGAAAAAAAAAATGAGTCAAAGGTCAAACAAAAACTTTGTAGGAATAAGGGGGGGTGTGCGTGTGTGAAGTGATTAAAGGGCTCCATGGGTTCTCTTTGCTATTTTCCATATAGTCATTCAAAGATATTTCAGATTCATCCTGTGCTTGAGCAAGAAAACAAAGTAATTCATATAAACTCACCAGCCACTTTATTAGGTCCACCTTGCTAGTACCGGGTTGGACCCCATTTTGCCTTCAGAACTGCCTTAATCCTTCTTGTCATAGATTCAACAAGGTACTGGAAACATTTCTCAGAGAGTTTGGTCCATATTGACATGACAGCATCATACAGTTGCTGCAGATTTGTCAGCTGCACATCCATGATGTGAATCTCCTGTTCCACCACATCCCAAAGGTGCTCTGTTGGATTGAGATCTGGTGACTGTGGAGGCCATTTGAGTACAATGAACTAATTGTCATGTTCAAGAAACCAGTCTGAGATGATTCACGCTTCATGACATGGTGTGTTATCCTGCTGGAAGTAGCCATCAGAAGATGGGTACACTGTGATCATAAAGGGATGGACATGGTCAGCAACAATACTCAGGTAGGCTGTGGCGTTGAAACAATGATCAATTGGCACTAATGGGCCCATAGTGTGCCAGGAAAAATATCCCCCACACCATTACACCACCACCAGCAGCCTGAACCGTTGATACAAGGCAGGATGGATCCATGCTTTCATGTTGTTGATGCCAAATTCTGACCCCTACCATCCAAATGTCGCAGCAGAAATCGAGATTCATCAGACCAGGTAACGTTTTTTCCATCTTCTATCATCCAATTTTAGTGAGTCTGTGTGAATTGTAGCCTCAGTTTCCTGTTCTTAGCTGACAGGAGGGGCACCTGGTGTGGTCTCCTGCTGCTGTAGCCCATCTGCCTCAAAGTTTGACATGTTGTGCATTCAGAGATGCTCTTCTGCATACCTCAGTTGTAACGAGTGGTTATTTGAGTTACAGTTGCCTTTCTATCAGCTTGAACCAGTTTGGCCATTGTCCTCTTCTAACTTTTGACATCAACAAGGCATTTGCATCCACAGAACTGCTGCTCATTAAATATTTTCTCTTTTTTGGACCATTCTCTGTAAACCCTAGAGATGGTTGTGCCTGAAAATCCCAGTAGATCAGCAGTTTCTGAAATACTCAGACCAGCCTGTCTGGCACCAACAACCATGTCATGTTCAAAGTCACTTAAATCATCTTTCTTCCCCGTTCTGATGCTCAGTTTGAACTGCAGCAGATCGTCTTGACCATGACTACATGCCTAAATGCATTGATTTGCTGCCATGTGATTGGCTGGTTAGAAATTTGCATTAACGAGCAGTTGAACCTAATAAAGTGGCCGGTGAGTGTATGTGCCATACATGTGTAATGTGATTAACAGTACTGGTGAAAGGTCTTTTCTTTTACTTAGTAGACTAGCAGTTGTTCCAAAAAGAAATACAACAGATAAATAAGTGGACGTGGATTAGTGAACATGAAATCACTAAACTCCAGAAACAAATTCAGAATATGGACCCCAATGATAAACTAAGTGAATGTCTCCAACAGCAGAAATCCAGTGAGGAAGAAGAGGAGGAGGAACCATGATGGAAAAAGAAGCCCATGCACTGTATGTATCACCGGCATACTGAAGAAGTGGCTGACTTGGGATGACTTGGGAAAATTCAGAATGACTTCATCTGCAGATCTTAACCTTTTGAGGGCACGTACTTAATCAATAAGTCTGAGATGTACTAGAGAAAGGCTCATTTTTAATGAGATAAAGGAAAATAATGTGTTGATGATAACATTAGATACATCAAACACAAGCTGCTACTCTCCCTTATAAAGATATAAGCTTCTACTCTACCATTACAGTCATAAAGAGTATCATAAAGAACATTTCTCACTTGGGACATTTGCAGTTGACCCAGTCATGTGCAGCTTCCAGAGGTGACGCCCCTTTCCCTGTGAGAGATGGCACCTTTGGCAGAGTAACTGGTAACTCTTCTTCAGGGACTGCAACTGCACCACAGGACTCACAATGCACAACAGGGATGGGTGTGCCCCAGTACCGCTGTCTGGATATCAACCAGTCCCTCAGCTTGGAGCTTGTAAGGTGGCCACCGACCCTCTGCTCTTTGGCCTTCTGGGTAATGGAATCAGAGGCCTGCTCCCTGGTGAGGCCTGAGAACTACACAGAGTTGATACAAGAAAGTTGTATTTAACAATTGTAGAGTTTACAAAGACATAAGTAAGACAAACTGTAGACTTGCAGCAAAAGTACAGTTTTCAAATGTGCTTTATCAAGTACTTAGTCATCATCATCATCATCATCATCATCATCATCATCATGCTGACCTCTTCAGAGTTGATCAGGGTTTGTGTTCCATCTTCCTGGGTTTCCAGCACAGCGGTCCACTCCAGAGTCAGAGCTCTGGCCACAGACAGATCCTCCTCACTGCAGTCTGGAATTCCTGCCAAACGCAAGTGTAGCATGAACAAACAACACAGCAAGAAAACGTGCAGATAAAAAAGACACACTAACTTGTCCCTGAAGGAGTAAGAAAAAAAACACAAAAAAAAAACCCTCCCGGTGGTGATGCTAAGTGTGTTGTGATGCTATCAAACAATCCCATGAGTTTTCCTTCTGCGCTGTGACACAAACACCCGTGTGGCTTCACATCTACATCGCCTCATAGCACAAACATATAGTAATAACTGTGTTTCAGGATGTTAGTAACCCTGTGACAGTCTGTTCTGCATGTGACAACCAGCAACTCCAACAACTCACCAATCACAGCGTCCAGATAGCCATCAAAAGCATCCTTGTGAGAAATGACCAGGGGAACCTCGTGGCCAGTGAGCAGGTTGTAGGCCGTGACCTTTGTCAGGGAGTCTGGAGAGCCGTAGGGGGGAGATGTGAGGTATGAGAGATGGACCTACTTCCCTTGGTGGCTCATTAACAACCATTCCCTGCTATGACCATTTTAAGGAAATCCCAGTTAACATGCACTCAGTTCACGGCAACATCTGCAGCAGCACATTAACAGATGGTTGATGCATCTTACGGTGGTTAAATAAACAGGTTATCGCAAGTTGTAAACACACATCAATACAAGTGACATGGAATTCATTAAAGTTAAATAAACTACAAATCTTTAATGTTGATGTTGAACCACTTCTTTTAATTAGGCACTACCACATAGAGGACAACAAATAAGCAAAAAACTAAAAAAAAACATTTCCAAGAGGCATTTCATGTTCTGACAACATGTGGGTCCAGAAGAGTGAGACATCTTATGTTTGAAGGTGATGAATCATGTTGCTGATAGGGAAATATCTAAACATGTTTTGTTTTCCCTTTAAAACAGCAAGAAAACATTGCAACTGTCAGATACCCAAAGCAGAAGTTGCCATGCAAGAGGTGTAAAGATTCTCACCTCTACCAGCCTGAAAGGCTTCATGGAGGACAGAGCGCACTAAGCTGCTACCGTGCAGCAGTCTGTGGGAGGGCAGGATAGCCAGATAGGCTGCTCCAAACACCATCTCTGGGGAGGAGCAGTATGCTGACAGAGTTTCCCCCGTTTCTTCACCGTTCACCTGGGAGTGGGAGGTAAGAGAGGCAGAATATGGGATACTCTTACCTACATGGTAGCAGCTAATGAGAGAGACCTGCTGGCTTTCTAATTACAGCTTGGCTTCTGTCCAAAACACCTGAAATAACTCAATTATCAAGCAGTCGGTGGCAAGACAATAAGATTTTCAAATAGTATCTTTCTTTTTAACAAGACAGTTGATGCCATTGTTGCCTTGGAAATGGCAAATGTAATATTTTTACAAATGTACAAAACAGTCAGCAAAAGCTCCATTTGATACACCGAATCTTGCATCTTTGAGGTTTGTGCAGTAGCAGCTGACACATCACAGGGCTACAATGCATTTCGTTAGAACCTAAAGATGACAAAAGTACTAATCATTAGAGGGTTTGAAGGTTAATATTATCAGACCTACAGTGAGTTTATATAGAAGAGATCTGTGGCCCTGGAGAATGATGTTAACAAAAAATAGGAAGAAAAGACATTCAATTCATTTAATAATTCCTGTTTTTAATGGCATCTTTGTGGATAAGGGTTTCTCTGACAAAAAAAAAAAAAAATAGTGGAAACTAATCTCTGACATTATTTGTGCAGGGAAATTGCCACTTCCAGATGGATGCACCCATTAAAAACCAATAATAAACTGAGGATTTAGTGTTTCACTTCAATAATTTAGCTATGTTTGTTTTTTTTTTTTTATTCAAACACATCTGAAAACAAAACAAAATCAATGCTTGGAGAAATACAGAAACAAAAGGCATGCAAAGGTAAGGGGGCAACAGGAAAACTTGGCGTAAAAAATAAAAGAGTCTGGAAGAAAATAAGAATGACGAGTTAAAAAAAAAGAGAGAGAGTGGACAGAAGAGAAGGGAACTGAAATTCACCTTGAGTTTGAAATCAAAGTAGCAGCCGGAGCATTCTCCGATCCAGTTTGCCTGCATGGCTTTGACCCCATACCACTCTGGTAGGTCCTCCAGAGCATCCAGGAGAGGCTGATGGATGGAGATGGAGACAGAGACAAACAAACAATGTGCTCCTTTAAACAAGAGTGGAAGAAGTTAATATTCCACCTCACTGTGTAGAAATTATTCTCATAAACTATGTACCTGGATAATGCAATGTACTCTAACTCAGTGTGGCCTCTTTCAAAGAATAGCATACTTATTTTGACAAAGCAGCCCAAGTCTTATTGGTCGCAATATGCAGAGAAAAAGGGATTTTCAGAAATTCTGACCTCCATTCACCCTACTTTCCATGATACCACAAAGCAATCACCTACACAGTGTGCATGCTCCCTCTCTTTCTCACGAACAACAGTTATTGCGATTAAAGGGAGCTATGCACGTTGAGGCTCAAGCCAAAACGCCACAGCTGGCTTGTGGCAAGAGATCTTATAAATTCTCCCTTTCCTTTTCAGTCTGTCACAATGATTTACCCACAATCCCCCTCTCGGTGTCACACAGCATGAACTACTGTATCACAGAGTTATTGATACAAACAAACACTGACTGGACTAATCACTATCATGAGTGCAGAGAGTGACAGTTACGCATTTGACCCAGATTAGGAGAAAACATGCAGAACTACAATGAATTTGTGTCAGCGTGACTAAAAGATTCTGGCAGCAAAACAAAGATGTTACCAGCAATGAACAGACAACCAAAGATGGCTTTCTAATGAGAGGCACTAAATATATTTACTTTCCTAGACTAAAAAGTGCATATTTGGCATACAGGAGGTAACTAAAAATGTATGGCAAGAACAGAAGTCTTCATAGAACCTAAGAAACACTTGATAGAAAAGGCATGGTACAGTTCTAACCAAGGATTAGAAACAACAAGCAAAGGTCTGACAGAAATGTTATGCAATGCAGCAACACAAAGCACTGCACTTTCCGAGCTGCTTTGTAAATCTGAACCAGTCTCCCCCAAGTCACTGGTTGTTTGTGGTTCATTTACCTGAATGATAAAGAACTTCTAGAAACTACGGCGTATATGCTCAAACAAAATTGGCAAAGAATAATGTACCGTGCTCGCAGTTAGAGAATCATTTGGATAGGTGTGTGTGTGGTGTAATAGGCCAGCAGTATTTGTCTGCCTGCAAAAAGTGTGATTATGCATGAAATTGAAAACTCTGCAAGAGCCACCTGTTCATTTAGTATCTCGCACGCTGTTGCCTACATTAAAATTTGATTATTAATTCAGAGTCATTGTAAAATGTCAAACTTGACTGTTATACAAAATAAATATTGTCTGAAGTTAATTTTGTCTAGCAGAGCCTAACGTGTGCAGAGGCGAGTAGACAAAATGCACATGCAGGAAATCACAGCCCAATGACATATCTTGACACCTTTGCTTCCATCTGTCCTTCTCACTTCTTTCCCTCAACACCTTCCTCGTTCTTCCTCCCTTCCCGCTTCTCTGCTCATCAGAGAAAAAAAATTAAAAATGCAGGAACACACTGTCACAGTAGGCTGCTCCCACCTCCATTCACACTTCTGAGATGGACATGCATGAGCAACCTCTGTTTCGCAGCTGGAAATGACGATTAAAGGTGGAAAAAATTACTTTAAAAAAATAAAAAAAAGATATATATATATACATACATACATACATATACACACACACTGCCCGGCCAAAAAAATATCACCACCAGAAAAAAAAGGTCATACTCTCTAATATTTCGTTGGACAGCCTTTAACTTTGATTACTGCACTTTCAATAAGCTTCTGCAATATCACAAGATTTATTTACATCCAGTGTTGCATTAATTTTTCACTAAAATCTTGCATTGATGATGGTAGGGGCTGACCGCTATGCAAAGCCTTGCCTTCTCCAGCACATGGGGTTCAGGTCTGGACTCTGTGGTGGCCAATCCATGTGTGAAAATGATGTCTCATGCTCCCTGAACCAGTCTTTCACAGTTTGAACCTGATGAATCCAGGCAGTGTCATCTTGGCAGAAAGCTAAAGACCTTTAAGGCCTCGATCATGCCCGCAAACTCCCCCGATGCCAATCCGATGACAAAATGCATGTGCCAGAACAAGGCCGATCCATGCAGCCACCCATGAGACCCAACACCCTGGCAGTTAAAAATACACAGCACAGGCCAAGAGGACCCATTGGTATGTCCCAGTGTCACTGCACCTGTGGTGACACAACTATGAGAAATGTTGCTCCAAATTTAAGTTAAAATAAAAGATTTGCCAATGCTTTAGACACAATACAGTGAGAGCATTTGCAGCTACAGTGCATATCTAACAATGGACATACTTATGCCACATTTAAAATGCATGAGCAGTCTTTCCTGGGGTTGTGTCATCCCATAGGGGCTAATTTTACCCTGGAGCAAGCCTGTTCATCCCTGTGCGGAAAGGTTAAGGCTCATCGGCCAGCCGTGTCAAGCGCAGGTCTGCTGCTGTGTTTTTCCTTTGAACAGAGAGGCCAGACTACAGATGACTGTCTCTGGGGGTCTGATTGCAGAGCCAGATGCAGGACTGCAGCTGCTGCTATTGAAGTGTCAGCCATGATTGTTATCAGAGGGGTCTGCTGTTCATTTCTGCCCACACGACAATGCTGGGCAGCCATTCAGGAGACACTTCTCTCTCTGTAACACACACACATAAATATAAGAAGGACTCTCAAACACACAAAACGTTTGTACCTTGGCATAGTTTGTTGTCTTAATGAACCATTGCGTCAGTAACTTCTGTTCCACCAGAGCACCGGACCTCCAGGATCGACCATCTTCATCCACCTGCTCATCTGCCAGCACTGTCTGATCAATGGGGTCCCAGTTAACAACAGCCTGAAAAACACACATAGACACGAGCTGACAGCTAGGGAAGAACACCCACGCAGTTAAAAAGAAAAATCACAGCTTAGGAAGAAGCCTGAATTTAACAGACAGACCAAAGGCTTATTTCAAGACTATCCCATTTCATTATACTTAATCGAAAGGCTTCAACGCAGCCTTCTTCTTTTGAGTTCATTCATTTTTCTCATATAGTGATAAACGAGCAGCTTCAGTCATTGTGTTACAGTCAGAAATCTCATGTTTAAACTAGGGCTGGGCAAGTTAAGGCGTTATCGCGTTAACTCATTAATTTAATAACGCCGACATTTATTTTATTGCGCGTTAACGCATGTTGCTCACATGCTTTTGTTTTTAAAAGTCTGTTACTGGCTGCTGCGGAACCGAAAGACAATTGGCAGGAAACATGCGGTAAAGCTAAAACAGACATGGAGAATGGTAAAAATCAGTGTATTTTACAGTTCGGGTAGCAACTCAGGTAGCAATATTAACAATTCTGTCTGAAAAAGAAAATTCTGGACTGCAACAAAACGTTTGTGTCATTCCTCCATGTTACATCAGATCTGCTCCATGCGTTCACTGTCGTGCTGTTCTCTTACTGGTTACTTCAGTGCAGCTCCATCTAGTGCACTGGACAGAAAGTCCAGTCCTCGATTATAAAACAAATTCAGTCCTGTGACCCGTTTTTTCATTTTGTATTTTTGATCCAAGTCTAAAATTGAAATATAAAAAAAACAGGAATTTTTTACAGTTTTTTTTGTGTTAGATTAAAAAATTAAAAATGTAATAAAATGTCACTTTTTAATTTTTTTTAATTTTTGATTGACAATTGAAAATGGAAATAATGAATGATACACAGATTGATAAAGTTACAGAACTTTTACATGGACATTTTCCTTTTAAAGTTCTCCCAGACGGAGGATTCAACAGAAACAAGGTTATTTGTAACAACTGACAAGTTGAACTCCCCGTTAAAAGTTTCTGCTGTTACCTCAGAAATGACCTGTTTTAATGTTCTGATTGTGCTGAGCCACAATCATTTTGTTGGATTTTGTTAGTAGACTTTTTTTTTTTTTTTTTTTTTTTTAAAACAGGATGACATTAATGCCCTGGCAGTGGCAACAAGCTTTATTTTATTTTACATTAATTAAGATGAAATTTACATTAAATATGTGTTACTGACTAGTGTTGATGTCAAAAGTGTTAAGTTATGGCACTTTAGTTCATATGGCAGCAGAACATTTTAATAAAAGTGCATTTTACACTACTTTTGAATATATTATTTGATTTTGCGTATACAATGCGATTAATCGTGATTAATCAGGGAAATATTGCGATTAATCGCGATTAAAATTTTTAATTGTTGCCCAGCCCTAGTTTAAACCAATTGTATTATTCTATAAAAACTATGAGAAGCTTTATGTCATTCCTACCTCTTTCTGATATGCCAGTCCTGCTTCAAATAGCTTGATAAATAGATACTGAGTCCACTTGTAGTAATCAGGGAGGCAAGTGGTCACTTCCTGCCAGAAGAAGCCAGAGTCAGGTTCAGTGCAAGGTGCCATGCACCTTCAAAAGAGAGTAAATAAGACCATGAACTATCAAGCACTCTGCCATATACTTTATTCTCATCAGTGTCTACTCACCCGGTCCCAGTTGAAGCACAGCCCAAGGCTGTCAAGCTGCTCCCTCATGGACTTGATGTTACTGAAGAGAAGAAACATCAGTGATGTTACTTTAAATGTAAAAGTCAATGGACAGTTACTTCATTAGATGTAGTTCCAAATACCTTTTAGTCCATTCTTCTGGGTCAAGACCTCTCTCTATGGCTGCATTCTCAGCAGGAAGCCCAAAAGCATCCCAACCCATCGGATTCAGCACCTACATATCAGTCAAGAGTTGTTTTTCTGAGTGAAAAACATCAAACATTATGACATTTTTAGGTAGGCGTGCCTAAGATTACTTTTTGAAAGTTTAGTCCGTTGTCTACTTTGAAACTATTTACTGTTATGTAATTTTATGGAATTCATATGTTTGGTAAAATAGCATTTGCTTTCCTACAATGTAGTAAATATTGACCAGTAAATATTGATCCTACAATGTAGTGAATATTGACCAAAACATGATAGTGTGTTGTTTCCTTCTTAGATTCCAGTTTCATTATACTGTATATTGCTGCCAACATATATAGACAGTTTCCTGGTGTAATATAAAGTAGAGGCAAGTAAAAAGCAAGGTTAAGAAAGAAAGATAAAGATGTTGTAGGCTTGTACCAGTCAAAACAACATCAATAACTGGAGCTGCCGTACACACAACGTCAAACAACAAAACTCACTGCCCCTCTCTCTCTCCATGTATCTATGTTTACCCTATCCATCTGTGTTTTAGATCCACATCTATCTTTTCTACTCATCTCAAGCTCTTTAGAGGTGTTTTCCTGCTCATTGAGAAAGAAATGAGAAGAAAACACAGAAGAGGAAGGAGTGAGTAAAGTGGAAGACAAGCAGGGTGACAATGAGTCAAGGACTGAAGAGGATCATTGTGTGGACTCTAACAGGTCTGATGTTTCAGACAAAATGGTATCCTTGGTAACAGCATCGGCCTAATTTGTAAACCTGAGTGCTGGATGGTATTAGGCTCAGAGGGGTTTGGCTTGCTCGGCTCAGGGGGAATACAAAGCAACTGCCAGTGATGGCCTATGTAAATAACAAAGTGTGTTTATCCAGTATAAATAGATAAAGTGAGAGTACTTTAGAAAAGCTGTTATATAAAACCTGTGTGAGTGATCTAAATTCTTACAGTTCAAGCAGGGTGGCAGAGCCAAATTATTTCTCTGCTGTTCATAGTGCCACTCATCTTCGCTGCCGATAAAGAATAAAGCCTTATTCCGACTCTTTACCAACCTGTTTTCATGTTGTCAGTGCATTTCAGATGATAAGTGACATGAAGCAGAGGAGGATGGATGTGGGAGTCAGCTTAGACTGATTTTATGACAAGACTGCCGACTGTGAAATGTAAAATCCAGAGACAGATACACACATTTGCGGCTCTCTGGATCATATCAAGGACAGTAAAGCTGAGACTGATTTTAAGAAAAGGCTATGAGGCAAAAATGTTACATGAATATATTTCTGTCTACAGCAGCCTCAAAAAGCAGCTTTAGATTCTCCCTCATTACACTGACACCATCTCAACTCAACTAAGTGCTTCTGTTTTCATTTCTTAGTCTCATTATTTGGACAAATAGGGCTTTTTTTTCCTATTTTCTAAATGGCTCTTCAGCTGCACTATTTTACACCTACGTTCAGGGGTAATTACAGATCAACTGTTAAAGAAGTTGTCAATCAAATGGGTTTTGGTTTAAATAGCTTATGTCATATCTTGCACCCTCGTTTATGTGGAGAGTTTGATGAAAAGATAAAAAAATGTTTCTGTGTAGATAAATACACAGATGCCACCAGCAGCTGGTTGGCACAGCACACTCCACCTACAAGCCAACTTTGAAATTCAAAGAGCTACATCAAATTGCTTGACATGTTGGGAACTATGCTTTGCTTTTTGGATGATAGTTATATGACAATATTAATCCCGTATTACTGCAAACATGAGGTGGTGCCCCATGTTTACTGCCTACAGTTAAATTACACCTCAAGTACACCTAAATCTCACTTCTTAACCCTTTCATGTCTTAGACAAAA
Organism: Hirundichthys speculiger; assembly: GCA_018398805.1. Classification (NCBI taxonomy): domain Eukaryota; kingdom Metazoa; phylum Chordata; class Actinopteri; order Beloniformes; family Exocoetidae; genus Hirundichthys; species Hirundichthys speculiger. The sequence continues at coordinate 1,501,661 of JAGFBZ010000644.1, forward strand.
AGCAAATGAAAAGCTGTTCTTGTCCTAGTTTGTGCCCCCCCCCCCAAAAAAAACAAAACAAAACAAAACATGATTCTTTGACGTCTTCCCACACTTTAGATGGCTGAGATTGTTCATCTGTAAGATGCACTTGAAGAAGAAAGAATGTTAGATCAGGTGGAGGCGTTATTTACTGTATTTCAGCAAGAAATTAAACTGTCTCCTGGAAGTAATGAAACAGCATGTTCCTTAGAAAAAGCAATACTGGTTTGCCTATGGTCCAGACTCACCCCCACGGAAAACATTTGGTGCATTGTGAAATGAATAATACAAAAGCAGGCCCCGAGTTGTTGGGCAGTTTAAATCAAGAAGGAATTGGAAAACATTTCTCTCTCAAAAGAGCAGGAATTGGCTGAGAAGTTCTCACAAATGAAAATCCATGAAATACCAAGATGAATAGGTTTAAGGTATTGCCATCAAAAGAGAGCTTGTCTCTAGATTAATAAGTGAAGAGAGTAGATTGTGTGCATACAGTGCAACACCGTTCGCTTTCTGACAGATGCTGAGAGAAAGTACACTCCTTTGCAAGGAGCAGTTAGCAGTCATGTGAAACCACTTTTCCGTTTGGGGAGCACCTGTACAGAGTGAGAAGGGACTATGTCTGCAGATGAGTGAGAAGATGCTCCCCATTTAGTGTAAAATCCACCAGGAAAATAAAACACGTAGGAGGGAAAAGCCTCGTTATACACCAAGCTGTCATCTGGTAAAGACAGCGACTGATGGTGGTTCAGACAGGAACTGAATAAAGAACGGAGCAGGAGGTCTTTTATGTCACTACAGGAGCGTGATCAGCCACAGGGACACTGGATGCAACTTCATCAACAGCAGTCGTTCAGTGGAATCAAACAGTGCCAGACTGCTATAGATTGGAACACTTTGATCTGAAACAGAGTCCAGTCAATAAGATGCCAGAGTGCTTGAGATCAGGATTATGGATTTTACCTTCTTTTTTTTTTTTTAAACCTACTATTAACTACAAAAAGATACCAAGTCTATTTTGAAAATGTTCAATAGGTGCAAAGTGTCACAAAACTATCTCACAGTCTTTATTTTCCAGCTTATGACGAACCTGTAAATATAAAATCAAAAACATTAAAGGATGAACCTATATATATATTTTTTTAATCCTTGTCTTTGTATCGATAATGTCAAATTTGAAAAGGCATGAGAATGATAAAGATTTTTACCCATGTTTCATCTGCTCTGAGGGGGGTTGGTGTAAAGAGATATGACTGAGCTACTTAAAGGATACTGAGTGATAACATGGAGAAGAGTAGAATAAACACAGCAGATATCAGCTGTTGCCTGAATCCTTCATCCATCAGGTACTGTGATGCAAAAAAGTGAATCTGGAAGTATTGTGATGACAGTGATATGTTACAATATCACAATAAGCTGAATCTGAATCAGAGAGAAGCAAAAATAATTTTAACAGAGAGCACTTCTTTAATTTTAAATGAAAGACTGACTAACCTGCTCACCTGTTTCAGTTCACCCAGATAGGAAAAGGTTCAAACAGATTTCTACATAACAAGTGTGGCTTTAAGTATTTTCGAGGGTGTCACATCTTCTGTAAACTTTTGGTTTGCGTTTAAGTACCTGTGTGGAGAGATTGCTGAAATGCTTCAGATCATGAGCCTTTCATAACTATCTTTAGATATTTTTCAGCTATAGATTGATCGTATTTTCATCTCTCTGAAGATTGCTGTGTCATATATAAGTCAGATCAGGCTTTTCTATTCTTCAGGCTCATAAATCGCTTGCATCTTTTGTTGAACCCTGTGCTTTTGTTCTTCTAACATAGTCCTTTTATAAGAGAGAAGAAGAAGAAAAAAACTCTTGCATTCCCCAAAAATGCTCTTTGTCTTGTTTTGTTTTTTAAGCACACAGGTGTTTACACACTCGCACACAAAAACAGCAATGAGCCTAACACACCCGAAGAAGGTGCACCTGAAAGTGTTGCACCCAAAAAACAATCTGTGTTTTGCTCAGGTACACTTCAATCATGAAGGTTCCTTCCTGTTAGGGAAACAGAGTCACCCCTTAAGCCTCTAAACCACAGCTGTCCTGCACAGAACATTATTTCTTTACACCCTTGAAAGTGTTTTCTTGCATGTCTGGACCACGCTAAGGATTCTGTGATCATCCACAACTATTTGCCTTCCATTGATCTTTAGACCTTATTGTAATGTCAGTGTCCCTGTTTTTTCTGAGAATGTGCCACTCCTGCTCCTGCATTTGTATTGTTTTTGCAGCCTATATGATGGATTTTGCCAGCCCACAAAACGCTGATTCGAAATGCAAAATCCACAGTTGGAATCAACTCCAGGCCCTTAATCTGTTTATGTCATGAAAAAAACATGCACAGCACCACATCTGTCCATGAAACAGCTTTTCAATCAAGGGTCCAAAGATACTTAAGCTCCTAGAAAAATTAAAAAAAAAAAAAAAAGGCACCCTAGAGCTGTAATTCCTAAACCTTGAGGTGAAAATCCTAGAATGATAGTCAAGAGTCTTTCTTTTAAGTCAGTTTTTATAATATAGCTAGCTTCAAACTAAAATAGTGTAAGCATCAAATATCTCTCAACAGAACAGTTTTTTGCTTGAATTGTGGAACAAACTCATGGTATTGTTGATGAATCACCTCTGTACATAATGACTGAGTGATGCTTATGGCACCAGTCAGTCAAAACTGGGTTACTCTCTCAGAAAATCATGGGAGTTGACTTTCAGCTCTCATTTTAGTTTAAGATTAGAGTTACATAAAACAATTACTTATGATATGTTGACAAATAGCTGACATACCTGATGACCTCTCATTCTCTGGAAGTGGCCTAAGGTGTCACTGATGGTGTATACTCGCACGTGGCCCATGTGCAGTCGGCCCGATGGGTATGGAAACATGGAGAGGACATAAAACTTCTTCCTGTTGGCATTCTTGGAAAAACAATAGTGGATTATTATGTGTATAGTCTTCAAAAAAACATCAAGAGAGGTGGAAAAAAAAATCAAAGCTTAATTAGGCAACAACACTTGAGTGTAAGGTTTGTCTCCCCATCATCAGTGCGCAGCTTTTGAATGAGCTTTGTATAGAAGAGACTGAATTAAACTGAGGAGGTCAGGACAAGAGTAATAACTCATCACATAAAGAGCGAGGGCGCTGACTGCTTCTGGTGTATTACTGTATGAGGCCCCGACATCGGCTGATTATAGTGTCAGAATCTAAATGGTGGCTGCACCGATAATGGATGGCTTACAGACACAATCACAACACTGTTGCCAGAGCAACATAGCAAGTACTGGCTCAGCTGAGCTGTAGATGATTACAGGAAACCTGAGTCATGAATTTTTCAATAAATTAATTAGACCAGAGTCCTGTCATAAATGCACTTAATCACTGTCAGCCTATCCCAGACAGCCACACACTCAGACCATTAGGATATATAATCAGCCAGAGCTCTGGTCTGCCCTGAGATGAGCTACAAGGCTCCGGTGCCTGTGATAGCTGAAAGGATAATTGGAAAGGATGCATAACAACCTATTGATCTGAAAAAAAAAAGAAAGAAAGAAAAAGTCAAAAAGTCACTTAAAAATAACTTCTCCAGTTAAGGACTAAGCTTATTGAACAAGAGCCCTTTTTGACTGCAGATTTTCTGACTTGTCATTGCAAGAAAAGCACAGGTGAAATAAATGCCATTAACAGCGGCTCAGTTCCACCAAGTGTCCCAGAAAGTCAGTGAAGCGGCATGAACAAGTCACACTTCAGGTCTAATACTGTCAGTTACGTCTGTGCTTTCCTTGCAATGATGAGCCAGTTTGTCAGCTCTGAAAAAGGTCTATTGATCAGTGCAAGTTTGACTTGTGAACTTCAATTTCAACTTCCACTCATTCATAAACAGCCGTTTCCATGGTGAGCAAAAAGAGGATGTGTGAAAAGCAATGCATCTTTGTTAAATAAGAGGCACATAAGAGTACATGTGCAGTGTCACGTGAACAAATGAGACATCCCATTAAACCCACCTACTTTTCCCAATAAGCAAACACTTGATCCATTTTGAAATAGTATTCATTAAGAAAGGTGATGCACTGACATAAAATGTAGTTTTCATAATTTAAATAAATGAATGAGATCAGTCAGGTAAGTAAATACATGATCTCTTCCTCAATGTTATAAAATTTGAACCAAAGGCTTGGATACCAACAGTTAAGAAGGTAGATCCTTTCTTGGTGGTCCGCTCTTTCTGGTTCACCCTTCTCTGTGATACTGAATTATGTGGCGTCGTCATGGAAGGATTTATCAGGATAAAAGAAGGTTATGGATGCCTATGGGTCTACTAATTTTGTCAAAGATTGGGCAAAGACCAGGCCTCTAGGAGAAACATACTCTAGAAAAACAAAACAAATCAAAAACCAAAATGATCTGAGTACAGATATATATAAATGTGTTTGGTATAACGCTTAGACAAATTTTCAGATGAAGAACATCAAACAAACTGCATATAGTGGAAATGTGTTTGGGGTTTCTCTGCTGGCTCTGATTTGAATACCAATACGTGCAAAAAAAGAAAAAAACAAACAAACAAAAAAAACTCGAAATTTAAGGGATTTTGGAAGGAGGGTCAAACACTTTGGAAAGCCCATGTTTAACAGTCATGGACAATTGTTAACAACAATTTAAAATAAGCTGGAGTGGTCCCCCAACACAAAGGCTGTCTACAAGAGGGACTTGAGGGTTTTCTTCCTGAGAAGCCACAGGCCCATCAGCATATGCAACAGGATGCTCCAGATGCTTCATCAGTCTGTTGTTGTGAGCACCATTGTCTTATCGTCTTTTTGGAGTGCAGGGGCGCAGGCATCAAAGCAAAGGACAACAACAAACTTATGAAGAAGGCAGTCGGCTGCCGGCTCCAAGCTTGCTGCTGTGGAAGAGGTGGTAAAGGGCAGAATGCTGGCAAAACTGCTCACAAGAATGGAACAATGCTTCCAACCATATCCAAGAAACAAAACAAAAAAACACTTGACAAGCTCGAGAACAGCTCATCTGTCCAGGTCAAACCTGTGATCTCTGGACAAAAACTACCTTAAACTCTTTTTGTGAAATGCAATATGTATTTTTTACCTTTCTGAATATGTCATATTGTTTATACTGTCTGTTTCTTCTTGATGGATGACCATTGCACAACTGACTTTTTTGCACTTTAGTATTATTATTAAGGTAATTATTATTACCTTCTATCTTGTATACACATCCTGCCATGCACCATATTTACTGCTTTATTTCTAATTCTACTATACTTCAAAATACTTTTATCGTATACGATTGTTCATCATGTATCGATAGTTGGCTGCTGTTACAATTTAATTTCCTTCTGGGGATTAATAAATTCATGCATTTATCTAGAAGGCTCTATTTCTGATACAGAAACAACCAGCTTCTGTGACCATCTGTAACTTACTTTTCCAAAGAACAATAATTCTTCTATTGATATTTCTGTGGAATTAAGGATTAGAATTCATTCCCAGTATCATTTACCAGTATATCAAATAAGAGATATCTGCTGCCTTTTTTTATTTTATTTATTTATTTTTTTTGCTTAATACTGTAAAGTACCTGCTGTTTAAACAAGACATCTAGGGCCAGATCTTCCGCCAAACCTCCTAAAGCCGCTATTAAGGGATAGCGGGTAGCGGGAGGGGCGTTCCCCCGCAAAAAAATGCAATCTTCCACCTCCCTAAACCCGCGATCTTACCTGTGCTAACCGCTATATTATGCATATATTATGCATGGGAGTGGTTAGGGCGTTCCACCTGTTTAACCAATCAGTGCGTCAATAGCCATTGCCTTTAAAAGCAGGTTGCGCTACCCGCTATTAGCAATCTTCCACCTCCCTAAAGCCACTACCTGCAAACTGCTATGGACCGTTTTCATCTAGATCAGAGCAGCTCTCATGGGTAGCTCATCTGGGACTCTGCTGTAGAGCTTCCTTCTCCTCTGCACTGATATATACATAACTAGCTCTAACTAATGTGGAGCAAATGATTTAATCATTTCATTTGTACTCCAAGAAGTTTCAACAAACTGCTTAGAAAAAAAAGAGCGAGTGAGCTTCCAGGAAAGCATTTCTTAACTAGAAAAGCACTCAGAGAGCGCAGACCTCTGCCAAGCACCATGCAAACAGTTCTCCCATATAGCAATTTACAGATTGCGATAAAATCCACGTTCTCGATCAGATCCTGATCAGCCTTTGAAATTGATAGAGGTTTTCATTGTCAGTCCCTGAGTGAAATTTCATGAGTTTTGGGCAATAATTAACGGAGATATTGAGAAACAAAATTTTCGGCCCCAGTGACTGCAATGTTATCAAAAATTTAAAAGTGATCCAGAATCCAGGATGTCTTCCAGATCACACCCAAGATGAAATCAGTTCTTCCTTTTCACATTTCTGACAACTCCTGAAAATTACATCAAAATCCATCCATAACTTTTTGAGTTATCTTGTACACAGACAGACACACAGACAGACAGATAGATAAATGCCGGCAAAAACATTACCTCCTTGGCAGAGGTAAAAATATTCTTACACAGACAATTCCTATCGGCTACCTGAAAGTCCCAGATAGTTGGTGCGCTCCCGGTAAACATGCTCAGGCAGAGCCGCCATATTCTCAGCAGTGGGCACCGGGAGCGGCTGTGCGTCATGGCGCAGCTGATGTGCTTTTTAAAATACTGCAGAACGAAGTATTGTATGAGCATTGAGCTAGAGGAACAGGTATGATGACATCTACTTTCTACCACTGAGCACATCTCGGGAGCTCCGAGCGCAAGGAGAGGGTCAGTGCACGAAGGGATATGCGCACAGTACGAGAAACTCCACAACAGTGTTCTGTGATCTCCTCGTTTCCTCCACAGCAAACATCTGAATGAGATCATGCCACAGCTGTACAGACCTGACCAGACATCCTCTGACCTCAAGAGAATAAAAACGTATGCAAGTAATAGAGTGATGTGTAATCGAGAGGTAGAGCCATTTGTGCACGTCCGCATGTGACCAGGTGGACGCACATTTATGCCATTTGGACGCGCTCTTTTACGCGCCGACATGCAGGTTGGGCTTTCTGCAAACTCGGTATCTTGCGATCGCAGGTAGCGGGTAGCGCAAAAGACATGCCCATTGCCACACCTACAATGTGAGTAAGGGCGCCGGCAACGCGGGTAGCGGCTTTAGGGAGGTGGAAGATTGCATTAGCGGTTAGCGGAGGTTCCTAAACCTGCAATTTGCGGGTAGCGGGTAGCGGGAGGTGTACGATCTGGCCCCTCGACTGCATCTTGAGCACTGGGAATGAAAATGAAACCTTGACAATACATGAAACTGCTTTAATATCTATGTTTCTATCGGAATGCTCCACTGGATGGATACAAGCTTCTCAAAAGTGGGCAAAATACTTGTCAAGGTTTCTGAAGTTAATGGGCCTATAAAATGTTTGCAAAAAACAGATCACAATAGAGTGACTTATGCACATGAAAGCCACAAGTGTCATGACATCACAGGATAATGGTGGTGTGCTGGCATGCTTGAAAAAGTAAAGCCCCTCTTACCTCCTTCAGTGAATCCTTCTGCCACTGCTCCATAATCCGTGGGTGCCACCATTCTTCCACTTTGCGTCTTGTTTCAGTTCGATAGTCTTTTTCCCATACTCCCGTCTCACTGAACAGGGTGCGGGTGCTGGGAGACAGGAGCCGAAGTACTGCACTCAAAAGAGCAGCCCTGCTTTCACGAAATCTAGTTGCACACAGAGGATAGGCAACCAGCCTTCTCGTGGACACCTGCATGATTATGTCTCCTGGAAAAGGAAAAAAAAAAAAACAAAAACAGCACAGACAAAGTAAACTGTTGTGGGTCAAATTCGGTGAACACTGATGTCATCTTGCCTTCATTATAGCCATGAAACTGGTAACTATGGGCAACATTATGTATAAAATGCTGTGATTTAATGCTTACAAGCATTGGTTATGAATTAGACTTTAGCTGTTAAAGCAAAAAGAAAAGAGAAAACTAAAATTATTTCAGCTCCAAATCAGAAAAGGTTTGGATGACATGAGAAATGGTAAAAAACACAGTGATTTATACATTTACTTTGACCTTTTTTTGCATTTCAATCCAGCAAAACACATTTTGGAAAAAGAAAAGTTTAGACAGTGAAGCTTTTACCACAGTGTAATGTTGTCGTTCCTTCTCGCAACACACAACGGACATTCTGGCACTTAAGATACCAAATAAATATAGCTTCAGCTGTTATTTGTCCCATTTTCCCTGCAATCACAGGTGTGTAGCAGTACAGCATCATGACTGGCATATGTTCTGTTTTAAAAATCCCCGAATAGTTTGGTACCTGTGTCCTCTTCTTCTTCATATCTTTGTATTTTGTGCAGAATGCAGTACTTGTTTAAAAAAAAAATCCACCAATGTCCCTGGAAAAGGTGTGGTCTTATAGGAAGTAGATATCACTCTAAAGTCTCAATGCACTTTTATACTCCATGCCAACATGTCTGTTATTTTTGGCATTTCAGGTATAAAATATTGTATTATGAAAAGTAGAAATACCATAGGAAAGAAGAGAAAATTCTAATTTAAAGATTTCTTAGTCATCACCACGCAAATGCAATTACAAAGTGGTTAAATAGACATTAAAAAAAAAATCACTCACTTATGTTCACTTGGCTTGAATCTAGGGAATGTGGAGCACATCACGCTTGTCCATTTGTTTTGAGAACACCATGCAGTTCTTCTCGGCAGCCCTCCATGTGATTAGTTTTCCCTTACTGCTACTGTTTTACACTTGCTGTTCTTCACACTTTCTCACTCACACAACAACATGTTTTTGTGAAATGAGAGATTTATTCAGTGTGATGTGATTACGGCTCTGTGTCACTGTGAAACCCTGGACAGGCTGTTGTTATCAAACTGCCTTTCTACTCAGATGAATGACATTTGCAGTTAAATTATTTCCCTGTAGTTTTACAAGTTGTGTACTTCATTAACTTTATGGAGGGCTAAGTACTCCTACCACATTTGGAAATCACCTGGATAGAAGCCTCCCTTAAGTTTAGCATTTACTTGCAGGTGGAGAAAAGGAAATACTGGATTATGTAAATGCTGCAAACAGGACTTTTCTGGACAAAAACTGAAGTTTTTATTGGTTTTACTCTTTCACAACCATAGCAGCTAGAGGCTACATTTTTCAATGGCATCATATAGGTCAGACAGTCAACTGCAGGTACGAAACAACCCATTTGACCCAAATTTGTCTCTTACACAATCACACACGCTCTTAGACAAGTACATAAACACAGTTTCCAAGGAAACCTGAGATATCCTTACAGTCTGCATCCATGACAGTGGAGGACAACTGACTTGTCAAGAGAATAATGTCAGCTGTGATGCATATGGATCTCAGACGACGAGACCTTAAGAGCTGCAGAGAGGAGGAAACAATGATCTCACTGCTTTAATCATATCCTGGATCTGGTCCTCACCTATGGTATAGATACTTATCACTTGTTAGTGTCACCGCTGAATTCTCCCTCTCAGACCACTATTTAATTACATTCGAGTTCAGCATTTGTGGTGTTAAAATAGAAAATGAAACGTGTCATTACAGCAGATGCCTTTCTGAAAATGCTGTGAATAATTTTAAGGAGGTCCCTTGTCTCTCATCTCCCTATGCTGATTTGCAGTTCCATCCTTTGGCCATCCCAGCGTTTACCTCCACCTGTGTGTGTAGATGTGTTCGGGGTGCCGACTGGTGTGGTGACTGGCGACCTGGTCCTCTGGCCATCTCACTTCAGTGCTGCTACCTGCATCTGTTTATGTGATCATTATATTTAGTCATTTGTGAGCTCCCCTCTCTCTGTCCTACATCCTCTCTCTGTCCTACATCCTCTCTCTGTCCTGTCTCCCCTCTTTTCTTTCTCTACCCGGCTGGCCTTCGGCAGGAAGGTCCCCCCATATGATCCAGGTCCTGCTCAAGGTTTCTTCCTCTTAAAGTGGAGTTTTTCCTTGCCACTGTTTGGCTGAAAGGTTTTTTTCTCCCTCTGTGGGAGTTTTTTTTACCTGCCATAATCTTTGTTTAGGATTCAATAGTGATATTTTTAGTTAATGATATTTGCTCGAAGGTCATGCTCTTGGTCTCTGTAAAGTGCCAAGAGACAATTGACATTGTAGCAGACGCTATACAAATAAAATTGAATTGAATTGAATTGAAATCTGAAGTCCCTGACAACACACTGAGATGTGGCTGAGGTAAATAAATGAGAATTACGACTGCTTACCAAAAACTGTGATCGAAAAGATGATTCCTTATTCTCTAATCTTATGAAAACAGACGATCGCCATAGAGAGAGCGTTGAGTTTAATTGGGCATTACAAAGAAATCAGTCATTTTCATTTGAAAGGACTAATTCTGATTCTAGCAATAAAATATCTTTTTTATAGACTTTAAGTAGAAAGATATATTTAGGGAATAAAGGTATAACTAAGACCAGATGAATGTTTTTTTTTTTTTTAAAGAAGAAGAAGAAAAAAGGAATTTCTCCATTCCTCTCCTCCACCCACCTGCTGGTGGGAATGTTGTTTTCCCCCTCACACTAAGGTCACTCAAGTATAAGCTGAGCATCACAGCAAACAGCGCTACTCCCTCAGGCTGTGGCTGGGAAAGCCAAGCACTGAAGCCTCTGTGCCTCTGACGGTGTGAGTGGGCTGAGGCGAGAGACCAAGAAAATGTTTCTATGGCGACTGAGCGCATTCGTTCGGGAGTCTCCTGTGAAGACTGACTGAAAATGTCTGCAAACGGGCCCCTGCGACTGATGTGTCTGATGATGCATGAGCTGAAGACTTCATCAGAGGTCCAAGGCCTCATACTGATCTAAACTTAATCTTGACCTTTTGAGACCAGTGAAGATTTAATTCAAAGAGTTTCAAAAACAGCAATCAAAGTTATTTAGTCATTCTTGAATTGCATTTTGAGAGTATATTGAAGAGGAAAGTTTTTAAGGCTATTAAAAAGGTTATGGCCTGAACCAGGAATATTCACATCCCAGAAGAGCACGGCAGCCAGTAGGGATGTCATATAAATACTGATGTGATTAAACTTTGCAAGGCATTTTTATCACTGTAAAATAATACTGAATCTCAAATATACACCTTTGATCTTAAAGACCACATATGGATAGTGATCCATGATCAGTTTTAGACCATTCTGAATAAGCTCAATAACAAATTCATATAAATGTTCACAGTACTTCAAATTCAAGCCTGACACATTTAATCAATGTCATTTTCAAAATGACACCACATAACCAATATAAACAGGCTACGTGAGTATCTTTGAGACAAAAAAGTTGCTTTTCCACTGCCATGACATGGTTTCATGGCATAGTAATTCAAAAGAAGAAGTTGTCATCATCAGAGTGTTGTTTATCTGTATAAGATTCCAGAATTTAGACAGCTAAGACCCTCTAAACACAATCTTGAAATGTATATATTCAGTTTTAATTGCTTCAGTTTTTGTTAGTTTGTCAGCTTCAGCAAGAATAACAGAAGTAGACTAGGGGTAATTGCTGGACTCAGTAATCAGCTTTAGTGAACGTGGCCACGTTTATGAAGTTAAATCTACAGAAGACAAGGACCATCCTGACCATCTTAGACGTTTTGGAGAGAAAGTCAGAGAGGCCAGACTGAGATGGTTTGGACATGTACAGAGGAGGGATGGTGAATATATTAGTAGAAGCATGATGAGGTTGGAGCTGCCAGGCAGGAGGCCCAGAGGAAGACCAAAGAGGAGAGGTATGGATGTAGTGAAGAGGACATGAAGTTAGTTGGTGTGACGGTGTTTCTGGGCTGGACGGAGGACTGGGCTCTCAGACTTGTCTTTCTATTTCTTTATGAGGTATTAATGGTTTTTATTAGCTGCTGCTCATGTTTTTTTATATTAAGCCACGTGGTCACAAGTATAGAAACCAAAGTGACTTAGTGAAACGCGTTTCACCAGACAACATAAAGCTTGATACTGAGACTCACTGTTTTTACTCTCGTTTTAAAATCTTATAGGCTACAATGTAATTAATTCCATCCTCCTCAGAACGAAGCAGCTATTCCTCTTACACTCACAAACACAGGAATATCTCCTGTTTTCTGCCTCTTTTTTGTCCATCAGCTCTCATTCTGTATCACAGGGTAAACTAGAGGGTACCAAAACAAACAAGGTGACTTACTATTTTACTTCCAAGTCCTCTGTTCCGCGTCGTGTTCACACAAACGTAAAATCGATTTTTAACGTCAAAATCATCACGTTTCGCTTGTAAAACAGTTATAAATGACCTGAATCTCTGCATCACGGCTGCACCACAGGCGCCGCCATATTGGATTTCAACAATCTTTATTAACACAATGTACGTTAACAAAAACGCAACCACAACTCTAAGTAAATAAATAAATAAACTTTTCGATCAAGGTATTTATTTTTTTTAATTCTCATATTTAACTTCTCTGTGTACGCGTGCATGTGCACGTGAGTCTGCGGCTTCAAGACTTTCATTCTTGATTTCAGAGTGACCGATGATAGTTCTATTTGTTCCTTAGCAACCCTGCAGCCTCCGAGCCTTATTATTATATTTCATCCTTCTATTTTCTTTCTTCCAGATAGCCTCCAGAAACAGGAAATTGGTTACAGCAGCTGAATGAAATTTGACAAGCAAATGTCTTTCAGTGCGAAGGTTCTGTTTTAAGCTGTTCAAGCACAGAGCCGAAGCAGAGGTCGGGCTGTGTTTTGTTTGGCAGTAAAATCATACAAGAACAGCGAAGCAGATTTTCATGAAATTTGTTGAAATAAATTCAGGTTGCTCACTTTCAATAAACTTTTGCCAAAATGGAAAAACAACAACAACAAAAAACCATCCATGTTTTTGGAAACAATGTTTTTTTTTTTTTTGTTGTTGTTTTTTTGCCTGCTTGTGACTTTCTTTCAGTAGTTTTTTGTTGTTGTTGTTGTTGTTGTTGTTGTTTAGTTGAACTGGAATTCGTTGGTTAAATAAAGTCACGTGAGCACTGGAAACTTAATGGAAATTGCTTTTTCCTTTTTTTTTTTTTTTTTTTTTTTTTTTTTTTTTTTTTTTGATGAAGGAACTAATTAAAATTGATCAAACTGATTTGAGTACTGTGACGGACTGGTGACCTGTCCTGGGTGGACCCCTGTCCTTTCACCTTAAGCGGGCATAGATGTTGGATGGATGATTTGAGTAACTATACCCTTCACGTATGTATTTTCTGCATTTTAAGACTAAATGCTGTTTATATAAGAGTTTTTATTTATTTATTGATAAACTGTTATTTTTCATATTTTAATTAGTAAAATTGGTCCATTTAAATTCATTTCTTAAAACTTTTAAAAACTCTGTAGTTTATGAATACCAATAATCCTAAATCTGACTGAATACTAGCTTTTAATTATCTGAGTAAATTGTGGGAGAGATTAAGTTTCAGGAATTAATAATTCCATAAGTAATTTATTTATAATTTATTAAGTAATTAATCAATGACCTAATGAGTGAGGTATAAAGTGTGACAAGAAAGGATAGAATTTATTTTGTTTATTGTAACGTTTAATATTGATTGACGAATTCTGAATTTGTTTCTGTACTTCTAATCCCTTTATAAAGGGGACCTTAAATCGTGTCCAAATTACATTTCACTTAGGATTGCACCACTTTATACCACTTTTTTTTTTCCTTTCTTTTTTTGTCAGAAGTCAGTCGTCTTCACACAAGGAGAGCCACCGTGAAGCTTGAGTACTTCCATGATACAAATTTACTGCCTGTAGCAGCATAAGTATCCTCATAGGCGATTTTCATGATGTGTCATATCGAAGAGAAGAAAGATTTTTTTTTTAATGCCAATTTAAGTATGAAGTGACTGCTGGCTGGCGCCCTCATCTTCTTCAGAGCAGATGCTGAAGAGCTCGCATCTCACTTTTTGTGGCTCTCACCATAATATGACATGCAGACAGAAGCCAAGAAGACAGACTCTCATTGAGGAAAGAGACGAGGGACAGCAGGATATCATTAGCAGGGGATGAAGAAAGTTCATCTGTCTGACGTCAGTGAGCTAAACCTGGGACTTCGCTCTAACTGAAACTGCCGCCCAGGGCACAACAGGATGTGGCTGCAGAGGAGAAATTGGAGGGAAATGGGTTTCTGACACAGTGGAGATGCTAACTCTTCACTTACAGCCAAATATTAGTCTGCAGATACAGAGAATTATACGAATACTTGTGCACTAGTGTGCAATCTCCTGAAGGACAGCAGCTGTCTGTGATATTATAGTAGCAGATGGAGGCTCTGTGTCCTCTGGAAGGCCATTAGTAAACAGAAGCCATTTATTGCTGGAAATTCAACATAAAAAGTCACTTAAGTAGTTCAGCTGCTAGCTTTGTGTCAAAGAGACTTCCTTTTATCTTCATCATTTTTTTTCAAGGCACAGGATCCGTCAAAAATGGGAATGCTACCCAGTTGCTTATTTTTAGTTGGATTATAGCTGTGCATTTTACACTGCTTTTGTGTCTCAGGTTCAAGCAGGACTCCTGCTGTTTTTCAAACAAATCACTACTGAAAGCAACCAATCATACTCCTTTAGCACTTGCATCCACCTCCCATCATGATAAACAACCCATGGTAATCACCACTCTCTCCCTGTTTCTGAGGAGGATTGCATTTCACCAGCAGAGAAGCCCATGACAAACGACCACACAGAGCTGCCGAAGCAGCAACGAGTTAGGTAAAAAAGCAGAGGAGAGCCGACTTGTCTCTACATGTCCAAGGTGACCTTTCATGAACCAGAGGGTGATTCACTATCCACATCTGCCTCAATGAGAGTTGGCCCAAGGAGCAACAAAGAAGCAATCTCACACCATCTCAGCTCCCAGAGACTGAGGACAAGAAGGCTGATAGGTCTCTATATGCCGCTGACCGTAGTTCCAGGAGCTTGATAAGTGTGATGTTATTTCCAGGGCCTATTTCACATTGACAGCTTCACGTGTCCTTCACTTATCTCTGTTTGTGGAGGACAATGGGCCTGGAGAGAAACATGGTGGTACAGAGGAGATGAGGAGCTCTGCAGCTGGAACAAGTCTGCAGACAATCTGCTTGGATGTCTCTGGCAGCATTGCAATCTATCCTGATCTTTCTTCTCACACAGCTGCGCAGCTTTCTCTGATCTGTGATGAAAAATGTAGTCTTTGCAGAAGCTCAGTTATTACACAAAACTAGACTTTTTTTATCTTATCTCTCAAGCTCCATGTACTTTGCTAGATTTCATGCTAGTAATTGGTGCGTAACTCCTCAGATCTTCAGATCCGGGTCCCTGTGCAAGCTTCTGATGCACTCAAACTGTCTGCAAGCAAAGCTGGGACGACAATCTGATTAAGGGCACAAAAAAGTACCAAATTATATGAAATTATATATGTATGAACCTGCATACTGGATCATTGCATCTTTAAAGAAACATTGCATAAGTAAAACAACTGTCGAGCTGTGTCCAAAACCACCCCTAGTCACTATTTCATGTATTGGTCTATGGTAACTATGTAAGGTTTCATATCTAGAGAACCATGCACTGTATTTATGAGCTGAATGAACTTTCAGACACTACTGTCGCCACTGTTCGAACACTTACTGCAGATAGCATACGTAGTATTTAATTGGGCTGCCAAAATGGAAAATGCTTCATGAAATGAAAAACATAATGGACAACACTGAGCAACCTCTTCACAACACTACGTTCATTTCACAGCAACACAGACTGCAAGTGGAGATCCTTCCTGCCCACAGCTAAAACAATGACTACAAAACACTAACAGCTCAGCTGACAGAGACTGACTGACAATTACTGCAATATATTTATTTCCCTACAGGGATTGATAAAGTATTATTGAATTTGAAAAGTTTTGGTGAATTGCGATTGCAAGAGCTTGCAATTAATAGAAATGCCTCATGAGATTCTGCATCTAATGAGGACTCTGTGCTGCAGGCTTGTCAGTATTTTACTATTTGTATCCAGAATTTTGCAGACCGTTGGCTTCTCCCACCTGAGAGTGTTAAACTCTGTCTGATATCCTTTAAAAGAAGGCAGGTCAGATCAGCTGTCCTGTGAGATGTTCACATCAGATGATAACAGCATTGTCATTCATACAGTATCTGTGACTGTTCTGATGAAAAAAAAGCAACAATTGTGTTATTTGTTTAATTATCATTATTACCAACTAAACAAATTGTGTTTTTTTATCAATGGAGCCACACTGCTCCCAGATAATCCACTGTATTGTTGCCGTGGCGATGGGTTCTGGCAGTGTTTGGGGGTAAGACAAGACCTCTGGAGACAGGGGATTCACCAGGCTCAGATGTAAAACAAGAGATTTAACACTGCTGCTTTGAGGATGCATGAGTCCAATCCTCAGCTTCTAATTAAGTCAGTTGTGTGTTAGAGCCGGTGGGTCAGACTAACGGCGTCTGAGCCCGCACAGAGCTGATGAAGGCGGGTTAGGCGCTGCAGCAGATCCTGCTTTTGGTTTCCTGAATAAAGAGCTACATTTTCAGAAAATGAATCTTTTATACATTTTCCTTCAGCAGAGGAGACTTTTATCTTAGTCCATTTGCATTTTTGTCACCATAGCAATTTACATTTTTATAGCATAATTAATGAACAAGAAAGTCATTTACATGTTCTTGCTCTGCTCACCAGAACATTGTCTACAGCATATCTGATGCAGAGGGACTCACATTTGGGGATGTGTGGGAGTGTTTCTGAGCGCCGGAGAGACATCCAAGCTTACAGAAAAAGAACCAAAGGACCAGGGGTTTGTTTTAGCTCAGAAAGGTTTAGTTAGAAATGCTGTTGAATAATAATAAACACAGACACGATGACAGGGGCTTTCAGGTGCAAATTGAGGCCAAAGCATCTTTACCTTCAGCTGGCACTTATATCAAATGCAGAGAGGCAGGGCTGTGGAGCAGATTACACCATTTAAACACAGAAGAAAAGGATTCACCCAAGCAGCAGTCACATGTCCCAGCCCTCAAAGATGAAACAGCATAATTCATCATTATTTAGCTTCTGGTCAATGACCCAGTTCTGTCAATAGCTTATTATCATTTCTGATGTATTATATATAAGTTGTTAGGAGGCGTATACTGCAAAAAAAGCATAAATAAATTCTGAGTGACAGCCACTATACCCTATGATAAATGGTAACCAGGAGACAGATACATGGAAAGCTTAGTAATAGAAAGAGAGTTTTTTTTTTTCTTATTGACAGCCTCCTCAACAAAGCTTCTCCTGTCAGATGGAAACAATAAGAGTGATGGCTGAAATAACAGATATAAAAAGAGAATAGATGTAGCTGTGCTATGGCCACTGGTGCTGAGGTTTTGCTTTAAAAAAAGATCTGTTAAAGGGGATGTGTTATGAAAGAAAAAACACGAAAACACGAAAACAGTTAGGTTTTACGACCCTTTAACTTTGTTTGGAGATGGTCAAGTCTAGAAATTGTGTCTTTGAGAGCCACTCAGATCTGCAGAACACTGTTACATCACAGATCCAGATCAGCGTGGATCTAACCAGTGTATGACCAGCCACAAAAGACACACTCTTTCAATTTCACTTGAAAAATGATGTGCTTCCTATGATGTCACGCATGAACAATGATCACGCTACATCACAGAGTTACAGTGGACATCATGGCAGAGGTAGGATACAAAAATGATAGTGACCTGCCCGGTCACTATCATTAAACATCATCACTATCACTGAAAGGGTTCAAAGATAAAATAAATAAATAAAATAAAATTATACCTTTTTTTTAAATTTATTTTTTTAGACAATATCTTCATTAAGACACAGAGGAAATACAATGTGTGAGCTCACTTCTGGCTTCATCGGGAGGTGTTGTGTGGACTCTGTCCTCAGTGTAAGTTTAGCCAACTCCAAACTCTCTGAGCCAAAACCTGACCAGGTGTTTACCCACAAGTCCTAATATTTACACTGTTACTTGAGCTCCACTCAGTTGAGACTAACTGCAGCTGTGTCCCCCACGTGTAATTGTAGTCAGATTTGCAGAATGCGTAAAAGTGTTGAATCCGAAAGCACAAACTGGGCAGGACAGCATAGGGGGGTGAGGTGTGTGTGTGTCTGTCTGTGCATGTGTGTGTGTGTTGAGGGGAACAGGGAGCATTACTGTGTCCTCCTCTTCAGCAGCAGATAGGGCAGCCAGGTGATATATATGGTGCACCCCCGGTGTTGCAGCCCAGCAGAGTCACATGTTTATCGATGTGTCTGGCGCCCCCTCAGTGCACAACATGGTCGAGTGAGACAAGGACTAACATACAGAGAGCTCACAGAGAGAGAGCAGATGAATACACAAACAAGGAGATTTTGGACAGCTGGCTTTACCATATTACAAGTGGAAGCTAAAACCCTTTAATGAAAAACAAAAACCTCTCATACATACAGGTTTTTTTGTTTTACAACTTCTGTTACAGTTCGAAGAGTGAAATGGTCACTTTTGTGGGTCATGTCAGATGACAGTCAAGTCAATCAAAAAATCATCAAATAGGTGATAAACTGACCGTTATTGGATTTTCATTTTAAATTAATCACAAACTCAGACATGATTTCTGCTCGGATCATTTATTAATTCTGCCATGTAATACTTAGAGTTAAACAACCAATACACACACACACACACACACACTATATGTATATATATATATATATATATAGAAAGAGAGAGAGAGAGAGAGAGAGAGAGAGGCGTTTTACATGTAAATGCCATAATCCGTTCCAAACCCCCCAAAATTCGAACATAAATTTTTTTAATAAATTATAAATAATACATGAAATGACATAAAAACCTGTAAGAAATACATGTTAGAACTAGAAAAACACTCAGAGAGTGCAGACCTCCACCAAGAGCAACAATTATCAAAAAGAAAATTTGAAAGTGATCCAGAATCTAGGATTTGAAAATAAGGGAAACTTTCTGGGCGCCACTGCAAGCAGTCCCACCATCCCAACCAATCTCCAGTATCTCTTACATGTTTTTGGTGTACAAAAAAGCTAAAATCACAGCTACACTACTTCCTAAACTTCAGCCAGCTGACCACTTGCTGTGAGGTCAGACACACCCAGATTAATTAGTTTGTCAATTAATGGCACACAGGAAATAAAGCAGCTGGCTGAAGTTCAGGAAGTAGTGCAGCTGTGCATAAAGCCACACTGACATAATGTGAACATTCATTATAGCTCAAATGAAAACACAAAATGGGTATATATGAAGAGTATTTATTTGAAGAGATTTGCATATCTTTTGTTCATTTAACAATGCTTGTATTTACATTTGATTTTCTTTCCACACATTGTTTTTATTTCATATTGCTCTTCTTTCAGTTTTTCATCTCATTTCACGTGACTTTTCTTTACTCTTTTAATGACTTGTTGTACTCATTTGTTGCAGACTTTACATTACATACATGTGTAATGACAACAGAAAGTCTCGTCCTCAATTATAAAACGACCCCCAATTTTTAAGAATATTACTTCTAGATTAAAATATCGTCCTGGGTGTCCTGCAATGCTGGAAATGAGCATCAGAAGATTCTGTGCTCGTCATGAACTGAGGAGAAGACGCAGAGCTGGAGAGCGCTTCCCTCACAGCAAAGACATCCGGAACAGATCCGCAAAACGGACCCGTATTGGGGTCCACTTGCACTCAGTGACGGATCTGCTTTGGAGCCGGATCACGGACCTGCTGGCTCCACGCTGCATCCGGTCCCCATCCGCGATCAAAACCTTACTTCCATGGCAGGTCCGCTCAGAACCCACAAATCCGCTGCGGAAGCAACAAACTGACTGGACAAACTGAGTAATCCAGGTGAGTAGCCACAATGGTCAGACACACCTGGATTAATCAGTTTGCCCAATAATAATAGGTATTGATGCTCACAAACAGAATAGCCTTTAACTACTTGGTTGGTGGCTGTAGCTCGGTTGGTAGAACGGGTCTAGTCATTGTAAGGTTGGCGGTTCGATCCTGGCTCCAACTGTACACATGCTAAAGTGTCCTTGGGCAAGACACCGAATCCTAACTTTCTCCCAAATTGTCTGGCAGCGCAATGCACGGTAGGAGCTGCCCACTGGTGTGTGAATGGGTGAACGATGTGGCGATGATGGTTAGTTGCATGCACCATCATCGCCACAACAAATTCCTCGTATGTGTAAAATCGTACTTGCCAATAAAATTGATTCTGATTCTGATTCTTCTGAATCAGAGGCCAATGTAAACTGCTTTGAGGGCTTTTTCTGTTAGGTCTGTTAGGTCTATATTGACAATAGTGTTTGGTTAAAAAACACAAGGAAATGCAATGCAAAACACAAGGAAATCGCGGTACCTCCACAGCAGAACCGCAGCGGAGTCTTTTTGCTATCAGGGTTTGGTTCTATCTATTTATGAGCTCAGTTTTCATTCAGATTTTCACAATATTGCAAATATTATAGTATGTGATTCCAGCGCCGCCATGCTACCTGAACTGCCACGCATAAACCCATTACCGGGTCACATAAACCGGACAATTAAATATTAAAAACAAATTCTGTCCTGTGGCCTTTTTTTTCATTTTGTATTTTTGATCCAAGTCTAAAATTGAAATATTAAAAAAAGTATTTTTTCAGTTTTTTTGTGTTAGATTAAAAAAAGTGAAACAATGAAGAAAATAAAATGTCACTTTTTAATTTTTTCAATTTTTGATTGACAATTGAAAATGGAAAGAACGAATGATACACGGATTGATAAAGTTACAGAACTTTAACATGGACATTTTCATTTTAAAGTTCTTACCAGATGGAGGATTCGACAGAAACAAGGTTATTTGTCACCACTGCCATGTTGAACTCCCCGTTAAAAGTTTCTTCTGTTATCTCAGAAATTGTCTGTTTTAATGTTTTGATTGTGGCTCAGGATTTTGTTGGTAGACTTTTTTTTTTTCATAAAAAACAGGATGACATTAATGCCCTGGCAGTGGCAATAAGCTTTATTTTATTTGACACTTTTAAGATGAGATTTACACTAAATATGTGTTACTGACAAGTGCTGATGTTAAAAGTGTTTGAACAACAAATGTTATGGCACTTTAGTTCATACGGCAGCAGAACATTTAAATAAAAGTGCACTTTACACTACTTTTGAATTTATTATTTGATTTTCCGTATACAATGCAATTAATTGTGATTAATCAGGGAAATCATGCGATTAATTGTGATTAAAATTTTTAATCATTGCCCAGCCCTAATATATATATATATATATACATATATATACACACACACACACACACACACACACACACACACACTGGGTAACCATGGTAACTAGTCCTGTAAAGAGCAAAGAGTGTCTGTGTATATTATTGAAAAGAATGACAGATGATACCTTTATATATGTTTTATGATACATCCAAACACATCCAGTGTCTTTGGAGCCTTTTCCACAAGATTTTGAAGATGGCTCGAGAAGCAGACTGGAATCTCTGCTTCTCCAATGTGGTTGCTTCAACGGCCATAGTTGACTCTGAATTCACTGAATCTATTCTAAATAAATAGAGGGCCAGAAGTTAATCTTTCCTGCAGGGCAGGGAGATTAAGTTCTTATCTTCGAGCTCAATCACTCAAATGAAAAAGCAGTCACAGGTGCTGCTGTGACCTTGTTATTGTTTTATTGATCTTTACACAAAATGAAGTCTTGAATGTGTATTTTATGTACAAATTCAAGACTTCCGTTTGTTTTATTGACCTTTACAAAAACTGAAGTCTTGAATGTGTATTTTATGTACAAATTCAAGACTTCCTTTTGTTTTATTGACCTTTACAAAAACTGAAGTCTTGAATGTGTATTTTATGTACAAATTTTGAACACATGCCAAGTTACTTTTAGTTGGAAATTTAAATTTTCCCCAATCATGACATTACAGGAAAAGTTATTATGTAAAGGGAATCTCAGTTTATTCTGCAGGAAGCTTGTACCTGTGTAATAGATTCAGTTTTAGTCAAATCCACTGAGATCAATGACAGTAACAATCATCACCAAGAACCATGAATCTGAAATGATGTGCTGATCGGTTTGCTGATGAAATACAACCAGCTTTGTTGATTACTGTGTAACATCAGGTTACCTTTTCAATATGCTTTAGCCATTTGGGATATAAAGATAGTGTTGCAGTTTTCAAAGGCTAATCTGTGTCCATTCTTACAGAATACACAATTTCAGATCCGCAACAGTCTTCAGTTGTCTGATTCTCTTCTACATGATGCACTATTTTTAGTCGGAGGCAGATATCAACCGTAAGCAAGCCAGTCAAACACAAACTCTGTGTTTGTCAAGCCACTCTGTTCTAAGTCATGAAAAATGAGGTCTGAGATACTGAGGAAACCTCGAGAAAAAGGACATCGTCTTCATGGCAACAGATTGTACATTTCTCCAAAGTTTCATCACACACCTCTGCATTAATGATATCAGCCAGGCTGGAAATTTCTGATATTATACCCTGAAGACCCCCCCCCCCCCCCCCCCCCCCCCCCCCCCCCCCCCCCCCCCACCACACACACACACACACACAGATTTGATATCTTCACCTATCAATCTGTTGATTGTAAAACCTTTTAGAATGTTGTTACTTGAATATTCTGTAAATGCCTGTTTTCTGAGCTTCTCTTGACATTTCAGTTTCATGAAGCAGGTTTGTACCTGCTGGTTTGTGTCTGAAGGTGTTAAAATCACTAAGCGTTGTCTTCTGGACACCGCAAATGTCATCCCTTGTCCTTTTAACGTAAATGTCATGCCAAGTCTGTTTAATGTGAATTGTCTAAATGGCCAGCATTACTGTTATTTACATGACCAAAAGGTTGTTTTGATGGTCTACCAGAGGAGGTTTATAAATCGACCTATTCAAGACTTTTCTTTTTTTTTTTCTTTCTTCAAGACCTTCTTTAACTGACTTTGGCTTTTCCTTTTTTTTTTTACTTGAGTCTTTCAGCTAATATGTCTTTGTTTGAGGTTTGCACTCATTTGTGTGGTATTGTGCAGGTGTTACATGCTGACACAGATAAGCAACAAAAGAAAATCCTGGATTAGAACCTAAGTGATCTCAGTATATGTTCCAGTCAGCAAACTGCAGTGAGTCGTGAAAGGTATTTGTTCGCTTACTTAGGTGGGCCAATAAAAGTCACCCCAGGACTGTCATGATGTTTTTAAGAATCATGACTACATGGACTCTTTTTTTTTTTTTCAAACGTGACCTAAGAAATATTCAAATTATAAGCCTGTGGTTTCTCAATCCACAGTTGATATGCCATCATTTTACCAACAGAAAATATATAGTTCAATAAATCAAAACCTCAAATTATTAAGCCTTAAAAAAAAATCTTTCTTGTTGTGTGATGGAAAGATCTTGAGGGAACAAGATGGTACACTGCTGGACTTGAACACAGCTTTTTTTTTTAACCTCTTGATGTCTTGCTCATATTAAACCTTCTAATGACTTTGCACATTCCGACTCATGTGGAGCAGCAGGGTTTGCTCTGTTTACTCTGCATAAAAATTATTATTATTTTGACTTTGCAATCCAGAACTGGTGGAAAGAAGTCAGTATGGCATCCGCCCACACACGCCGACAACCGGTTGTGTCCTAACTCTTTTCTCCAGAGCTGCATAATAATCAGAGTCCTTGCTTTCCCAGGAAGTTTTATTAAGTGTTACTAATCACTGTCTGGATGGGATGCGTGGCGCTTCTGTCCCTGCGCACTGGAAGCGCTCTCGTCACCACTCCCCTGTGATCCGCTGCTGTGCGCTCACACCTGAAGTGACGGAGCAGGAGTGACACTCGGAGCTGTGAGCGCGCTGCTTGCTTCTCAGCATTTAGCAGGTCGATTCTGGAAAAACGAGACGGGGAGGGGGGGGGGAAGCCCGTATATGACATGCTTTGGATGTCGGTGTTGGGATTTCTCCGCCCGGAGCTGCGTTTTTAAAAACATTGCACATCTCGCCAGTCGTCCGCGCGCCGTCAAAGCATCATGCGAGCAGGAGAGACGCGCCTTGCGTCATGCTGAACAACTCTCCGACTCTCCTGCTGGCTCTGACCGCGGTGGTCGCGCTTCTCCCGCCATGCCAAAGCTGGAGCGACGAAGACCTCCTCCTGCCGCCCATCAACTCCTCCAACAGGTTCCTGGCCAACCTGGACGTGGACGTGCGCTTCTCCAAGAGGTCTGTGGAGGAGAGCGAAGCCTCGCCCGACGCCTTCCCCGTGCAGACTGCTCAGTCCCAGTGCAACGTGAGCGTCCACAGACTGCTGCCCACGTCTCTGGTGGCCCGCTGGGACAGCAGCTTCGGCTTCCAGTGTGACGTGCTCATCTACACCACCAACAACCACGGCAGGGCTTTCTTCTCCGCCTCCTTCAACCGCGCCGTCTCCCCCGTTGTCATCGAGCACCTCGGGGTCTCCGGGGGTCAGCAGGAGCTGAGGCTGTGCGTGGGGTGTGGGATGTCCCGGTACCGGAGGTTTGGTCAGGGCAGGTCCAGGGGCCAGCACACCGGGGATCAGGTCACTTTCTGCTGCGTGGATTTCAGCCTCGACGAGCTGAAAGGGGGACAAAAGTTGGAGGCTGAACAGAAAGCCCATCGAGTCGACACTTGTGGCTTGTTTCATGACTTTGGTCATCATCGTGTGGAGTGTTGCTGCTCTCATATGGCCAGTGCCCATTATTGCAGGATTCCTGCCTAACGGGATGGAGCAGAGGAGACCAAGATAACTGAAAAAGCCCTCTAACTATAGCCCGTGCTGCCTATACTTTAATTGTAGCCATTCAGCTGTACAGATCAGTGAATGAATGAAGGCTCAGAGCTTTGATTGTTCTTTACCCTTTAGAGCTCCTCCTGTTTGGGACAACCAAGGTAAAGTATGAAGGATTATTATAGCCAATATATACTGGGACCAACACTAATGTGTTTTGTATACCCTTTAGACCCTTGTAGATTAGCCCATGTCATATACTGTGCAAACTGTTCTCTTTAAACAGTGTTTCTATAGTTTTTAATCTTTCTAGACAGTTTTTTGCCTTATCCCCTGTGTAGGACTTTTGCACTGGAAACTGAACCTTAAAGTGTGTTGTCACTAAAAAATAGGCTACTTAAACTATACTCAGTCACAAGTCAATGTGATATTTTTTGCTGAATAAATTCTGACTAATAGATGTAGATTATGACTCACGTTCTGTATATGGAGACAATTTAAAATCCTATATTGTTAGCTTTATAAATTCAAGTTCATTATATATGTTTATTTCTATTAATGTTTCAAAAGTTTGAATGAAAATAAAATCAATTACATCATATTTTCTCTCACATGTTCTCTGTGATCTGAATCTGTTTGTTCCAAGCTATTTTTTAATGGATAGCAGTTACAATACTGAGCTTAAGCTGATTTTTACCCTGCTCATGCTGATTTAAACATAACTAAATGTAGAAAAGTCCCTGACCATGCTGGTTAGAGTAAATGAATTAATACAGAATAATTTTTTCTGCAGCGAAAGTAGTTTAAAAATAAAATGTAGTCCAATGTGTCAAGTGGCTCTTTTCAGGCCAATAAAATATTGATGTACTAATGACTAGGGAGAGGAATTTTAATGACTGAAGATGAAGGTGGTCTTATGTCAGACAATGAGAGTATTTTCCTTTCCACCCTCTCTGTCTTCTTCTGGGAGAATTACTTCATACACTTAACTTCCCTTCAAAACTGAAGAAAGTTTAGCCGTACAGCTTCCTCCTGATTACTGCTGCTATCAGTGTCATACTGACACAAGAGACAACAAAACTAAACTAAAACAGCTGCCTGACGGACTTGTGATGTAGTTAAACAGTAACAGAAAATGTTACTCTACATTCAAACACCTATAGTTCAAAAAAATGAAGAGAGGCAATATTTATCTTTATGAAAACACTGTCCACTTTTTTTTTTTTTTTTTTTTTTGGTATTATGGTAAACTGAAAAAATGTAATTCTGAATAATGAAAGACAAATACCTGGGAAACTTCCACACTATGACACTTTTCACCCATGTTTGTTTGTGGGACCCATTAGAGCTGTGAGTGGGCTGAAAAAGGGGCCCAAGATAGGATCATCCACTGGGTCCATACTGGCCCACTTGGGTTTGCTTGGCCAAAGTATATATTTTTGGGTCCATGCCAATTTATCAGTGTACCAATGTAGCAATTCACACAGAACCATCCATCCATCCATTATCTATACCCGCTTAATCCTCTGCAGGGTCATGGGATCTGCTGGAGCCTATCCCAGCTCTCTATAGGCTAAAAGGCAGGGGTACACCTGGACAGGTTCCCAGTCCATTGCAGTCACATAGAACCTATTGATTTATTTCTTCATTCATTTTGTCTTTGTAACCAGTCATGTTTTTTTTGTTGTTGTTTTCAAGCATTTCAAGGAGACACGTGTGAAAACCTTTCAAAGCAGTGAAAAACAGAAATGTTTCAACAAATTAAACTCGCTAATTACTTTTCTCTTTGATACTCTTCAATGGCACACTCTCTCATCAGCTCATCTCTTATCTACTACACCTGAAAATGCGTTGATCAACGTGCAACACTCACTCTAAACGTTTTTCTCTTACTTTACTTACTTATGAATGACATCAGATTAAATAGTTATGTCCCCACACATTAATTCCGCGGTAAATAAATAAATGTATTTGTCTGTTGTAGACACAAGTGAGTAAGAGGTTTAGCAGGAATCCGTCTCCTGTTGGGCTCCGCGTTCACTACTCGTGAGTTTTGTACCTGGCGCAATGGCCGACCTGGCCACGCCTTTTCCTTCACCTGGTTTTACTCTCTCGCTCCTGACACACTTTACGAAACGGGTGAGTCGCGTCTCAACGTCCATACCAGCTGAGCTTCAGTCAAACGCGAGGAAAATGTGTCGGATGGACGTGTCACCAGTGGATCAGAGGTCGTGAAACGTGAATCAATGATCGATTCCCCTCAGGATCAACCTCACAGAGCTTCAGCATGTCGCTCCAACCACAAACAGCGATTCTACTCCTCACCGTCTTGGTCTCCGCTGTTTCAGGTAAGTTTAGATCATCAGTGGGAGAAGACTGGGAGATTTTAGGAAGGTGGTGGGTCTGCTCTAAAATTGCCTCTTATTGTTAATGAAATTAAAACACAGTAACAGGAGGTGAAAATTGCTGTTGACTTCTCAGCTTATCCTGTCCGTTGATTTATGTTTCTTTAATGCTTGTTCTTGAGTAGCTAAAGGGGGGGGGGGGGTGTTATTTTCTCTCTCTCTCAGATCCGGCCTTCTTAAAGGTTAGTGTGTCATGTCAGACGTCATCATGTGTCTGTGTTCTCCTTGTATAGATGTATGTCGATGGAGAAAAATAGTGTTGATCAAGGTAAGCGTCACTACAAGGCAACAACTTTAGGTACTGCTTTGTGTAAACATGGGTGGGTTTACTCACAACAGGCCATTTTGGTCACATGACTAACTCCAATCTCACCTCAGGTAGCAAACACAGTAGCCCTAATCTAGGGCTACTTTTGACTCTTATAGATCAGTTACAACGCTGGTCAGTGTGTGTGTGTGTAACATGTAGCCTGTTGGTGACTATCAAACGAAGCTTCACATATTAACCAGAGATACTAACCAGAAATAACATCAGTGAGAGTTGTCTTGAAGTTCCGTCCCAAAGTTCATAAAATGGGCTGGGCATGTGCTGTATGAGCCAGATGTGCCCTAGATTTCATTGGCCAGCTCTGACATGGGACGTCACAAGTATCGAGCGGCCAGTCCAAAGGCCCAAAGAAAAAGGTGAATTGGGTCGTGTCTGGTGGATGCGTGGCTGAGTTTAAGCAGCCACACTCACCTTGAGTCAACGTGGTCAGTCAGAGCCAAGAGTGGGCCAAAGAAAACTGCAGATATGGCCCAAGCTTGGACCAAAGATTAATTCCTATATGGGATCTCTTAAGCCACTAAATATGTGCTTTTAACCCAACCCAGTAGTTAAAAGGACATACTTAACCTTTTTCATGTGATTAAATAGTTCTGGTCTTTGTTTGGTGTTTCCAGGTGTCCAGAAGTTCACCATTACTCCTGACCGTGGCACAAATCTCACCATCACTAGCAGTCAGCCCAAAAGTTGCCAAGTGTGCACAGGATCACAACGATGTACCACCTCTCTGACATTAAAAGACAACACTCGTGCCTCAGTACAGTTCACGTGTGCCAGACCTCAAGATGTATTCAGCGTGGAAATTGTTCGAAGTATTGGTAAGATTTATAAATATATTGTCGAAATGATACTGGGAAGGTGAAATTACTTGTTGACAAGGGAAAAAAAAATTGGGATTTTATTTTTTTTTTTCCCAGAATGCACCTCAAAGTCATGCAGCAGCCACATCATCCACGCAGACTCCAGTTCCCCTCCTTTACTGGATTTTCAGCGCAGGTTCACCTGGAATATAAAGGCACTAACTGCATTCAAATTAGACTTCAGTAAAACAGGGCTGAAGCAGATCAGTCCGTCTGAAAGATGTCCAGACAAGCACACCTACACTCTGCATGCCCTCCAGGATACACAGAAGATTGCTGTCGGGAAATACTGCACAGCAGGAACTATAAGTAGCGCTCAGATCCTGAATCAGGGCAGCTTTTCTCTAGATGTCCCAGCAGGCCAGAAACTGCAATATCGGCAGTTTAACGTCTCTGTAGGAGAGGAAATCAAGTGTAAGTTCGTTTTGTTCTTTGTGCTCTAATCACTCTAATATGAATCTTGCAGAATTGTTGTTTAATTTACCATTTTCTCTCCTAGCCCTTGGCAAAATTTCAGTCACATTGCCCAAAGGCCCGTTGTCCTCAGAGCTGCTCTCACCTAACTACCCGGATAGTTTTCCTGATGACGACGTGATGCAGTGGTACTTCCACGTCCCAGACAAACACAAGGCAACCGTCCAGTTTCTGAACCTCACACAGCCACGGTGTTTGAAGAAGGAAACAGCCGTGGAGTACCACAGCAGGGGGAGGGGAGCGCGTGTTCTGGGCCTGAATGACGCCCAGCCGGTTCAGACTACGGGGAACTTCTCGCTGACGCTGAGAAACTGTGAGATGGACAAAAGGCGCGCTGGTTCTCCTGGGCTTTCCCTGAGCCTCAAAGTGTCCGCATCAAGATTAAGTTCACCGGGTTCGTACATCATCCGCACTTAACCATGCAGTTAATATAGGAGCTTTCAGGTCCAGTCTTCTAGGATGGGTTATTATGGCGTACAATAAGAGTGAGAGTTAGGTCAGGTAGACCCTTGTGATCATTTTTATTTTGGGTCTTGATTAATATCTTTATCCAGGTCACAACTGTGAATGAGAATGTTTCTTACTCTGTTTTAAAGACCGCAGGAACTTTAAGCTCCTGTCATTAATATACACAGTAGATCATGCCTACTGTGAAACATGTTTTTAAGTATTGTTTTTTAGATTTTTTTTTGTGTGTGTGGCTCTAGTGGCTGGGCAGCACAGTGGCTTAGTGGTCAGCACTGTTGCCTCACAGCTAGAAGGTTCCTGGTTTGAACCTCAGCAGGGGTCTTTCTGTGTGGAGTTTGCATGTTCTCCCCATGCTTGCGTGGGTTTCCTCCAGGTACTCCGGCTTCCTCTCACAGTCCAAAGACATGCATGTCAGGTTAATTGATGGATCTAAATTGCTTGTAGGAGTGATTGTGAGTGTGCGTGGTTGTTTGTCTACATGTAGCCCTGCGATGGACTGGCGACCTGTCCAGGGTGGACCCCTGCCTTTCACCTGAAGACAGCTGGGATAGGGTCCAGCAGATCCCCGTGACCCTGAATAGGATTAAGCAGGCATAGATAATGGATGGATGGGCTGTAGTGGCTTTTATTTACTGTGAAAGAGACAGGAAAGTGGGGCAGACATGCAGCAGAGGGTCACAGGCTGGAAGTCAAACCTGTGACTGTTGCCGAAGGACCGCAGTCTCTGTTTGTGAGCCGCCTGCTTAAACCACCGAGCTACTCAGCATGCCCACATACTAAGTCTTTACTGGAAACCACAGAGATCTGCAGTATATTCATGGTGGAGTTAAGGACTAGGTAGTCCAAGCCGTTGTCTTTATTTGTTCGAGGAAAAGATGGAGTGACTAAGGCAAGATAAATCAGGGAAGTTCACCATAAAGCATAGTTGGGTGTCAGGACAATTGTTTGCTAAAGTCTATTTGTCCAGATTAAAATGGAGTCCTGGAGACTGACTCATTGTCTGCAGTTTTTCAAACGTCTCTTGCTTTTAGCAGTGTCGGACTCCAGGCATAACCTGTAGCAGAAGTTCTACATTTTAAAACTTGGTTGTGTTGGTTATATATATTCACCAGGCAGCTGTTTTC
This sequence comes from Hirundichthys speculiger, assembly GCA_018398805.1. Taxonomy (NCBI): domain Eukaryota; kingdom Metazoa; phylum Chordata; class Actinopteri; order Beloniformes; family Exocoetidae; genus Hirundichthys; species Hirundichthys speculiger. The sequence continues at coordinate 1,532,239 of JAGFBZ010000644.1, forward strand.
AAGTAAAAGCTCTAGAAAGAGACAGAGACAGTTTGGTGACTAGCACGCTGAACAGAGTAGAACGTTTAGCAGCAATTTTATTATTCAACAACCAGCAGAGAAAGCGTATGTTGTGTCCTCCACGTGTTCCAGCATGCACATGTAGACACTGCCTTTTTTTTTTGTCTCAGATTTCTGAACAGTTGCAACAGTTCCATCAGTAACATTGAATGTATAGTGTTGGCCTCGAGGTCAAAGTGGAGCTCTCAGATTGCCTCATCGCTGAGTCATGAATGACAGCAGCGGCAGTTCACCAGAAAGCAATTCCCTCAGTGATCAAGGAATGTCCACGCTTGCCTCAGTGTGTCCTTACCTGTGAGATCAGCAGAGACACTGATCAGGAGCTCTTACTTAACTGCGCTGTTTTCTCTTCAGTGGTGTGCAAAGTGGATCCCAGCAAAGCAGAGGGCCTTTTGCTCCGCATTGATAATGTGAGGCCGGATTCTGACTGTGAGATGAAAATCAACTCGGAAAGAAAGACGACCATCACAGTCACATCGAACAGCGAGCTGTCTTTCCAGGACTGCCTCCCTGAAGACGTACAAGTCACAGCGACGAGAGTCATAGGTAAATACACGTTTGAGTCTTTTGAGACGCCAAATGATGGAAAGAGAAACCTTAGATGGTTATCATAAATTTTGAATCAATTTTTCAACAACGTTCTATGTGTATGTTGATTCTCTGTCATTTGGATCATTTGATGAGTTGATGAGGTGATCCCATTAATTTGAACCAGGTATGTTAGAGCTGGAAAATGTATAAAACCTACTGAAGTGGTTCCTGGGGACCATGATTAAGAAACACTGGTTTCTGGTCAGACTGCTGGTTTCACAGCAATCTTGACTTTTTGGGCCCCTTTTGGATGTTTCAGCTCACATCTGAAAAGCCTCGTTAGTTTTAATCATTTTTGTGGGGTCTCAAGGTGTTAAAAATCTCCAAAAGCTTCTGTGTTGGGAGGAAACTCCATAGATGATAGATTAAATGTCCTGAAAAACACAAAAGACATAATTTTTGCTTTATTGGATTTATAGTATTGATACATCTCTGTTATCAGTGCCGCCTTTGTAAAAACACAGACTGTGCTTGATAGAGGAAAAACAAAATCATCCTTATTCATGAACTCCTCTCGTTCCACCTAAGAGTGCCGTCATCTGAAAGGTGGTAAGAAGACTCCAGTGCAGCTGAGGGTGCCACTGCTGCCATCTTGCCTCCCCGCCCCTCTGAGAATGGTGACCTGGACTCTCCGTCCTGATCAGCATGGCACCGTTGGAATCACGTCTCCCACTGGGCTGCTACAGGACCTACCTGGACAGCCTTGTAATGACGGAGACATTTTTAAAATGGCTGAGGAAGATGGCACTACAATTGGAGACTTCTGCTCTAAGGGGGCCATACAACAGGTCCTCCTCCACACTAACGTGTCTGTCACATGGAAGTCCAGCATGGGGAGTGAAGCACTGAAGCGCCCCATGGATGTGCTGACGGCAATGTTTGACAGCGAGATAGCAGGTAGCTAACAGCTTCTGTTGAAATACAAGATGCATGAAAAGTGACTGTTCTACAATAAAATATCCTTTTCTTTCCCTTTGATTTTCAGAAAGATACATATTCAGGGTAGCCCCACCAAAGAACACGTCGATCCTCGTGGCCACTCCCAGTTGGCAAAGAGGCATGGACTCTTACTCCACCGTCTCCTGGATCGTCTCTGTGCCCCCAAAGATGGAAGCACACCTGATGTTTACCAATATCAGCCAACCCAAGTGCAGCAACCGCCACACCAACATCAGGGTGCAGAGAATCGGCAGGCGTGAGGAGGACTACAGCCGCAGGGAGGATGAGGAGGCAGAGAGCGAGATCACCGTCTCTGGTAACTTCTACCTCAACATGTCCAACTGTATGCCTGAAAAAGGACACTTCACCGTGATCACCAAGATCACCCTGCATAAGACAATGAGTGAGATCACTTTTTTTTCTGAATTCCTCATAGTTTTATATCATTTGAAAAAAAAAGGGTGTGGAACAGAAAGTGTTAATCGAAAGGTGGTATTTATTTCTTTCATTTAGACCTCCTGACGATTGTTCTGAGTGTGGTGGCTGGTGTGCTGGCCGTTGTTGTTCTAGTGCTGGTGGTGGTCTGCGTGATGGTTAGGTGAGTGAAACCACTTTGTTTTTATTCTTGAAATTGTCCTATTTGTTTTTTTTTTTTTATTGGTCACAAAGTGTTTCTGCAAACCTCAAACTTAGATATAAATGCTCCTTCTTCTTGTTAAATTGTCATGTGATTCAACAGTTATACACAGCATGGATGGACTATTTTTGCTGTGGTATCAGAGTTGTATCAGATCTTGACAGTAGTTTTCACTGAAATAGATACATATAGATCAACACTAAAGGTTTTAATTTAAAATAGGATTTATGTGCAGGTATAGATGATGGATGGATGGATGTGTTTTATGTCTTTTCAATATTATGTCTTGTACATAATAGCAGTTAGTTGGAGTTATCACTCCACCGGTTGTGGCAAGATTCGGGGTGTCGGAGTAACAATCTAAAGTCCTTTTTTTTTTTATACAAAAGAAAAATCTTAAGTCAGAAGGTAACTGACAGAGTAACAGAGTTACAGGCTCAAAGAAAGAGGCAGGCACAGAGATCCAGAAAAAAATTATGGACTCGAAAAAAAAGAAAGCTAAGCAGAGGCCTGTTGTACGAAACCAAGATAAGACATTAGGTTGGATATGTCAGTTATTCTCGCTTAAATTATCCTCCAGTCAGATGCACAAAAGTATGATCAGATAAGTTACCGTGGAGATTTATTCTGTGTAGCGACATTGGTCTGGACCAGGAAAACAGCCAGGATTTCTTAACCCTGTTGCTCTGATCTCTTCAGTCAGCTGTAAGAAATACATTTAATTAATAAAGAGTTATTCATGATCTTCACTGTGTATGTTACCTTATGTTGATCAGCCTGCATGAAAATTTTACTGACAAATTGTTATTTGGCATTATGATCATCCTTATATTCAGTCTATTAGACTATAATAATAAAGTTGATGGACTTTATGAAGGCTAATATTTTATTAATCTCAGACATTTGCCTTCATAAATTCCTCTTCATTATTATTCCTGTTACTGAGCTGATTAGAAGTAGCTGACCTTACAGAGGTGATTATAGTAAAGTCAGTGATGAGGGTGATCATCTACGACAAATAAAATTCCATTCTTATCATGTGCATTTCTTTCACAATGTCTTGACCATTTTTGAACGAATCAGCTCTGTTTCGAAGGGCTTTCTGACGGGACGGTTTCGGGGGGAAGGTCAGCCCGGAGCAGGCTTGATCTTTTTTATTCAAAATAAACGTAATTCATCGAGAACGTGTACAAGGTGGTATAAAAATGAACAAAACTAAAAACAGGAAAACAAGGAGGAAATGCAGTTGTTAAAATACTGAAATTAAATGAATGTTTAAGGACATTTTCATTGCCAGATTAAGTTTTAATATCTACTTTAAACCAAGTTCGCACGCTTTCTATGTGAATGTTAAGTGAAGATAACAGCATTGAAGTTTTGTATTTGGAGATGTGAACATGGTATTTCCCTTAGATTATGAATAGATTAATAATATACAGCATTTCTATATTTTTGAAGTCACATTTCTTCACCAAACAACACATTAGAGACTGTTAAGAACATGTTTCACATGTTTAAAAAAAAAAAAAAAAAAATTATATAAGACCATAAGAGAAAAGTAAAGTTTTACACAATGTACATTTAGAATCCAAATTCAATTAATATTTTACATTTAAAACATTTTTACTGGATAGTATTTATGGATGAATTCAAATGAGATCTCCTTTATTTACTGATCATTAAACGACAGCAAAAAGAACATTTGCAGTTTAATATTCTCAAAGATGTTTCATTAAACACAAATGTAGAATGGTGAAGACATTTAGACATGTTCAACTCCATGTTTCTGACAGTCTCGTTGAATGCTATACTTTCTATTACACATTCAATCTCTCCCCTATTGTTTGCCAGTCAGACTTCCATTATATTCCCATTATAAGCTGGTTGCTCACTTTGTGAAAAATAACAGACACACATTCTCTCCATTTTTGAATCAGTATATCTGTGATGAATGCCCACTGTCTGCTTTCTTGCAAATTACTTTCAAGCTAGTCATGACAATGTGATGGAGCACCATAAGATGAAGTATTTGCTTATTCCTGGTGCTGAAGTACACTTTAATAAGATGCTCCACATCCCTTATTTTTAACACGCATTGCTTGTAAAATTACAAATTTATTGAAGTAATTTCATCGAATAAGGACTCCTTTCATTTCTCTCGTAAAAATACGACTTTATTTAAGAAATATCACAAACTGCTTCAAGGCAAAAAATAACATAAAATAACCATAATAAAGACTGGGAGGACTCAAATTGGCGACAGAAACTGCAACTTTGTGCCCAGGGCTCGTCGGCTCATAAACCATGTGGGAGAAACATTGTTTACAGCTCTTCGACTTCCATCTCCTTGTCCTTTCTGTGAAACAGGAAGAAGAAGAAGCAGCTCAGTGAGCAAGTGGGCATCTACAATCCAAATGGTACCACTTTCCTCCCTGGACACACTGGATTCCCCAAGACCCGCGAAGACAACGAGTCCCACGTGTACGCTTCCATTGAGGATACGCTGGTCTACACACACCTGCTGAAAAAAGGGGCAGAGATCGGTATCTACAGAGAGTATGACGCATACAAGTCCTTCAAAGAACAGGGAGACTCTCAAAAGCCACCTGTCTCTGAAGGCAGCGGCGATGAGGGCGCAGAGGTCCGTCAGCAGGTTCGGCTCCCATCTCAACAAGGTCCTCCACTTCCTAACAGGCCTCCGAGCCACGTCCAGACCGTGGTGGACAATGAGATTTACCAGAGAAAGGACCAAAGTGAGGAGGAATCCCCTCCAAATCTGGGGCTACGCCTTGAGCCAGAGGGAGGGAACTGAGCAGATGATTGGATTCAGCTTTCTGATTTTCACCAGGCGTACTTGAACTTTGTGATTTTCATTCCCTGGCATCTGTGATTGCTTGCGGTTCAGCCTTGCAAATAGCTCTCTCTCTTTTTTTTTTTCTTGTGAGGCTTTTGTGTGGGAGGCACACAGAAAACCCTGTTCAAACCTGCCTGTGGCTGTTACTGCGTTTTATCTTGGATGAAGGCGCTTTTATTGTTCCTTTTATGCAAGTCTTTGCCACTATAAAGTTACTATTAAGTCGCTCTTTACCGACACACAAATTTCACCTAATTGGTTTTCTTTAATATAGTTGATACATATATTCTGGATGTTTCCATGGAGCCACTTTTAACTGTTTACACAGGGAGGATTTTTTTGTCTTATACTGGTTAAAAAAGGAGAATAACAACTTCTGTTACTGAACATGTTGGCTGTTACTGCACTGGGTTGCAACAGCAGTTTTGTTTGTATGTATTTCAGTTGTTTTTCACTGCTTTTACTGTCCTCTGGATATGTTATAATTACATAGATTTGCCCGACACAGGTCACATTCCTACTACTGCTCTTTAGGATTTTCTAAATTGTTTTCAGACCTTTTTTACACAAGGAGTATAGCATGAGATTTTAGGATTTTGGTGCAAGGATGAGATTAAGACTTTCTCCGGTTCTAAGGACTGATGTGCTGCAGATTAAGGGAGCCTTTGTGATGTTTTTTTTTTCTCTCTGTATCATTATCGCTAACTTACTTGTCAGAAATTAATTTACAGCTTGTTGAAAAATGAGAGTTCCACAATACAATGCCACGCAATAACATTTTTGTACAAACACGACTGCTTTCTCTAGCCAAAGTTGCATATGAGGAAAAAAATAAGTAAATTACATTTATGTGAATGCTTATCAGCGTTGAATGCGAGGAACCAAAAAAATAGCAAATCCAAATCTGTAGCACATTTCATTCATTTCATTTCATTTTTATGTTAGTTTATAAAATGTATCATATTGTGCATTTATTTATTTCACTTTGAAAGAAACATTAGTCATGCCGGCTTCATGATGATATTTGGATGACCAGAATGATGCCTGAAAACCATTTCAGGAGTAGGCTTCAGGTCTTCTGTCATAAATCCCTGGTGACCCCTGCAGTTCATGGAGTGAGTAGCAGAGGTAGATGAAGTTTAAGTTGTTACCAATTCACCAATAATGAAATTGTGTTTTTTTTTTTTAACACTGTAACTCTGAATGTTAAAGCTGTGAACTATATCCATAAATGCTCACAGTAAATCTCCATCTTGACAGACATATTGATCTGATGGATGTTTATATGCGTGTGTCTTGATTAAATTGTCTTAGAGTCAATAGGTAGAGTCAGAGGTTTTGAATGAAGAAACTAAAAGGGAAGTAATTGGAAATTCACATCTTTCTCTTTGATTGTCCATTATTCTGCATCGTGGAAGAAAATGTCACTTTTTTTGTTTGTTTTTGTTTTAAAACAAGACAACTGATACAGGTCAAGTTACTGGCCCCAAAGTGTCCCAACAATAGTTTCCTCCAGTCCCCTTCCAAATCCCTCTATTCTTTCTTCCTCTTCTTTTCCCTTCAGCTCTTCCCTTCAGGGGTTTCCAGAGCAAATCATGTGCCTCCATCTAACTCTATCCTCTGCATCGACTTCTCTCCCACCAACTAACTTCATGTCCTCTCACTCTCATCTGGACCAATCAGGCAGCACTTTGAGGGTCATGTTCTTTGATTTCTCAAGTGCTTTTGATACAATTCAGCCTGCGTTGTTATGTGAGAAGCTCCATCAGTTCCAGGTGGATTCCTCCACAACCTCCTGGATTTATGACTACCTCACAAACAGACCACAGTTTGTGAGACTGAAAGGTTGTGTGTCTGAGATGGAGGTCAGCAGCATTGGAGCACCACAAGGAACTGTTCTCTCACCATTTCTCTTCACGCTCTACACCTCTGACTTCCAGTAAACTCTAAGTCCTGTCATCTGCAGAAATATTCTGATGACTCTGCAGTTGTTGGGTGTATCAGCAACAGACAAGAAGCAGAGTACAAAGAACTGGTCTGTCAGTTTGTGAAATGGTGTAGTAACAATCACCTCATATTAAATACCAGCAAAACTAAGGAGATGATTGTCGACTCCAGGAGGAGCAAGAATCAACACAGCAGTGTTTCCATCCTGGGAAAGGAGGTGGAGGTGGTGGAGGAATACAAGTACCTTGGAGTTCAGCTTGACAACAGACTAGAGTGGAAATGCAACACAGAATACATCTACAAGAAAGGTCAGAGCAGACTCTACTTTTTAAGAAAGCTGAGATCTTTTAATGTCTGCACTAAGATGTTGCACATCTTCTATAGGTCTGTTGTTGAAAGTGCAATCAGCTTTGCAGCCATCTGCTGGGGCAGCAGCAACAGAACCAGAGACCTGAAGAGAATCAACAAACTGATCAGGAAAGCTGGATCTGTGCTGGGTGTAACTCTGGAGCCGCTGGAACTGATTGTACAAAAAATAATGCTGCACAAGCTGATGAAGATGATGAAGGACTCTTCACACCCTCTCCACGACACAGTGATCAAACAACAGAGTGTGTTCAGTGAGAGGCTTCTTCAGGTCCGTTGCAAGACAGAAAGCTAGAGAAGATCATTCCTGCCAGCAGCCATCAGCCTCCACAACAAGACATCCTCTATTATTAATTCAGTATTATTATTGCTGTCATTTATTTATTGTTAAAAGAAAAAAAAAACCTTACGACAATGTTGAATTTCCCTTCTGGGATTAATAAAGTATTTTTCATTTCATTCATTTCATTTCATTCATTTCTTTCACTGCATCCATAAATCTCCTCCCAGGTCTTCCTCTAGACCTCCTGCCTTGCAGCTCCAACCTCACCATCCTTCTACCAATAATCTCAGTCTGGCTGCTCTGACTTTCTCTCCAAAACATCCAACTAGATCTAAAACATCTAACTAGACAGTGTCCCAGTGTCTCTAGCCTTATGTAATAAATTAAACTTCACCTTTTTTTTCCTGCTTCTGGAAAGCTCTTTAAAACCATGGCAATCATTTTATTTTTAGGGTGGAATATTTTCAACTTGCATTAAAGAGAAAACCTGGCCTTTTTTTTGACCCCACCACATCCAAAAAGTAAAATAAGACAGCAACCATAAGCCAAGATTTAGTATTACCATTACCATTCTGCTGCAAAAAAAATCCCATTATACTGTATATGCATAATTGCAAACTCTTCTCTATAGAGGGACTCATGTTTATTAACATAATAAATTGAAATATAAACAGGATGACGCTAAAACCAAAGAGGGTGCTAAAAAAGCAGCACTCATGGTCTGTGAAAAAAAAGTCTTTATTACACTGATTAGCAGAAAGAAATACAGACAAGCCATCCAGTGTTTACATTAATGAATATAAGCAGTTAAATATGCAGGAGTGTTGGGTATTGAATTTAAGAATCATGCTCCAGTGAGTTTAGCTCATACTAGTTCAGCTTATACAATGACATGCTGTGTATACTGTTCTGACGTCTGAAAGGCTTGGAGAAGAACATGTGAGATGAAGGAGTCAGCACATTATCTTGTAAGTACCTGATGGCATTCAAATGCTTTTACAAACTACTCAGAGTGATGTCAAAGATTTAACAACAGAGCGACGGCAACACTCTCAGACAATGTTGAATTCACACACGGAGGCCTTTTCAGCTCTGCAGCTCTCGTCAAACCACTTCCCATTGGCTGTGGTGGAGAGGATGGCGCAGTTCTGGCCGCGGCCCCCGTCAGGCTGCAGGGTGATCTCAGTCTCCCAGTTCTTGAAGCGCACGCTGGAGCCTGACTGGTCCACCCACTGGCCGTCAGTCACCATGTCGTTGATGCCCAGCCAGATGTGCTCATCGGGGCCAATGCTCTGACGTACGTAGCTGTAGAGCTGGTCGTTCTCGTCTCCTGTCAGAGGAGTGCTCAGGCCACCCCCTTTGGCGATGCAGTCTTCATTGGCTGTGTGGAAGGTCTTTTTCACCGGATCAGCCAGGAAACACTTACCGAGGATCTTTGTGCCTTTCAGACAGACTGAGGGCCCCAAAATAAAGCGTGTCAGAGATTTGTTTTGGTCCTTCATCAAAAGAAACCCCCCCCCCCCCCAAGTAAAAACATATCATTTATACTTATAAAACCATTTCTGCTTTGAACAAACCTGTCTGTAAAGCTTGTTGCTCTTTCAGCAAGTTCACCTCCTGAACAATGTCATTAATCTGTTTCTGCAGCTCCTCAATTGCAGCGTTAGTTGCAGAGTCTGTTCGAAAGGAACGTCAGTGTCAACGTTTGTTCAGGCAACATGACTTGTGAACTATCACAGCGGAGCTTTAAGTTAAAAATAATCATTGTTTTGAATCTCCAATATGAACTCTTACCTTTCTTGCCATTTTTTTTCCTGGAGGAAGTCTGCTGGAGCGAGCTGTGTCCCAGCAGGAGAAGCAAAAATGCCACCCAAACCCCTCTGCCATCCATGTTACACACACAGACACACACAAAAAAAATCTGCTGTAAAGAAACTGTTTTGCTGCCGCACCACAACAGTCTTCTCTCAGCTCAGAGTGCTGGCCAGACACAGACTGTTTTTCCTCAGAGAGCAGGCAGTGTAAGAGGAAGTCTTATCTTGGAGAGAACAAATGTTTTACAGATGTTTGACAGGCGTTTGCGTTGCTTTTGAAATGTTAGAGAGAGAAGGGTGGTGAGCAGGCCTTTTTATGTTGTTCAGCAGAGTTCAGATGAGCATAAACTGAGTTCCATATGTGCATAGGTGATCTATAGCTCACAGGAGGGCCTTATTTGTCTCAGTGTTTCTTATTATATGTAATTAAATCACAAAACTTGAGTGTTGTATTGTTTGATTTTTATGTGCTTTACTATAATTACGCTTCTCATTTAATTATATCTTGTTTTCCTCTCCGTTGCCTATTGTGTTTCTGTTGAAGGAGCCAGCAGGGCAGAGGGTAGATGTTTTTGGTTTTTCTCCGGAGACCACATCTGCACCTCCTCAGTGAGCTGGAAGAAACGGCTATGATTACGTGGCAGAGCCTTACATAATAACCAAATACCATTGAGAAAATAGCATTAGTATTACCCTGGAACACTTATAATGAGCTCGGCTATATCCATAAAAACATTGACTGTCTAAGGCTTCAAGTATTTGATGATCGCACATTTCAACACCTAACAACCAAATAACACATTCAAATGATCCAATGCAAAACTTTATTAAAGAGGTATGAACTCTGAGCAAACACATTCTGTGTGGCTTGAATTGTTTACAAATCATTTTCTATGTGAATAAAGAGAAATCCGCAAAGACACTGTAGTTCACCCCTCCCTTTCCTCTCAGTATGAAAAAAACATTGTTATTTAAAATGTGTGATATAAATAAATTTGACTTTGACCTTGTTGGTGAAAGCCTTTGCTTGCCTGCAATGACGTGTACAGGGCACATCAAAGTTAAAATTTAAAAAGTAATTCCCAGATGAAGAGCTGTGGGCTTTTGTTCTTTTTTTCTTCTGTTTTTTTTTTAATTAAAAACATGCACCAAGTTTAAAAAAAAAAAAAAAAAAACACCCATTCACATCGCAGCCTGGGACTTCCTGTGTGGAGGTGTCATGATCTCCTGGTGCCTGAATGGGCTTTCTCCAGGTGATCCTATTTCCTTTTTGTGGTCCATAAACTTGCACGTTAGGTTGAACCCTGAATAGGTTGAAGAGGATAAACTTAATTTCAGGCTTGGCAAGGTGTTCTTTATTTTATTTCTTTCTTCTTGTGGAATTCTCATTTGTTGTTGGCAGTGTGGTTTGGATCGTTATCATTATTGAATTTTCTGTTCGTCAAACATTCTTAGAAGTCATATCATCGGATGATGCAATCTTTATGTGTCTTCTCCCCAACATATTTTGCACTCATGCAGCCCCATATCATGACACTCCCACCTCCGTGCCTCACTTTCAAGAGTGAACTTTCTTTGTGGTTGTCGCATCTTGGACCAAATATGAGTTGATCGGGTATTTTATATTTTCATCTGACCAAAGGATGGGTTGTCAATGTTCACCAGTTCTTCTTCAACAAGGTTTGATTGCGCTGTTTTGAACGGAGGGTATTTTTGAATGTAGTCTGTAGAAGCTGTGCCAAAGCTAAACATTTTGAAAGCAGTTTATGCAAGAAGCACTCAGTCTGGGGGGTCCATTTTTAGAGGACAACTGCATGTCTGATTAGTGGCTTGTTGTTTTCTTCGTTACCTCCTGAATACTGCTGTGGCTGCATTTTCTCACATTTCCCGTCTTAGTAAAGTCTCATAATTACTTTTTTTTTCAGTTTTCCCAGTTTGAAGTGTTAACGCAAATGTGCAGATAAATGCAGCCAAAAATAAGATGAGTTTAGAGAAGAATTTAAAATCTAGAAATCCTGAGTCATTTTAAGTTTTCAACCTGCAAGGAAAAAAACAATTATGCTTCAATATGGAACATTTTCTCATTTGCGTGTCAATAATTACAAACATAATTGCTCTTGTTTCATTTAGTTTCTACTTACGAGTCCCTGATTTCAAACTAGTTGTGCTGGAGAGCTTGTTTTTGGTCTTTATATGACAGGAAATAATCTTCTCGCCAAATCAGAAATTGTGCTGCTGTGACGATGTGATTTAGTTTTGAATAATTCAATAAAAGTGTTATTTCTCAGGTGTGTACTTGTCTCTGGTTAATGCTGTACGTTTGTGCCTCTTGTTCATTTGCTGCTTGTATTCAGAAAGTGTGTGCTGGGTAATTTTGAGTTGGAATAATAATTCACATCCCAGCAGGCATAGCATTTAATGAGCCATGTCTGTAATAATGTTATGTATAAAAAAGACATTTATATGGCATGTAAACTGCATGTCTCATTAGTATTACCTACAAGGAAAAGCTAAATGGAGCAATGAGGCAGGAGGAGGGGTTAGCGATCCATAACAAGTCATATAATAAAGTTTTTCCATGCAGGTGATTAACATATCCGTCGCGTTAAGAATGGCATTTGTCCAGAATGATCAGGCTGCATATTGTCATTACTGTCACTTCCGTGCTTATTCTTGGTATGTCTTATGAAATGAAACAAATGTGCTGAGACAAAGAGATTTTATTTTTCAAATTACAATATTTACAAAATAAATAAACAGCAACACAACTTCTGTAATTAGTCTAGAAATATGACATTCATTGAAAATAAGTTCTTCATAATGTAGAAAATTTGAGTCAAAGGAAGGCAGCTTGTATAAAAGAATATATAAGTAACAATGCCCAGTCGAGGTGTACGCTGCCCAGTGCACAGCAGGCACACAGACGCAGGCAGCTCTGATTCAGAGCTCCAGTCAGCGTCACAGAAGTACAGACAGTGCAAGGGTCAGTTTCAGTTTTCACTCAAATGCATAGTTAGTTTACTGTCAGTCAAGACTTTGTCACCTCTGCCTTAAAGGCATTATCTTCCATAAAATAATAATGGAGATCTGAAAAACATGCTGATGAGCTGGTTATGTGTTTTGTTTGCAGCTACATGCCATCTGAGAGTTATATTCTGATTATGGATCCCCAAACACATTGGCTTCAGAAAACTAATTTGTTTGTATCATTACATGCTGAAGCATCTATATGCTGGTTCCACCTCCTTCTCTCTGATGTGTTGTTGCGGCTATAATACATATTATTATCATTATTATTATAACAGGGATCTTTCTTTAGTCTTCTGCGTACTTTTTGCTTGCTTAGTGTTGCACCTTAAAGATGTATCTCTTCAAAAAACATTTTAACAGTTCTTATTACTGCACTTTCTATGTTGTTGTGCGTTTGTTTCCTGGCTCATAGTATTGTTAAGTGCTTCAAAAAATACAAATCCCATTTGCATGGTAGCTTTGACCTAACCTACAGTCATTTACATTCACCAGCCACTTCAGCTGTACGTTTCAAGGACTGAGTTGGACCCATTTTGTCCTTTAGAACCATCTTAAATCTAAGAATTCTTGGTCCATGTATTTTGGGTTTTTGTAATGTACAAAAAAACAGTTTGATGTGATGTGAACTTTGTGACATGGAGCAATATCCTGCTGAAAGTAACATGAGAAGATGGCTACTTTTCACCCAGAAAACTGCCACCGACTGAATGTTTTTTCTCTATCAACCCTAGAAATAGTTGTGTATGAAAATCCAAGTAGATCAACAGTTTCTGAAATACTCAGACCAACCTCTCTGGCCCCAGCAACCACATCATGCTCAAAGTCACTTAAATTACCGGCACCTTCCCAATTCTGATGCACAGTTTGAGCTTTGACCGTATCTATACGTCTAAATACACTGAGCTGCTGCCATGTGATTGACAGACTAGATGTTCCCATCAATGTGCAGTTAATCTGATGTACCAAATGAAGTAGGCTGATGATTGTAAAAGGGTACATTCCTCACAGGATGTAGCATTTACAGAACACACTTTTGCAGTGCAAGAAAATTAAATAAACACCACAAAAAGTCTAAATTAGCCAGAATATACTAATGTTGCAAATTGCAATGTTCCACACAAAATAAACACAGGTAAATAAAACCCAGTCACACAGGGAAAAAGAAAGAAAGAAAGAAAGAAAGAAAGAAAGAAAGAAAGAAAACACACAAAAAGAAGTAAAAACATCCGTTAATAAATTAAGTGTGCTTGCAAAGAAAAAAAAAAAGCAGTTGAGTCCTCTTCATTTTTTTTCATCATGGTATCAGAAGCCTTAGTCCAGTATCAGGCTCCGTCAGCCTGGTCTACGTGGGGCAAAGCACTGGAAGAAAGCAGTTAAACAACTGAGTGTTAACAGCACTAAGCCTGAGGGTTGAATTTGACATTAAATTGTAATACGGGACATAAAGAAGAGGGGGGGGAGAAAAGGAAAATATCAGAAACCTCTGCACATATATTCGTGCTAACTATCTGACGAATGAGAGGAAGCACAATATTCATGAATCTCTTTCAGATGCAGGTGTTGTGACGTGAACATTACATGCTTGCAAAGGTTAACACAGTGATTTTTAACTACTGATCACATGTATAGTGCCAAGGGTCAAACAAACGCTCCAGGTTTGTGCCACTGACTCTAAAGCTGCCGCGCTGCTGAGTGTGTGGGAGAGGGGATAAGTGACTGGGAGAGCTTTGGGGTCAGGCTGCACTACAATCAAAGACTGCGAGGGGGCGCTCTTGCATTGTGAGTGACAACACCACAACAGTGCACCACATACTGATATATTTGTCACAAACCTCTCCATCCATTGCTCACACCAGAGCTAGCAAGTGTAAGGCAGCAATAAATTATAGAGAATAGAGCGAAGGCAGATGTAGAAAAAGAGAAAAAAGAAATGAATGAAAAAGAACATGTGAAATGTGAAAGGAAAGACACACAAAAGATGGAGTTCAAGTGTTTAAATGTGCCACATCTACTAACAGCTATACATTTCAAAGGTACAGGCAGCAAAAGGCTCTTTTTCCTTGGCCTTGTTGAAATCTGCAGCATTTTTGATAACAATTTTAAAAGTTTCTTGAAAACTGCAACTTTTGAGACCTCAGGGTCATCTTTTCAACAATCCACAACAGATAAAATAATAAATAACGATGTTCAAACTATTTATACTTGCTTACTGTGATACACATTCCTGGATGACAAACACAGTAGTTATATATCAGATTTGACATTCTGCTTCTTTAACACATCATTGTGAACTGATTTGTAATGCAACAGCTATGAAGTGTTACAAGATTTGAAAACTAGACATTGTTTAGTGTTATAAGCACTTTTCCAGGACATTTTAAAAAGACTCTCAAAGGAAGAAATTGATGTCTGCCTGAAATGAAGGACTAACACTGCAATACTGTGCAGAAAAACTTTTCAAGTTGTCCACATTTCAATATCTTTTAGACTAATGTTAAAATCGATTACATTTTTTCCTCTTTGGAAAAGTATTAAAGCCAACCCATGTATCAATACCACATCTGGCCACATGGAGGACTTTAGACCTGCTTTATTGATAAAAGAGCCAATACTGACAGTACAGAGCTAATGGTCCTGCACTTTGTTGTGTCTTCTGCAACTTTATTGCTGCCACCATGTGGTCAGAGGTGCCACTGCTACATAAAGGGGTTTAAAAGATAGAAATACAGTATCAGATCAAGTTAAATATTTGTTCCCGTATAGCAGTAAAGACAGCAATGCTGCTTCACATGAACACTTATCTATATGCAGAGCAGACCTTTCCTTTATAAATTTTTCCTCATTCTTCCTTATAAGAAAATTTGCCATTTCAACCAATGTTCAGGTCTCCCCTATGATGCTCTTTAGGGTTCAGGTCCAAAAGGCTCAGTGTTTGGTTGTCCTGTTGTTGAAAGATAAACCATCTCTCCAACTTGAGATTTTGAGGACTCTGGAATTGGTTTAATTTTTATTTTTCTATATCATCCTTTTCCTTGATCCTGACTTTTTCACCACAGCGTGATGCTACCCTCAACATGTTTGACTCTAAGGTTGGTATCAATTAATAATATTACTTGATAATGATAATAATAAGGTAATGTCTATGTTTTGGTTTCCTCTGCACAATTTGGATACCATTTTCACAATTTGGATATTGTGGCCAATGGTTTCATCAGATCAGAGGACTTTGCTTCTTCTGGTCAGTTATTTATGTGCCTTTTGATGATTTCACATTGAGCCGTCATTTCTCTTGTAGTGGGGAATAACTTCTGTCTTCTGGTGACCATCACAAAGGCCTGACTGGTGGAATATTGCACTGTTGTGCTTCTCCTATCTTGCTAAAGGAAGTCTGGTTTATTGGTTGCCAGTCTGACCACAGATTGTCCAGTATGATGACATAGTTAGGTCTAGAAAATCTGATTAGAGCCTCCAAAACTTTTAATTTATATTGACTCGGGGTGCCAAGTGTTTGGCACTTTTAAAACTGCAGAAATTTTCTTCCAGATCTTTGTTTTTACAAAATCCCAGGTCCACAGAGAATTTTCTCAACTCACAGCTTGGTTTTCATTTAACCATGTGCCAGTAACCAACTCCCCGAATAAAAGTAAGATGCACCAGAGCTCAGTTAGTCTCAACACTCGACACCAATCTTTTATTTTTTCGATAACATTGGTAGCCTATTTCACAACGAGACTGAAACGCCACAAAATGTGGACCTTCTGCATTTCTGTCAACTATTTAAGTCCTGATGATTTCAGGTAAAACCACTGGTCTCGTCCTTTCAGTTCACATCACCAGCACAATAAAAATCAACCTTTAATGATTGTCTATCTGGCTCCTATGAAACAAGAACATGAACATGTAGTGAACACGACGTATGAGCACTAAAGAGAAAAGCTCACCATTGAGAATGTAGTCTGTCAAGAGACTGGGCACTTTATCGCTGTCGTCTCTCATAGCATGTAGAACTGGAACATTAATCAACAAGTCAAAAGTGAGGATTCATCTACAGCAAGACAAACATGATAGTAGAAGTGAAGATCCTTACTCTTGGTCAAGATCTGGAGGTCCTTCAATGGAGGGAGGGTATCCTTTTTTCTCATAAGGGATGACGGTGGTCAAATACTGTAAACAATGAGAGAACAACAAAGAGAGAAAGAGAGCAATTAGATCTGCAACTGAGGCATGGAAGCTGGAGAAGACAACACGCAGAGTTCAGGGGCTTGGACGGAAATGGAGAGTAACCTGTCTTTCACTGCACCCACTCCCAAATGTTTGCCGGAAGCTGTTTTGAATGACAGTGGAGAGTCCCTCCATGCTGAAAGGCTGAGGAGGAAGGAAGAATGTGAGGAAATATAAGAAGAGGGGTAACCTCAAGAAAAGCATACGCAGTTTGTTTGAAAATAAAACAAGAGCAGAATGGAATCCAGGAAGAGAAAGAGCTTTCATCCGAGAAGTGACATTTCGAAAGCTCAGTTAAGACAGTTATAGGCAGACAGGTGATGATTTCTTAAAACGTCACTGTAGTAATAAAGCACTGACCGATCCAGTTCTCTCTGTGAGGCCCTGCGCTGTCCCGGCTCCACCTTTAAGCTTCTTCTTCTTCTTCATCGATTCCCGGTGTTCTTTCTGCCGGTTCTGAACGTCAATGAGCGCTGAGATGAAACTGTTTTTCACCTCTTTCTCAAAGTCCAACTCGTCCCTGATAGCCAGCTGCTGCACCAGTTCCTCTGAAAACCTCCTGATGTTTGCCTCGGCCTCCTCCAGACGCTCCGCCAGCTCTGAAACACTCAGGGCCCTCATTCCTGGACCGCCGGACAAAAACACAGACACAAAACATGAGCTACCGATGAGAATGAGAATCCACTGTAAAATAGCGCAGTGGACACTCACTCTCCTCGAAGCCAGGACTGGACCACTGGATGTCCAAAGAGAGCATGGACAGGTCCGACTGTGAGGGATTGCCCTCTGCCTCGATGTCAGATGAGTCCTGCATCATTTCTTCTATCTCCTCAATTACCTGCACAACAGAGAGGCAGACAACTGAAAATAACTCAGCAACCATCAGTTGTTAAATATCTTTGGGAAATGGACGCATCTGGAATTAACTCTGCTGCCAGGCAGGTAATTGCGTCCTTGTAAGATACCTGCTCCGCCGTGACAAGGGGCTCGTCTGCCAGACAGGGGACAATGATGGAGTGCATGTCCAGCTGCTCCCGCAGCTCCTCCTCGTCCGACAGCTCTGCCGCAACATCCGTCTTTCTCTGGCCAGGAGCAAACAAGAGGGAGGGAATTTAATCATCACGCTAAACCATGGCACAATGAAAATTTGAGATTTGTGATGAACTGAGGAGAGATTTAGCGGGGGATGAAAGGAAAGTGGGACAGAGATGGGGGGGGGGGGGGGGGGGTCACTGGGTCACTCACTGGCTTCTCTTCCAAATTGAATGTGGAAATGTAGAGCGAGCGTGTTCGACACTGATCCCAGTTCACTGGCTTCACATGGCCATGGCTACCGGAAAGAGCATGCCAGATTCTGTGTGGCATGAGAAGAGTACTTATGTATGTGACAAATCACATATTCTGGAAAGAAAGTTCACTCAAGGGTCAGGAAATTTAAATATTGATGATATCATGAAGAAGTCAGAGCCTGGATTTGGTGATGACGTAGCAGCAAATTTGCATTTCAGACTAGTTGTGAGGTGGGATGGATTGTGGGAAACTGAGTGCTTTCAGAGTCTGACACGCATACTAAAAAAAATATACTCCAAATATATCCTGAGATGTGATATAGTATATCATAGATCACATTTAAGCTTGTAAACTTTAAATTAACCTGTCATTTATTTAACAGCGTCATTTATTTCCTTTGTTGTCTTCACATTTTAATACTATTTTTATGAGCATTGTTTGACTGCTTTATGTAATGTAATTTCTTCTCTCATGTTTGTCTGTAATCAATACTTTTTCTCTAATGATTGAAGTAAACCAATGCCTTTGTGTATGAGACGTACTATAAATATATCTGCCTTCCCCAAACTTAAGATCATTACCTTTAATTGGATTGCTCAAGTACTCCAGTATTTATATCAGATCCCTGAAAACAAGCCTATATTATTGTCAAGGATACTAAAAGTCATTTTGTTAACCAAAGAAATACTTTTAAGTGTCACACTTACAATACATCACAATCAAATTAAACAGTTCAGATAGCCAGGTTAAACAATTAAATTTCTGACACTTCAGATGACTTCTTTGAAAATTAAGCTCAACCCTGCAGCATGCTATATCCTCATGGAGATTTTTTTTTTTTTACTTTAATATGCTGAAAGACTAAAACAACACAGTAGCAAAGTGTAGTTAACTTAGACCTACAGGGGCCTTGCTTGATTATTTTCTAGCTGCTAATTTCAGCACACATTCCAGTTTATGTTAGCTGTGGCAGGAATCAACGGGCAACATCGACTTTTAACGCTTGATGCCAATGCAGAAGGATGGAAAAGAGCCGCAGTTCATCAAATGACCACTAGGGGTTGGTTAGTGAATGAGCACTGCAAAAGTGTTGGAAAACAAGGTCTTAATGTTCACATTATCAATGCAAGTGAGACATATGGAAGTAGTCATGAAAAAAATAAGACATGTAAGGTCTTTGAGGTAAACATGCTGATAGCAATTAAATGCACATGTTAAATTGATCGACTAGCTTCTGTGCTAAAATAATGTGCTGCGTTGAAGCCGCTTGTGGAGCCAAATGGTGCTGATTAGTACATATTCTGTTGCATTCCAGTCCACTTGAACTAAGTTTATTTTCCTATCTCAACTTGAATTTGAGCTTTAAATTCACAAATCTGGCCTGCTTTTTTCTGTAACAGTTTAATTCATTGCCATGGATAACCCTTAAAAGGTTTGAAGTCTGCACTACACTATAGTTTTACAAAACAGGGCCCCCAAAAAAGCTCAAAACGGCCCTGTACATTTCCCAAGTATTGATGGTCAAAAAATAAATAAATAAAACTAGCACTTGCCAGTTTGGGTTTTCAGGAGCAGGTGCTTTCACAGGTGATGCTAGCTGTCACTGCAGGTGTGCAACCACTTCTTTAGTTACATGTCCAGCTGCTGGTAACATGCTTGTGTGTGGTTTTTAAACGTGACCTGCAGCCCTGTGCGTGTACAGTTAATGGTAAACATAAAGCCTGCGGACAGGCCACACACACACACACACACACATACAGACACACACACAAACACTCACCCGTCTTTCTCCATCAGAGTGTCTCCGTCCATCACGCTCACTGGAGCGATGCTGTCCATCTGAGCGCTGGTGTTCCTCCCATCAAAGCCGTTAACCGGGTCCTCCGTGGACCCGGAACCGAGACATTCTCCCTGCGGGAAGCCGCTGCCGCGCCGCTCCGTGAGATCATCGTGATCCAGGAGGAGCCGCGTCGCTGCCTCCCCGGCGGCGACGCGGCCTTTCTGCGGGAGCAGTCCTTCCTCTGAAACCCCGCTCTGACCACCGGGATCCGGCCATGCGTCGTCGAACTGTGAGATCGGTTCGGCCATGGCCCGGACCATGCTAATCGGCCCGGGTGGATGATGGATTTGTTGCGGTGGCGCTGGCAGGCCTCCACATCCTCCGTGTCCGCCCGCAGCGCGGCGGCGGCCCACTAGCGGTCACACTCAGGATGTCATCAGCTAGTGGAGACGGACTCAGTGTTTCTGAAGTTAACACGTAGTCCTCAATTAAAAAAAAAAAAAAAAAAAAAATCTTATATAATACGTTTATAAATAAATTCAACAGTTATAGATCCGCAAAGCAACCATGTAAGAACCATGTCAAATAAGTGTAAACAATGTTATTTTTAAAAGCAGAATAAAACTCATTATAATCCTATAAATACCACAGTTGTGAAACAATATGGTCTGGTATGTAGGAGAGAGCGGGAAACAGCGACCTCTGGTGGATGAAGGGAAAGACGGACTTCCAACGGCTTCCTGTTGCCAATGACAACCGAGTCTAAACACACTGAAAGCCACAGGAACTCCGTCTGAACCGGCCTGGAGGACAACGAACAAGTCTGGGATGTTCACATTTTCCACTGAAAAGTAAAATGAGCTCCCCCCTGTCGCTGTTAAAGAAAACAAAGCGCAGCCCCCTGCAGGGCTCTCTGACTGACCGCTGGTATGTTAACAGAAGTGCACAAATGTAATAGCCTAACTGCACTTTTCTTCCAACTTAGTTTCAATTTAATTTCTTAATTCTTTTTCCACAACTGTGAATAGTTATTATGTGGATGTTAAAGATATGCAAACAATTATTTTTGGCCAACAGGGGTAAAGAAGAAGTGCCTCT
This sequence comes from Hirundichthys speculiger, assembly GCA_018398805.1. Taxonomy (NCBI): domain Eukaryota; kingdom Metazoa; phylum Chordata; class Actinopteri; order Beloniformes; family Exocoetidae; genus Hirundichthys; species Hirundichthys speculiger. The sequence goes on from JAGFBZ010000644.1 coordinate 1,553,149, forward strand.
CAGGAGAAATCTGCAACGAGGTAAAAAAAAAAAAAAAATCTTGCAACTCCTCTAAAGCAAAACTATCCTGACATATCCTGAATGTATACTCTTATAATTTACTGCTTATTTATTAATGTGTAGATTTTACTGTTATATCAATAAGAAGCTGAAACACTTTTAACTCTTATTTTTTAAGGCTGCAACCAGGCTGTTTTTGTCCTAATATGGATAAATGTGAGGAATAAATGTGTGCTAAAACCCCATTATCCCAGTATACCCATTACAGCTATACTTAAATTTGACTGTCACGTTTATTCACCTATGACAAAAATAAATTCTCAGAAAGGCTGAATAATCAACAAACGGCTATGGTATTCCTGCGTTATTGCATTTACCCAAAAAATGTCCCATTTATAACTTCTGTTTAAAATTCAAAATCTTGATTTCTAAAGTAAATGTATAATATAATGAATTAAAAAGAAAAAAAAGACTATTAAGTGCAGTGTGAGTTAATTGAACTGCTCATTATCACAACTTTGGCGTCCCTCTTCCTTTCTCTTTTATATCCATTTTTGGCCGTCACACATTTTTATTTCCAGAATTTCAGGAAGCACTGGCCTCTGATGACTCCTCTGATCCCACTCCGCACTTCTCTCACACCTCTGCCAAAGGTACCTCCACCTCAGAGTCCAAAGCTTCATTAAAGAAAGGTATAAACTGAGTTAAGTTACAGTGAAGAGTATATTCTCTTTTTCTGTTGTCATAGACACAGAAAATTCATTTGAATCTCATCCCACTGTTGATTTTCTTAAAAATCAGTTTTTAATTTATTTTTTTTTCTATGCTTGAACAATGCCAACCAGCAGCATCTCCAAGTGACATTGAGCTAATGTCTGCCGTGATGCAGCAAATAGCTCTGCTGGAGAAAACGGTGAAGAGCCAAGCACAGGACATAGAACAAAAGGTGAATACACGCCTCTGGTTTAATAGCGGAGCTATTATATATATATATATATACATATCTACCCAACATATCGAACCCTCACTTTGTGATCTCTTCATTCTTCCGAAGGGAAAAATGATCTCGAATTTGGAAGAGAAGCTGAGGACTCATGAGGAATCAGGTGTATACAAAATGTAAAACCTGTAGAGACCTGGGTTTGATATTGTTTATCAGATTAAAGTGATTCTTACTGCATATCCTTCCTTTGTGTGGATTTAGTAAAAGATTCCCAGAGTGACAGAGATGATCTTGAAAGAAGGTTACAACAATTGCAAAATCAAGTGGATGAAATGGAGGTAAGATGAATCAATAAGAGAATATGGTGTCAGTACTGTAGAGATACAATTTAGCTGTCCTTTATAGAATTTTCTGAGTGACTATGGTCTGGTCTGGGTGGGAGACGGGCCGTCCAGTGATTCAGCAGAGAGCGAGCCGACACAAAGTGAAGACTTCTGGCAGCCAGGTACATGACATTTACGGGTCCTGAGCTCGCCTCCAAATTCTGAGTACAGAACTAAGATTCCACCCTCATGTTGTGTATGTTTCCTTTGCAGGAACGTCTGCAGACACGAGTTTCCACGTGAACTTTGACCTGGTGCTGGAGAGGATCAATGAGCTGAACGTCCTCACAGGGGAGCCTTTTGTGCAAACAACAGTGGCGGGAGCAAAGCTGGCAAAAAAAGATCCTGTTCCACTGAGGCTCTACAGCAACGGCATTGTCATGTTTGATGGTCCTTTCCGCTCTTATCAGGAACCCAGTACCCAGGTTAGCTTCCTGAAACTGTGATGGAAACATCCTGTGCATAACTGGAACATTTTCACATTAAAACTCTCTTTTCTCTGGTTCTTACAGCAGTGCATGCGAGACCTGATGGATGGCTTTTTTCCAGCTGAGCTTCAACAAAGATTTCCAGATGGTGTACCATTTGAGGTGCATCTCTGATTGTTTTGTCTCTCTATTCAAATGAGCACGTCCAATTAAAAATTCTCTGTGTAGGTTCACGACAGGCGACACGAGGAATTTCTCGTCAGGTTGCCATGGGACACGTTTCCTGGTGAAGGACAGGCTGTTTGTGGGGAGAGAGATGAATCATCAAATGCAGTCAGCTCTCAGTTACTGGGTTTGTTCTGCAATATCACTCTGTTGCACTCTGCAGTGGAAATCCTGTCTTCGTTGTCATCTTGTTGTTTCCTTCTTATTCACAGGTAGGAATCTGACCACAGAACAGTTCCTGAGGAATCTTCCAAAGGTGGTAGTCAAGGCTGGTTGGGTGATTGATGTCAGAGACTCCCTGAGGAAATTACTGCACGTGAGCAGCAAATAGGGCTCATTCCATGAAAACTGAACAAAAATTATACCTTTATTTACAGTCCTGCTTTTAACAGTGGTCATTATCTAAGCATCTTCACTAGGGTTCATCTGATAACCAGAGCAGCAGCTCAGTGATACTCATAGACACACCAGCACTGCATGAAACAGTGGAGAGGTAAACAAAATGCTTTCCCCGTAAACTCATTTCTATTTTTTAATTCACTGAATCATGTTACCTGAGGGCGTCAGTCATGTTGATCTAATACCAAGTGTGGTCCAGTTTCCATGTATTTTACATAACGGAAAACATTCCAAAGTTTCTTCAGATTTTTGATTGACACAAGTAAAATAATCTGAATGAATTCCCTTCAATGCAAAGTTGCAGCCACTTTTAGACAGTGAAACTAGAGATTTCATATGTAACATAGTGACAAAGATGGCACGAAGGGTTGAAAAGAAATGAAATGAACTCAACAACTACATACTTGATGTCGAGCATGATTAAACCCTGATTTGGACATGACGACTGATCATGCATACAGTAATCTACAGAATCTTTTTAAAAAGGAAAAAAAAAAACTAGGTCAGGCCACTCTGAACAGCTTGTGGTGGCGCTGAGCAACATATTGCTGGTGAACGCTTAATCTGGAGAGCAAATCTCAAATTGTCATTTCCCATTTCCTCAATATGTTTACAGAAAGCAGACGTTCAACTCTGACAAACCTCCACCTGCCAAAGGCATCATCGCACTGAAGGTGAAGTCAGAAGATGGGAACTATACTTACATGTTGAAAATGTTCCTCTCAGAGACAGTCGGTCACCTGAGAAGCTATCTGGACAAATACAGGTGAGAGCACATCCTCCTGCACTGAGCATCTTTCTGTTTATAATAGTTATAACCATCTGGTTGCTTGCTTTTTTTCCCCCCTCTTCACTGCAGAGGGGGTGGGCTGCCTGGTTATACCATTCACATGCACCCCCAGTGCTGCTTCAACGATGATAGTCAGACGCTCCATTCATGTGGACTCTCTGCAAACACCACCCTCCTGTTGCTGGAAGAGGCAACAATGTGAATCACAGATGGAAGTGAATAAACCTACTGAAGTTTATGTGGGACCTGCAAATGATTTTCTTCCCATCAGCATAGCAAGAAAAAGTGTCTCAGTGAGTCTGGCAGTGAAGCCAGCAACCACTTGACCAAGACCTTTAAATTACACAATAGTGTTGTTAGTTACACGGGCAGTGAGAAACCACTGTGACAGTTTGAGATATCCTCTGTGGAAAAAAAAGCTTAGATGAGGACTCTTTCCACTTGATGCACAACACAGATTAAGCGCATCAGATTCTTATGTAATATGACAGACAGCTATGACACTAAAACTGAGTTTGCTGAGTTTTGCCTGGATAAATTCAAATGATGATGGAGGGAGAAAATTAAAAAAAATCAACATTATATGGTAAAACTAACAGATATTCTTGATACTCCTCTCACCAGTACTGGCACTGCTCTGATCAAAACCTGAACATGCCTGGTGATGGTAAACCAGTACTTAAGGCTGTCTCATGGAATCAATGCAATGGCTGCAGCTCAAAAAAACTAAAATTGCAAGAACTTAACTGAAAACCAAATCTGAAAAATCTTTATTTCTAAAATATGCAATACAAACAAGAACAAAAGTATGAAAATATAAACATCTTTTTCCCTTTTGCAAAACATTTGAGATGTTAAGGCATGCAGAGCCTGACTTTCTAAAGTAAAATCTTGTGCTACTAAAGTTTAAAAAGGTCCCATGAAATGAAAATGGCTTGAACGTCCCTGGGAGCATTGTTCTAGATTATTTTTGTCAAAAACAAAAAAGAAAAGGAAAGAAGTCATTGTTGCATATTTTTACATTAAAATCCCTTTCTCTTTAGATAAAGTGTCAAGTTTTTCCAAATGGCTTATCCTGCACACTGAACAAATATAAAATTACCTCCAGTACTTTGTGATCCATCGAGGGGTGATCCAGCCAACCCTTACAAGCATCATCTCACACATAACACATAACAGGAATTACAACCTAAAATCCACTCCATGGGACCTTTACACATTACGGATGCCAGGTTTTCTAAACACGTTAGCACATTATTACAGCAACACACTAGGTAGACCCTGAAAGCTTTCACACTGAGTTGTCAATGCAAACAGAAAATAAATAATACTGAGAATTAATACTGTCAGTCAAACATTTACCAGTTAACCACTTTTATCAAATGCGAGCCAGCCATAATCAATGTGAAATGAAATCTCCACAGAGCAAATTATGCATAGCTCACCAAGACATATTAGTTTTAACAAATTATCTATTTATCTACCAGGAACATAAAATGTCAGGGCCTCTTCAAGCTTTGCAATATGGCCCACAGTTTTCTACATTCAGAGTCAGGGAATGTAATGACTACCCTACTGGTTGATAAACTGAGAGAAGTGTTATTTTGGAAGAATCAGCTGCAAACAGCCCAAAGACAAAAGGCACATGCTGGTGGTGTTCAGTCAGAACGATGCCTGCAGCAGAGAGGTGTGTTCACGAACATTCACACACTTGCACAACCACTTTGACCAGAGTTTCTTTGGTATTAAAAAGTGTTGTAGGCTTGTTGGTGTGAGACGCTGATTTGGTATTAAACCGTTTAGTTATGTCCTATAGGTCACAGCTGAGTCTAATATTACACCGTTTACCATTTGAAATAATGGCGCATTAGTAACCTTTCTTTGCAAAGTCAGTTAAAAGCATAGGTTAAAATATTCTCAGTTGATTGTCAACCACTTAAGGGCAATTCCCCTAAAGAGGGAAATCAAGTTTTAAATAAATTAAATTTGTGGTACTTCTAGACAACAAGCTATCCACAAGAGTGGAATAGAACATATAAGACTGTTTGGTAACTTACAGCATCATGTCGTAATTTTTAAAAACACACAACGCTTAAAGGATCAAGTATTAGAGGCAAGTTATTTTTTGTTAGCCCTTGGACTGAAATAGATGAACTCACCGAGGGGATAGGAGGATTCTGAGCTACGAGCAGGCTTGAAACTCAACATTCAGTCAGTTGAGGGAAGCAGAAGCTAAACCATTTGGGTTTTCGTTTGTCCTCATTTTAAGAAATTAAAATCCAGTCCTCTTTCTGGCAGTTACTAGGCATGAAGAGCGAGCCTGTGAGATGCCACAGAGGTAAAAAGGGGCTATTGCAAGTTTCCTCCATCACCTGGATGTCAATGTTATTGGGTTATGCAGTTTTCTCCCATGTCCTGAGCATAACGGTCCAGTATTACATTACGTAGTTCCTCAACATCACGACGAAGCTGTTGGGCTTCGACCAGCTTCTTCTGCAGCACATCAGGATCCATCCAGTCTTCATTCTGCTCTGCCATTGCTGGAGGTGCTGGAAAAACAAGAAATAACTGGCTTCATAATGCATTCAACCCCAGTTTTTACATAAAATAACAGTTTAAGCATTTTCATATATTATATTACCAATAAACATCAAGAGTCAAGTTTAGACAGTGCTTACAAGTGAGACCAAGCAGCAGAGAGAGATTGGGGTCTTGTCCCTGGGCTCGCTGGGTCAGAATGCTGCACACGGAGCGCAGGTCACTGAGGCAGGAAGCGATCTCTGAGTGCAGTCTTTGTGTGAGATGAGCTCCTGCTGGCTGGAGGACAGAAGAGGCCTGGTTAGTGCTCCTCTGCTCTGGATCGCTCATTCGCTCCTGAAGTGTCAGATTCTGCTCCATCAGTTCCTGGTTCTGGGCCGACAGCTACAACAGTAAGCGGCATCAGTGTTAGGAAATTGAACAGTCCAAGAGCTCACAGGCTCTACACTGTATCAATTTAAGAAACATTTTTTTTCCTGAGTTAGTCAATCATACCTCTTTCATGGCTGTGTGGAGCTCTAACACATTCTGTTCTTTGGCCAACACCTCTTCTCTGAGAGCCTGAGAGCTGCTGTCTTCCTGAGATATCTGCTCCTCCAACGCCTGCAGATACACAAAGACTAAAAGTGTTAGTGCTAAAAAGGATACGATTCACATAATCTCTCTAATTCAATGTGTAAAGAGAAAGACCTGTATCTGGGAGCCAAGCTGTTCCATCATTCGATGTTGCTTCTCAATAACCTAAAGAAACATAAGGTTAGCTTTTAACAAATTCAAAAACATTTAACTTTCAATCAGAAAAAAAAATATGGATCTACTGTGTTAGGATCTGGAGGTTTGTGAAATGAGGTTGGAAAACTTAAACTTCATCAAATTCTTTTAACTATCCATAAAGATGAAAAAGCTGACAGCTTCAGAGCTCATTAAGTGTTGACTCATGAGTGCCTTTCCATTATTATCTAAAGGAGGAGCTCTTTTAAACTTTGTGATATTTCCACCAAATGCAGCAAAATGCATATAAAGGTTTTGGCATCACAGAGATTAACCTGACAAAATGCTTAAAAATACAATACTGTTAATTTCCAGAAAGTGCTTCATTATAGCTGCTGTTGGAACTAGAACCTGATGAGTTTCATAAAATATGATATATACCATATACCTCATTAAACATACACAGACCTTTTTGAGTCTCTGCTGCTCCTCTCTCAAAGAACTGTTCTCGCCCCTGAGTTTTTCAATATCCAGACAAGGGAGTCTGGCTCCATCCTCGAGGCCTTGCTTTACACGCTGTTGCATACTGACCACAGAAATAAAAACACAGAACAGTCATTATGCAGCAGTCTTACTGTTTCTTTGTACACAGGGACAGAAGAAGATTCACATGCCTACATGGAGGACGGTACACTGTGTACATACTCAGTTATAGTTGTCAGGAGGTCTCTCTCCCTGCGTTTCTGCTCCTCCAGCTGTGTGTCTTTGTCTCGTATTTGTGAGCGCATCGTTTCCAGGCTGACGTCCAGGTCTCTAACTTTCTCTTGTAGCTGATCAGCTTGCTGTTCGGCCTCTAAGAGCTAATTCAAATGACACACAAAACTCCATGCTCCATCACTTGCACATTTTGACCCAAGTATAACAACACAGTCTCAAAGTAGAACAGCTCTCACCTGTTTATTCTGTTTCTGGTAGTCCTCCATGGTAGGCAAGTCAGCGAGGTAGCGTTCCAGAGTCTCAATACGCTGCTGGTTTTCCCTCTTCAGCTCTGTCTCCTTCTGACATTTTTTCTTTAGGTTGTTGATGTGCTTGTCTCGACTTCGTATCTGCGAACATTCACGAAAGGTATTACAGTCATTTGTGTAATACAACCAAGAGAAAAATTGGACTTAAAAATGAATGAGAGTGCTTAACCAAAGGGTGGCCTCAGAGAAACCACTTTAACTGCTTTCTCTCATCTTGCTCAATAAAAATAAAAATGTGGAAGTGAATTTGTAAAGACCCAAAAATCTATACCTGATATTTAAGATCTGACTGATTTATGTACTAAGTTCGATGGTGATTTTTTTTTTTTTTAAATATATCTACAATCTGACTAATCTTTTTCTCTTACACTAAGGTCTTCTGGGTTCAAACATTACATGTCGTTTTCTTTTTTAACATCTCTTGAACAGCTGCAGGAAAAAATTAACAAGATTAAAAAAACAATGTTAAATTAATTGATACCAAAACACAAGCAAATGTCATTATTATTTGTCAATGTCTTTTTTCCTCCTTGCAATTTTGTGGTTTTCTAACTTGCAACATTTGGGTTTCGTCAGAAGTGTTAGGTAAGTACAAACCCTCTCTTCCTGTTTCTTCATCTCCTCTGCATGCCTCTCGCAGGCTTCCTTCAAACTTTCAGTGAGTCGTCGTGTCTCGGCTTCAACTGCCCCCAGTCTACGCTCTGCTTCTGCTTTCTCCAGGGCAACGCAGTCAGGTACGTTCGGTAAACTGTGCCCTTAGGAATGCATTCTCCCTTTGAGCCTCCTGCAACACCACCATGTGATATAAAAGGATTCAATTCAGCCCCTCCCCTGGTGTGAACAGCTTGTCAGGGTGACTAACGGTGAGAACCAGAGTTGTGGGAACTGCAGCATGTTTTTACTAACCTGGAGTCGTAACATACACATGTCCCCAAAAGTTGCCCCTCGGCCCAGGAGGGCTCCATGGACCTGCAACTCACTTTCCCTCAGACGCTGCTCCAACTGAGCCATGTGCTGCTTTTGTCTGCATTAAAACAAAATTCAACCATCATCAATACAAGAATAGTGGATTATGAGTAACCATCAGGTCAAAAATTTAATCCAAGATAATTCATCTTTACCTTACTACTGTATTAACTCAAGATTTCCTGAATTCTTCAATGTTATTATGGTGACACAATGACTCCCTTACCCTCCACTCCTCCAAACAGTACAAGCATAGACAGTAAAAGCTGTTGGAAATACTTGCCTTTCAATAACAAGCTCCTTCTCTTTTAGTAGGCTCTCGCTGGCTTTGACCAGAGCGTGACACTTGCCTGACTCTGAGTGCAGTGGTGATGAGTACAAAGATGGATACTGACCCACTCCTGCATTCATTAACTGAGAGGAAAGAAACCAAAACAAAAAAAAAAAATTCAATGTCACTGACAGTTAAAGCTGGATTATAATGTTGCAACGCATACAATTACTGGCAAATGCACAATTTTGATTATATTATATTCTTTTCCATTGGCACAAGGCAGGTGACGGCACTAGGAAAAAAAAAGTCATTCTAAGAGCTGGATACCAGCCCTGTTCTTCTAATCTAATGTTGGTTGATTAAGTCTGGAATTTATTGGTAGCAATTAAATACGGTTCTCAATGTCAAACAAACGTCAAAATAAATAATAGTAATGCATTTGCCAGGATTTACTGTGGAAAATGTTATTTTACTTTTAACAAGTGAGCAACATTGGTTTTTACTTAAATAGAAACGTACCAAGGATTTCTTTCACAAGGTCAAGTACGGAAGTATATATGGCCATTTATCCTCAGGTAGCTTTCATTTACAATTTGGCTCCTAACAACTATGAAAAAAGGATAATTGAGATTAAACAACAACTGTACTGTATTTATTTCTTTTTCTTAAACAATTGATGTTCTTGTCTTTTGTTATCTAACCAGAGCCTTTTTTTTCTTCACTGATGTGCCTTTGGCCCTCCCTAAAGGTTGACAGGCTGCCTCCTCTTTTTTTTTCAGTTTGAACCAAATGGTAAAAAAAAAAAAAAAAAGAAAGAGAGGAAATTTATTTAAGAGATAAGTGTGTGAGTATATGTATGTGTGTGTATATATATATATATATATATATATATATATATATATATATATATATATATATACACATATACACACACACACACACACACACACACACACACACACACACACACATTTTTAAAGATAAATGCACCATGGTTTGGCATCATCATTAATTGTCTTAAATAATTCTGATCTCGATATTAACAAACACTGGGTCCAATGAAGCCCAACACTGAAGTATTCTGTCCAGTCTTAATCACTCATTAAGCTTCTTAATAGATTAGGAGCAACTGAGCAGCAGCTATCTAACGTTAGTTAAGCATTCTACAAACTACTACAGGGAGGCAGGAAAAACATTAACATCTCCACAGACCAACATCAAAGCATCTCCTGTTAAGGAAATGTAGGATTTTATTCATCAAAGTTGAGATAAAATTCATCTGCTGGATGGTGCAGGATTGTCTGAGGTCCTTGAGATTTTAATTTGTCTGATTGATTTGACATATCCTGCTTTAAAGTAGGACAGAGCGTCTGTGTGCCTTCAGGCTTCTTTTAGTGGCACGTTGTTTTTCCAGTGTTGACCTATTTTCATACTATTTGTACTGGAACTTCATTTCTGTACAAAATTCAAAGTTCTAAATAACCAACTGCCCCACATGGTTAATCTGATACTTTTAACTTTTCCACAGAGAAAAGCTTTTCACTTACTTAAAGCAAATAATTTTTTTGGAGTCTAGCCTTTATACTACAGACATCCCTGTACATCCCTACATTATAATGAATCAGAAAAAACTGAAAATGTTCTGCACTCACAGAATTGCTTTTGGGCATCAAATGGTATAATTCTCTGTTCAGAACAGATACTTGCCTGCATTTGTTCCATTTGTAGGCGTAAACTCTCAAGCTGTTGTTTTTGTTGCCAGTTAGAGAGTTCACTAGATCTGTCCTGCCGCAAAGGATCATAACCCTTGGGGCCAGTATGTTCTCTCAGCAGAGCCTGTGTCTGTAAACTGAGAGGGTTTGCATAAAGTCCAGTAGATCCGGCTGCTGCACCAGACTGACCACCCCTCTGATTAGAGGGCTCTGCTGTACCGGAGAGGCCAGACCTAGCTTCTGGCAAAACCTTGTAGCTGTGCTCCAAACCTCCTCTGTAGATGTCAGACAGACAGTCTGCAGTGTCTCTAATACCAGCCGTCTGTAATCGGAGCCTTACATCTGGACATAGGCCTCCCAACAAGGTTGACTGGTTTAGTGTAGGTTCCACAGCAGGAGTGTCAAACCTCTGGCCTTCATCCAACTGAGTGTGATCTGTGGGGAAAAGTGAGTGGTCCAACCCATTGACAAGACTACGGTAGCGGCTCAGGCAGTCTGGCCTGGGTCCAATGTGATCAACACCTATACCGGCCTGACCATCCAAGTTGGGCGAGGATGCTGATTTGGAGAGGGAGGAAGACTTTGACGTGGAACCACTTGGGGTTCTTGAGCCAGAGGAAGACCTGTGACCCTCAGCTGAGGACAAAGAGTCTTCCTGGCCATACGGCTGGGGCTTTGAGGCCGGGGTGCCGGCCGTGGATGGCATGACATGTGCAGTGGGTATGGGGATCTGACTGCGAATGGGCTGGAAAGAGGGGCTGCTGCTGGAACTGCAGAAATCTTGAAAAAAAAAATAAGAGGAAAAACGCAATTAGAAATTAAGTGCCATTTTTTCACAATTTCATATGCAAATGTATCTTGTTGGTGCATGGTATGTAGAGCACTACTATACTCTCTATTTTCAGTAAGGGAAATAAAGAAGAAGCAGCTAGGTTTATAAGTAGCCTACTTAAATGATGAAGTGTCACAACTGAAAGAATTAACAGGCTCTGACTGAATCAACCCAGGGAATAGGCTTATAATAGACCTAAACTAAAGCTCGGGATTACATAAAGGAAATATGTTAAGAATCTCTGTATTAACGAAATCAGTATTACCATTGGTGTATACCTAAAACAATTACAATGCAATATTAATAATTTGCTGCAGAAGAACTTAAGAGCAAAGGGGCTTCACTTTCAAATTTGTATAACCTTTAGTGATGATGCTCTTGATAACATACAGGGATTAGTGCCCTCGAATTACATAACAGAGAACATACTGATCCCGCCACGTTGAGCATGCTCAAACACAGTCACCTGAAATGTTAATTTCAGATTAAATTATGCTCACAAAGAATTTCAGGAAGACATAAATACTGTTAAAACCAATCACCAGACATATCCACAAGCCTCATCATAACTTCTGCTTACATATCAGTTTTCGACAGACAGCATTACAAACCTGAGAGAGACCTGTTGAAGTCGGAGAGATGGGAAGGCACTCGATGGGAAAAAATATGTTTTTAGCTTTGGCATTTTTTTTCTAAAGCTGAGCTAAGGTAACTATAAATGTAGAACGCTGTAAATCACAACAAAATGCAATCTTCCGCATTTCCAGGAAGCCCCAAAACAACAACTGAAGCTTAGACTGACAGCCGTGAAGTAAGCAGGCCCAGTGCCCAAAGGTGTATTGTCCTCAGACAGTCAAACCAGCCTGTACCAAGCTCCAAGCAAACACATACAAGCAGGCATACACAGGAAAGGTTAGAGGTATTTATAGCCCACCTCTCAAGTTACAGAGTGATCCGTGGGTACCGCTTATTTAAGCACCTTGCCTCCTCCCACTGTAACACATCACACGTGTCCATCCAAAGTCACACACTGCATGGGGTACTTTTTCCTTGTCTAGTTTAAAACCTGTCATTAAACCACTGAGTAAGGAAACATTCAAAAATAAGGCAGAAAACTGCATTTTCAAGAACATAAAATCTCTTTTATGACGTTCTCTTAGCACATACAAAAAGCCTTTAGGCTTCACTGATTCATGACTGGCTGGAACAAGTCTGAACTACTATGTAACAAGAACATTCTATAAATGTTTGCTCTGAAGACATTCTTGCCTTTGGAAATGCATAGTCCATCACTAATATGGACAGATTGTTTGTACTTGTTCATTTTTAAAAAGCCAAGTACACAAAATACAAAAAAACCTCCTCAAAACATTTTACACGAGTGATTATTTTGATTGAATTGAGAGTTTGAAGGTGCAGTAGGGATGTAATGACATGGAAAATTTCATATCTCGATTATATTGACCAAATTATCACGGTTTACGATATTATTGCAGTATTCTTAATTGCTGTACAAATGTCCAAAAACACATACATTAAGCTAGCAGTGATTTTATTTTTTTCTTTCCTTAAGAAAAAAAAACTATTAAGCAAATCTATTAGCGTCCTCTTCTGATAAAAATCGAAAATGAAACCTAACACTGTCTGCAAATTTCTGCTTCAAATCAGCACCTACACTTTCAGAAAGATAAGATGAAACATCCCTTTTGTTTTATGTAAAAGACTGGAAACACAGAACCTGAAGACTTGCTAGATTGCATGAGCCAGAGGGAACTAGTGACATGAGAAGCCTGCTCAAGCTTCAAAGAGAAGTTAGCACAAGCTACATGGAGAAGATAGCAGAACCAAATAGGAGAAGCTATGTGAAAGCATTTTTCTGCTGTTGTAAAGATGGCAGACACAACATGTTCTAATTATGACTGTGATACCACAAAATTAAAGATTCTGTAAGGCATCACGTCTCGCCCAAAAATACAAAACTATGCCATATGACCATTTAGTTTGTTTGAAGACAATGCTGTGTCCTAACAAAAATACCAGAGGGGACACAAGTCCACAGTCTTAATTTCTAAGATAAATGACTAAATAACCCTAACTGAACCATCAACTGGTTTTTGCCATCAAAACTAATAAAGAGTTAAAATCCTCCAACTTTCGTGTAGGCAAGACCATGAGTACAAACAGGCATGTTTGTAAACGGGTTTGCTTCCTTTCTTCTAATTCACTTTCTGAATCCGTTCTTGCTCTCATTTGCAAAACCTCCATTCAAGCAGCGAGTGCTTCAGTAAACAAGGCTTCAGCCACAAGCTGCAGCAGCCAAACTTCCTGGCACCGACATCTTACTGAAGATGTTTAAGTGCAAGCGTGTGCTTCTCGTGTGGCTAGCTCATGGGTCTGCACTTCTGAGTTAGAATCACTTATTTTATAAGCCATTTCACTGTTTTACTGTTTTACAGGTCTCATTATTTTTAGAGGAAGCTTTTAGTGTCAGCATTGCAGAAGCTATAACTCAAATTGTAAAACATTTTTTAAATAGCTCCTGCTTGAGGACTATCATGCTTCCTAGCTTGATGGGAGTTGATATCTATAGCAATAATACATCAAGTATGTGTACCGTGATAGGTTGAACATGATCTCAACACCAGACAAAAAGAATAAAAAGTAAACATCTGCGAAAAGTCATAAACAATTGTTTTTGAATGCCAGTTTCTGAAAGCTAGAACTAAAACAGAGGAATGGAACAACTACAACTATGAAACCCTGGATTTATTGAGTCGGCATGTAACAGAGGAATCAGAGAGATTTTCACTCGTCTACCACCCACTGGTTGCCTGTTATGTCACTTCGGCATTTTTATTTGCAGTGCAAATGTAAGCAGTGAAAAAGCCTGCAGACAGTATGTTGGAGCGCCCCAGTATCCCCACTCGCCTTAATTCTCAGAGATCTCCTGAAACTGCTTGCTCCAAACATGTCTAATACTGGCCATAGCATTATATAGCAGCACTGCAAAACAAAGGGCACAACAGTGTCATCTGCTTGGGGGTGGAGATGTGGGTGTAGCCACATTAGCATATTCATGGTCCTCACTCAGTGAAGAAAAAGATGTCCAGTCATACCCCCAAGTCATTTCAAGGTCATTAGAGGGCTTTTCCAGGCCAAAAAGAAAAAATAAATGTACAATATGTAGAACACAGATTAATTTTTTTGAAGGTTAATAACTACTGGAGGGAAACTTGAGCACCATGGTAACATGAGCAGATGATAACAAGCTTGGTCATGATTTGATTAATTGCAACTTTTATCCTTTCGTGGAATGTTGCTTTGCCAAGGGGAAGCTGACAGTCCCCTTTACCAGGCTTGCCAGTCGCCCCCTTTTCACACTGCACTGTCTTGAGGGCTTGCAAAGAATCAGTTCTTTGGAGGACATATACCAGTTTTACTCCACATCTTCCTATTGGATATTTGTGAGTAGCAGAGATTATTTAATGTGCAATATTAACAAGAAGAGCACAAAAACATGCATCAATTTGTATCAGAAAGACCTGCCTACCTTAAGTACCAGCTTTTGTGAGGTTTAAATCCTACAGTGTTGATGCACTTCTGACAAATTTTCAGTGAATTATTCCACAGCTTTTCCTGTGGAAACAGGGACCACCCATCCCCAGTGACCATCCATTACGAGTAACCTTTCAGTCCATTATTTTTTTTTCCCTCATTTAGAGAGTAAAAGAACAGTGCATAAACACACAGAGCATGTCCATTTGCATTATGTGCTTCAAAGCATAATAAATGTGTTGGAGAATAAAAATAAATAAATAAATGTGACTTTCCACACCAAAGGCAAGGTCCAGTTCTACTCAATCTTTTCAAAAGTGATATTTCAACACCTTCCTCCTCTCAATAAGCCAAAAAACCCAGGACCGAAGGAAGCACATTTGTGTCAGGTTTGGCTGGCACTTTCATCCATTTAAAAATTGACACCCACTTTGGGTCAAAAGTTGAGGGTGCATGATATTGGATACTTGCTGATATATTTTAAACAAATTTTTGCAGATTGCCGATGCTGATATAATCCACCAATGCTTCTGATAAGGTACGTATAATACCAACATTAAATCAACATTATTTACCTTAGCCATGCTAACCATGGCAGTCATTTCATATCGCCACTGAGGCACCACCGAAACACAATTAGAGAGCGGACGCCCTGCGACCAGGATGATTTACTGCAGATCCTGAAATTATTTCAGCGGCTTGCCTTAGCCGCTTATGAGCTGACACACAGGTCACTCAGCTTCTTTACTCAGCTGAAGCCCGAAATGCCATCAGCCAAGTCAGGCAACAGCTCCACATCGGACCAGCAACGCTGCATGGCTAACAAGACGAATTGCTCATGGTCCTTTCAGGACTCTTTGAAGCAGAATTATGCAGGGACCTAACTGGTCTTTCCGTAGTGAAGCCCATGGTGGACCGCAGCTTTTGCTTACAGCAGAAGAGAAACCAAAATAAACAAAATGAATTATCATCCCTGGGCTAGCAGAAGCTAAACCAGCCAAGTTAAAAACAGCTAACTGGTGGACACATTTCAGCTAGTTTCTCAGCATTGGTGCTCCCGCCTCTTTGAAAATTGGTGTTGAGCAGTTTCAGAAAAAAAAAAACACAGCAAGCTTGGCAGAAAAATAAAAATCGGCATAGGATCATCTGCACTTTATGTAGATGCTTCCTTTTAAAGGGGTTTATTGGCAGATACCGATGTGCCAATGTCATTGTGCATCCCTAGTCAAAAGCATTTTCCTTCACCAACAAATAGCAAAATAAATTAACTCCACAAGCCCTCTACAAATTCTGTACAGAAAAAAAGACTTTGAGGCAGAGTATGAGGCAGCATTTCTCACTATGTTACACAACTGTTCTCAACTAATCTCTTCTCCTTAGAAGACAGGGATTTCATGATAAACATTTTTGCAGAGCATAATTATTCAATTATGTGCAGGTGAGGACTTCCGAGAATTGCTGACGTCCTCTTGATGCAAGGTAACATGACACAAACAAATGGCAGAGGAACAACAGTCAAAAGTTCCCACCTTCTGTGCTGTCGGATGCTGAAGTGCCAAGACCAGTGTCCCCACTGTCCGATGTTCCAGGCCTGCGGCCAAAACGGCTTTGAAACTTCTCTGACACAGCTGGCGTCTGCCACTCCATGTCAGCAAACCGAGCTAATATATGTGTCGGGAAAGGCACAATGGCAGCAAAGTGTTATGTCAACACATTTAATTGAAGCAACATTTAAGTGTTTTGACAGCTGAGAGTCAACATACCAACTGGTTTGGATTCAAAGTATCTCTGTGAGGTTGTCATTCCATATGAGCCAAAATCTCCTGAGAGAAAGATAGAAAAATGCACGTATGTTTGACACACTTAAAAGATATTTGTTTTCTTTCCAAGAAGCACTTATTTTGACAACCGGATCACCAAGTAAATTATTTGAATAATATATGTTAAAATTTGCTGATCACTGATTTCACCCAATATCTAAACATTTGAAAGCATGCTTAACATTTAATCAACTGAACCAACATTTAAAGAGACTGGTGTAGCTGAGATGCCCAGTAAACAAGACCTCTCCTTCATGCTGAACAACACCAGCGGGACAGTTATGTCATTGGACTCAACAGCTCTTAGCTACTGACTAATTTAGTCACCCATCAAATTCATTTGCCCCTTAACAACCACCACAGAGTAGTCTGAGATACAACAAAAATAACAACATGACCACATGTCTTACATAATCGCTCTCCCAAATACTTGTATCAGTAGCTATATGAATCCGTTTATTTGTCCTACACGAATAAGACGCCAACTGATGACTGCAGGAGATTCAGATACCGCCCAGTTGTTAAATCTAATCCCCATCTAAAACTAATTCAATGAAGGAAATGACTCGTTTACCAGTCAAAACGGGCTCTGAGCTAACCACGAGTAACAGCGTTACTTAATTTAAATCACTAAAATGATTGAACATGCAACAATCCTTGCTACCCAGCTCTGTGTGGTATTAAAACTAAAATGTATTTTTTTTTATGTCTCTCCCCATCGTTCATATTTTAATCATGTACTGCGCTGCGCTGCACCGTTAACCATTTCAGCTAATCCGCGACAAATCCGTTTCCGTCGAACAAGCTAGCTAACAGCTAACTTAGCGTTGCGGTTTACTCGGCGACCGGAGTTCCTCTCTCCTGTGACAAAAAGCTTCTGTGTTTGAATTCACGCAGAAAAGCGTCTTTTGTCGAGGCCAAGAAAATATGCACCCTACCTTCTTTTCCACATAAATGCCGACCGCTGAAATAAATCTCGGTTTCAGGTAGAAAATGATGTCGAATCTGTTCCATCCACTGCTGCTGTTGTTCCGCTGGCCAACTGATCCCCGCTCATGGCAAGCAACCCAACCGAAGACACAGTGACAGCTCGTTTAATATCACAGCGCTGCGCGGTGAGCTGTGGAGGTTCATCTACTGGAACAAACCTCAATAGACTTGTGTGAAACTGTCCCAGGATTTCGGGTTTTAAGAGAGTACGCGTTTTTGGTGTATACTTTTGCAGGCAACAACACAAATACTCCGAGCTATGTGCTTTATGAGACTATCACAAAGATTGCAGTCTGTCACATGACTAAATATCACTATATTGACACAAAACGAGCTAACCTAACAAAGACACTGAGAACGCTAGAATATCCAAGAAGTGGGTTTTTCAAAGGGTCCGACATGTAAATATATTAAGGAATTATATTTAGCTGTCTCCCAATAAACATTATTTAGAATAGGTAGTTTTTAATTCAGTGGATATTTAGAAATGATATACTTAACTTATTAACAACATTTTAAACACAGCTGAGTGAAGTTCGTTCATACCATTCTTGTAAGTGAAAATACCACAAAGGCTGATACTGTTGTTTGTTGGTTAGTTGATTTTGTTTTGTTTTTTATTTTGTTCTGAAGAAAATTTGGACATCAACAACACATTGAAACCTAACCTCTAGACCCTGCAATGACACGTACAGGGAATTGTAATATATTTCCAACAGATTTCAGGTAGTTTTTGATGCATCTGAAATGAATGTGTATGTATTACTGTAATTTTTTGTATATCAATAATAACTGTGTCTGATTATAATTTCATGGTAGATGTGTTGTTTCTATTAAGCATCTCTTCACTACACACCAAAAGACACCTGGCACCGTTATCATAAAAAATGTAATGTAGTTAAAAATGAATTTACAATTCATATTATTCTGTATTCAGTCCGATTTATTTCCATTAGGCTTTTTCCTATCGTTGTGGGAAAAAAAAAAAAGAAAATCCACTCAAAAATGTATTGGTGAAAACGAAAGTTACACCAATTGCAGTTGCATACTAAATGCTTTAGTATCTGACAATCTCCTTTAACAAATCAATAGATACATTTTATAATCTGCCAAACGTTTTACAACTGACCATCTAATGTTTTAATATAACTTAGCCTTATCAAGTCATAAGATGATGAATATTAGGTTGTTGCACGCTATGCACTGCCAATTGTCGGATTTTATTACGTGTCAAATGATCTACATCAGTGTTATTATATGTTATTCTGTTTGGTTAAATTGTTAAATCAGCTATTGTACTCCCTCTGCCTCATCATTGTAATGGAGGATGCATTTATTCTGAAATGAAAGTGTACCGGAAGTATTTTTGTCTGTTTTTATCAGGCGGAACCAAGTCGCCTTCTTATCTCCGGTGGGAGGAGGGTAGCGTTCAAGTTAGAGAAGGTGTTGGCGTAAATCTCGTCAACAAACTCTTATAGGGTGTTATTTATGGCTTTTGGTAAATGGACATTTCTTACGAGAATCGGTTTTAGTTTAACGAAGGCAGTGAGATTTATTCAGCTGTCATAAATCGCAGCTGAAATGTCGCAAATGTTTACATTACGCGGAGTGGACGTTTTGTTTAGCTAGCAAGGTAGCGCTAGTGCGCTAACGCCAGCTACTTGGTGAACGACAAGTCTATTAAAGGCCCGGTGCATATGTGGCTAACGATTCTGGTAGGATAGCGGCTCTTAATCTTTATTTGATTGGGAAATAGGCAGTTGTTTGGTTGACAGATCTGCAGTGCTAACAGTAGCTAAGCCGCTAATGAACTAGGTTTGTTGATGTTGGTTGACGGGAGTAAACACAGGCTGTGGCACTGGTCTGCAGACCAGCTAGCATTATCAGAGATTTTTATGCATAGGTTAAGGAATAGACAATGATCCAAGTGTCTGATGTTAACCTTTCACAGTTACAACATTACTTAGTTACACTGTCTCTCCTGCTTGATCCATCCTGCTTCATTGCTTTCATTGTCTTGACAGTTCAGTCTGATAGGGGAGCTAATGTCACCTGAACTCTGAGCCCTGACTACTTCAGCCCAGAAATTGATAAATATTTTTCAGCAAGACCATGACGACTGTCAACATCACCAAGGGATATCCTTCACAGACAAATCAAGGTGAGAAGACACATTATATCAGCGTAAATGAGCAGAGTATGCTCATGATCATAAAGCAATTCATTATTGTTTCTTCTGCACTGATTGAGAATTTGATTTATGTCTTCAGGATAAGAGAGCATCTGGCTTCCAAAGGTTCTACCATGTGACCGATCCTTTTATAAAGAGACTTGGACTGGAGGCTGAGCTTCAGGTTGTTAATAACATGGAGCTTTTTTTTTTTTTACCCCTCTTTTAAAATTCTCCTTTCTTCATATAAATCTAAATGGCTGTGAAAAGGAAGGGAAACATGACAGGATATTTTAGTGTATCTGTTGCTCTGTTTCAACAGGGCCATACTGGTTGTGTGAACTGCTTGGAATGGAACGAACAAGGAGAGTAAGTATTTGAAGCCTAAACTGTGCTTATGATTACTCACTTGTGACAAAGCATGCTGGTTTTCACTTTTTTATGGTTTTAATCATTTTATGTCTTTACATGGATAATAAGACATCTAGTTGTACTTTTAAAGAAGAATTAACATCCGTTCATTTATCTGTCAATGTTTCTGTGTGTACACCTATATAGTTTCTCACTTTCTCTATTGTCATTATCTTTATCAGCGAAAAGCACAAACCTTGCTCACTTATTTTACATGTTATATCTTTCCAGTTTATACCAGAATAATCCACTTATCACATTAATGTGTCAAAACCTTATATGGGTTTTTTAAAGCAGAGAATGAAATTTTACATGTGAAATACACAGGCAGAAAATTACTAGTTTCGCATGTGTGTGCAACACATAAAATGTGTTATTGCTATATACTCTGTGAACACTGTAATTATCACAAGGATACTGTGGAGTCTCTGTGGTCCTCCAAATTCTATGTATACTCTAAAATATAGCTCTGTAAACTGTTAATTTACATCAAGTTTAGCACCATTGTGGTTCAAAAATACCCAATTTAAATCACCACCTTTATTTTACACAGACACACACACACAAAACAAAAGAAAAACAAAACTTAGTTCCTTAAGGTAAGGGGTTAGAAATCCACCAACAGTTTACTCAGCCTATTACAGCTGCTGATACTTTTGTCCTAATGGTTAATCTTGTGGCCCAGAAGTAATAATGATGTAATAAATTGCAGGGTTGGTACTTTAAATAAGTCTACCATTGTACATTATATCACAACTGACGTTGGAGGATTTTAGATAGCATCGGTCTTGAATGGACTAAATAAATGTTGGTTGATTCTCTTTGTGTGTTCAGTCTTCTGGCTTCAGGGTCAGATGATCAACATGCCATCATCTGGGATCCATTTAGACACAAAAAGCTTACAACTATGCACACAGGTCATGCAGCAAATATATTTTCTGTGAAGGTAAGGAGAACTAATAGTGAGAAGTCACGTGGGTGAAATCAATAATGCTGTGTTTGCTTACATGATAGTGTAGCATTAAGGCAGTACTGTGAGAAAAAGTAGAGCTCTTCTTTGTATTTGTAGATTACAGTGTTAAGACATGTTGCTTTGCCTTTAAATCATATACTGAAAGGAAGAGAAAAATGTTAAAGAGTACAATAATATGATAGTTTTGCTGTAAGTTATTGAGTGTATGGCAGCAGCCTAGAATTGAAACATCAATATGTTTTTTGTCTTTTTAACTGATCTATCAACATGTCAGTCTGTGTTACTGTGTTCTGTGTTACTAATAACTAGATTTCTATATCCCTCTGAAACATTGTGTCTGTGGTTGTAAATTTATCCTGTTGTTATCTGTCCATGCAGTTCCTTCCTCACTCCGGAGACAGAATCTTAATAACAGGTGCAGCCGACACAAAGGTCCATGTGCATGACCTGACGGTGAAGGAAACCATCCATATGTTTTCTGATCATACCAACAGAGTTAAACGCATCGCAACTGCACCCATGTGGCCTAACACCTTCTGGAGTGCTGCGGAAGATGGCATCATCAGGTAAGATCTCAGGTACCAGAAATGAATCATAGTCAATGAAAAGGACCATATTTAAGGCCATTTTTGAAACTGCGTTCTATAATACTTGTTATTTTGCCAAAATGTAGTCTGCAGAATGCAGTGTATGAGGAATTTTAATACCTGCTGGGAAATGGACCACAAATGTCATGGCAAAGTACAAATTACATTTCCTTTGCTGTGGCATGACTACGTACAGCACCTATTTGCACAGTGAATAATATGTATAGAACAGATTCTGTGGTTCTGAAAATTGCCAAATTTTACCATAGTTTTTTTTTTTTTTTCTTTTGTCATTTTCTCCTTATTTGCTACAGACAGTACGACCTGCGGGAGAACAGTAAACACTCTGAGGTGCTGATCGACCTGACAGAGTTCTGTGGTCAGCTGGTTGAAGCCAAATGTCTAGCAGTCAATCCACGGGACAACAACTACCTGGCTGTGGGAGCCAATGGGCCTTTCGTTCGTCTCTATGACATCAGGATGATTCACAACTACAGGTGAAATGGGTTCTTGGCTTCATTAATCGGCAGTCACTTAAATGTGAAGCATCTCGGTTTTGGTACTTGCCTTGACAACTGGATTGCAAAGCTTGTTGTGTTTCTTACAGAAAATCTTTGAGTCAGAGTACATCTGCAGCTGTACACACATTCTCTGAGAGGCAGAAGCCCATCCCAGATGGTGCTGGACAGTATTATGTAGCAGGTGTGTATAAATATAAATTGTATGGTATCACATTAATTGACTGACTGAGAACAAATTACACAGAACACAAATCAGGAAATTCAGTGGTTGCAGAATAGTTGCCTGAGAAGGATGAGTTTGAATATCATCTTCTGTGTGAATGCTTCAGGGCACCTGCCGGTGAAACTCTCAGACTATAATAATCGTCTGAGGGTCCTGGTGGCCACCTATGTTACCTTCAGTCCAGATGGCACTGAGCTGCTTGTCAACATGGGAGGGGAACAGGTAATTAGTTTTTAAACAAACAAGGGAAGATGAGAGGAATTATCAGTTGTCATTTGTTTTGTGTCCTATCCTTCACTCACCAAGGCATTCTTTTTAGTTATTTGTTAATTTGATTAATGCTTCTTTCAGGTGTATTTGTTTGACTTGACATTTAAGCAGAGGCCATACACCTTCATGCTTCCTAAAAAATGCCAGTCCTCACCAGGTAAATTTCTGCCACAAAAGTGAATAGTGCCTTACTCTTGTCTATATTATATTACCAAACAGTGTGTCTTGGTAATCTCTGAACCTCTTTCTTTCCAGGAGATATGCAGAATGGAAAGACAACCAACGGCATCTCCAATGGAATTCACTTTCCATCTAGTCACATTTGTTTTGCTGGAAGTAAAATGCAATCGAGGTACCTCTCACTACATTAGGGGGGAAAAAAAATGTATTTTTTCATTGTGCTTTCGAGATAAGGAGTTGTTTTTAAGACATTTTATTTCTTCTTTTCACTTAAATGTTTTAGTTCTACTGAGCTTCCTCCACACTTGGAGAGGATAAAGCAACAAGCTAATGATGCTTTTGCCCGTCAGCAGTGGACACAGGCCATCCAGTTGTATAGTTTAGGTATTCATCAAGCCAACCGGAACGCCATGCTATATGGCAACCGGGCTGCAGCCTATATGAAACGTAAATGGTAGGTGTCATTGTATTATTACAGAGACGTTGCTCATCATCTGCTCCTGAAAGGTGTTGGTATAATCCATTGACAATGCTTGTGTGCGTGATTCCTAGGGATGGAGACCATTATGATGCACTCAGGGATTGTGTAAGGGCCCTCACACTAAACCCCAGCCATCTGAAAGCACATTTTAGATTGGCACGATGCCTGTTTGAGCTGAAATATGTGGCTGAGGCTCTGGAGTGTCTGGATGATTTCAAAGGAAAGTTTCCTGAGCAGGCACACAGCAGTGCCTGTGATGCTTTGGATAAAGACATCAAGGCAGCACTTTTCTCCAAATCAGAATCAGGTGGGAAAGCATGAATTATTATTATTATTATTTTGGTTAATACTAACTAGTAATAAAATACATTAATAGTATACATTTTGGAAGAATACACATGTGCAGTAAATAGAATAATCTTGATGTCAAAGAGGTCATACTTCAACAGGAAACTTTGTTCATTTGTTTTAAATGTTTAAAAGACAACTTAGAGACCTTTGTCTTATACAAAAGTCCTGATGGGAACATCTATCAGTATTTCTTCCAACATTTACTTTAAATACTGATAGATAAATAAATAAATTATTATGTTATTATGCTTTACTTTTGAGAGCAACACTTTTTTAATTGAAAATAATTTTGAGAAAGAACGTTCCTGTTTTTTTTTTTTTTTTGTCTTCACTAGCAGAAGATAAAAAAGCCAACAGCTCTATTCGATTCCACTCATTCAGTCGGAAAGAGTCCATCCCTGAGGATGAGTTGGTGTTGAGAGAGCGCAGTTATGATTACAAGCACAGATACTGCGGGCACTGTAACACCACCACTGATATCAAAGAGGCCAACTTCTTTGGAAGGTCAGTACATTTCACTGCCAGCCTGCTTTTGCTCCACTAGGGGGCAGTCATTGGCTGTTGGATAAAATGTGACCTAATTTTAGTTGAAGGATAAACAGAACACAATAAGCTTCAGCTAATAACATGTACTTATAAGTCTGTTCTGTATTAATTTTCCCATTAAACAGTATTAACTTCATGCCTTTGCTGGAGACACAGATTAAAGCTCAAAACCCTACAGAACTATTTTTTTCTTCTTTGAATGTATATGGTGTTGTTGAAAGTTGAAGAATTTTTGCCTGTTTTCCCCTTTGCCCCTTTTTTTTGTTAAAGATTTTTTCCGTTGTCCCCCTTTTTTGATATTGCATCTTAATGGTAGTCTATTGATATAAGTTTCCCACAGGCATATGAAAAAAAAGCACATCCTCTTTTAATTGAAAGCTTTTACATATCAATACATACGAAAGAAAATAATCTGGTCTTTACCAGTTTTTAAAACTAAGTGACTAAAAACCTCAGAAGAACATCACTTGGCGTATTAAACCATGTCATCAAAGTCCAAAATGTAGAAGAAGTTTCTTTCACAAAATGTCGTGCCCATTTTTGAATGATGCTTTGGACGAAGCAGCTCTCCCCTGACAGGAATTTTTCTGGGCACGTCGGACCCCCTGGCATTGCTCCAATGATGGTGTTTTTCCAATAGATATGTAGCATTTCCACTTTTTTTGAGGTTGCATTTCTCCATACCAAAGAACACATAATTGCCTGTTAAGGAATTGTTATTATTATTATTATTATTATTATTATTATTATAATACCTATTTCAGTGAAAGGGAAAAAATGATATCAGTCCACAAGAGAAAAGTAAAGATTTTTTTTCATTGCTTTTACAAAATGTACATTTAGAATCCAAATTCCACTCATACTTCATTAAACCTTTTTCACTGGGCTGCTGGGTAACTGTGGTTTGGGCGGGTGGCCCATGTGTGGAGGCTGCAGTCTCCTGCAGCGGTCGCCTGTGACCCTTTGCTGCACATCTTCTCCACTTTCCTGTCTCTCTCACTGTAGATGGAGGCCACGAGAGCCACAAAGTCTTTCGCTGAATAACAATCATAAATTAATTTAAATGAGATCTCGCTTGCTTTTTTGGCCAGTAAATGACAACAAAAAGTATTTTTCCAGTTTAATATTCTCAAAGGTTGTTTGATCAAAAACAATTGTAAAATGGTGACGACTGTTTAAACACAATGTTTCTGACACTTGTTGTCGGATGCTTCATTGCTGATAATAGGGACAGTCAGAGTCTAGAAGCAGCTGATCTGCTGTTGAGGCTGCTTTTCTTTCCTACCAGTAGTCAGAGACTGCATTGTCAGTTAGAGATGCCGACAATTTGAAGAAAAGCCACTATTTGCTGGCTTCTTTCAAGCTGCAAGTCTTTCCGTCACCTGCATTATTAGGAATATTAAATAATAATATTACTGTGTATTTTCGTGTTTTCTCGTAAAATAAATAGACCCAAAGGGGCACAGTCACAAACAGGTCCCAAGCCCAGATAAATACAGGGGATTGTGGCAGGAAAAGCATCCGACGCAAAACCTATGGCAGACTAAACAGGAGATTTATGGATGTGGTGAAAGAGGACGTGAGGTTAGTTATTGTTAGAGAAGAAGATGCAGATGATTCAGTTAGATGGAGACAAATGATTTGCTGTGGCGACCCCTGAAGAGAACAGCCGAAAGGAAAAAGAATAATCTTTAGATATCAGATAATTGAAAGAGAGTGCTTTCTTTTTTTCATGACTGTGTAGACACCTGCCAAAGTACAGATAACTGATAACTGACTTTAGATGATGTAGCTACAGTGGGACTCACCAGCAGCACATTTTGACACACATAGCAGACAGACTTGCAAAGTAAGCTGTGGCAGTAGACAATAATAATCTTTGTTGCATGAAATTTACTGATTGTTTAGTCAGTCGGATGGAATGTAGTACAGATGTGAAAGAGGCTTTTCTACCCGTACTTAGACTTACTAGTCTTTGAGGCCACAGGACAAATGTTGTAATATGCGTTGAGTGATGGTAGAAAGTGACACGCCTTTACCTCACCTGGTTCCACATTGCTGGTTGAATACTCTGTTTAACCAAAGGTATTTTTTTCAGTTCTCACTAAATCTTGTATTCCAAAATATTCTGCTGAGTTATGTATGCTTTTACCTCTTAAGTGTGGAGTGATGCGCATATTGCATCAACATTTTCATTTTGGGGGGAAAAAAAAGGTAAATAAGATCTAATTTAATAAAAATAAAAAAAAGTTTTTCTACTTTTGTCAGAGGTTGAGAAATAAAAAGGTTTTGGCTTTTTGTTTCCCAGAAAATCTTCAAGTTTTTTAAGGTATTTTTAAACCGAAGCCTTAGTTCTGAATGGGTTAATTAGAGCTATTCCGGTACACACCTGTACCATAAAGTAAACCGCAAACCAGCATTTGATAGAAAGTAGTTCCACAGTTTTCCAAGTAAAAATATAAACATTTCTAGTAAATGCTCCATGTTCCAAGAACATGCCTTGTCAGGCAGGTCTGAATGGTTTCTCTTTCTCTACAGCAAAGGCCAGTACATTGTCAGTGGCTCAGATGACGGCTCTTTCTTCATCTGGGAAAAGGAAACAACTAATTTGGTGAGGATCCTGCAAGGGGATGAGTCCATAGTGAACTGCCTACAGCCACACCCCAGCTACTGCTTCTTGGCTACTAGTGGTATCGACCCAGTAGGTTCGCTTATGGAACCCCAGACCAGAGGTAAACAAGGAAACATCTGTGCAATTTCACACAAAGAAAAAAAAAAGATCATCATGTATGTATTGGTTATTATGTCCTCCAATTCCCTCTGTGTTATTACTTGCAGTCAGACAGTGATAATGGGCGTGTAGTGGAGGACATGGAGGGAGCTGCTCAGGCAAATCAGAGGCGTATGAATGCTGATCCACTGGAAGTAATGCTGCTTAACATGGGCTATCGCATCACAGGCCTGCGTGGTGTTGGTCCTGATGGTTCAGACGATGAAGACAGCTCAGAGGGACAAGTACAATGTAGGCCAAGCTAAACAAACAGCCTTCCATTCTGTTGAATGGATTTAGGACGCAAAATGCACTTGCAGCTCCTGTTTGAAACTTAGGCCCCATCCCCCTCTCTGACAGAACATTGAGTGAATGTCATGTCACATCTTTGCACTATGCATTGCCATCCCCTGTCCAGTGCCAGGACTTGAGGAGACCACTTCGGGGAGAATTCATGGAAGGTTGAGACAACACTCTTCTCGCCCGTTCAACACTTCAACCTGTCCTTCCATCCAGTGGTGGCCAGGGAACACCTTTTGAGGAAAGCACCTTCCACATCAATCCCCAGTTTCTCACAGAGGAGTGTGGCACTTTTGCTTCTCAGCTTTATGTTGGAGAGACACACAGCACATAGAATAAGCAGTGTGGGGTCAGGTGACCTATTTTCAGGTCAGCATGGCCACACAATTTCAGCGTTCTCCTTTGAGAATCAGGTCACAGACCAGAAAACGGGGCTTTGCTGCATCTCCCGTCTGCTCCATCGATGGAGCCACTCAACTCGGCAAGGCTGAACACAAAAGTCACCGATTACAAATTAAACTTA
Organism: Hirundichthys speculiger; assembly: GCA_018398805.1. NCBI lineage: Eukaryota > Metazoa > Chordata > Actinopteri > Beloniformes > Exocoetidae > Hirundichthys > Hirundichthys speculiger. The sequence goes on from JAGFBZ010000644.1 coordinate 1,581,046, forward strand.
CTCCTATTTTCAGTTGGAGTTTTGGTCACAGGAAACTGAGTGGAGGTTGTAGCTCCAATGAAATGTATTTGGTTTGTTTACAATTTTCAGGACAAAAACGAGGGGTTTTCTCTGCCAAAGGTTGCCAGATATAATTTCAAAAGCCAAGGATTAATGTTGGTTTCTCTGTCTCATTAAAACATAATTTTGGCTCCTTTTTTAATTAAGAGCTTCTACTGCAATAGATCATTGATAAGTTAAGAAGTTATCAACAAAGTATTTATAACAAAATGACTTTCTAATTTGTTTTTCTTTGGTCCAACTGATCGCACATGCCCTTTGAGATGAAATGTCATTGTGAAGCCTTTGTTGGATATAAGGGGGGCATGTATGTTAATTTGGGTTATATAACAGCTGGGCGCAAATAATTTGGTGGCAACATGGCTACACGGCTCTAGCATTAGTCCTCTACTGTAGTCAGGTGTTCAGCTTGCATGAGATGTCTCTGACCATACGGGGCAAAAATAACACAGGCTACATCCCGTCTGGAGCCCAGAGAACAGCTCATCGTTTGCCCTGAAAAGAATAAATGTTAATGATTGGGTTCTCTGCAACATGCAGCACTTGGCTTCCATGTGTTTTATTTTACTATGTTTTTCTTTGAAGAACCCAATTATAACCTTTGTTTCAACAAAACAAAGAATAAAAGTCATTGAACACTTTCTTGTCAGTATTCTCTTCCCTTTTGTTCCATAAGTAAATAATTGTTTGCTTGTTTTAGTGTAACAGTTACCCCAGAGATGCAGCAGTACAGGCAACACTCCCTGCGGTTCAAGGATGTACCATACTGCTATTTTCATTTACTTCCCATCTCTCTGATTCTGCTGACTATGACAGAACAGATGTGAGAGCAGTACATCATAAGCATGAGATGCAGGGGAGCATCTTCTGCCCCATATAGTGTGGTAATAATGAGGTGACCCAGCTTTAAAGAGTATCTGGTGATAACTTGACTTTGCCTGTGACTAATCTGAGTAAAAATGGCATTATGAAATGGTCATTTTCAGTTAAATTAAATTTTCAATAAAATCAAGTTAAATTAAAAGAGGTGTGCATCCGTCCCATAAAAAAAAAAGAAAAAAAAAAGTTTTGTTGTTTTTGGTGACCGGAAGCTGACGGCACAGATTAAATCCCTGCCACTGACCGTAAACGCCACCGCCGAGACAAAAATAGACAGCGTTGCGTTCACGGACCGTCAGTTTACTCGATTGTGCGCTTCCGCTCGCAGACAGTCCCCGTGCGTCACCGTCATCTGCCCCGTCACTGCAGGCTGTGATGGCGGAGGAGGAAGATAACGACATGATGATGAACTACCACGGCGATTTCTCAAAAACTGAAAGAAAAAACGACCGCTACCCCTACTGCGTCGTCTGGACGCCCATTCCGATCTTATCGTAAGAGACTAAAACGTTATTTTCTGACCCCTCTACGTAATGCTTCGTTGTGGCAGCTCTCATCTCGGGGACCAAGCTCTTATTTTCTAGGCGAGATGAGAGCAGATCAGATAATAATTGCATTTGATTTATTACAAATGTTATATTCTACTGCGTTAAATTCAGTGCATAACCTGTGCTCTGTTAGACTACACGATTAAGAACAGACTCGTGCATCTATCCTGCAGGTGGGTGCTCCCCTTCATTGGTCACATGGGCATATGCACCTCCTCTGGAGTCATTAGGGATTTTGCAGGATCGTACTTTGTTTCGGTGAGTCCTGGTTTTGCACTCACATTGTCAACTCAGGTTAAAAATTGTTTTTTCAGGCCCCGTAGATTCCTGCAGGATTCCGATTAAAATGAAAACATTTTGCAGTACTGCAGTAAAACTATAAAAGTTGCTTCATTAGCAATAGATTTATGTAGTTAATGGCATTTATTGTACTAATAATAGTTTTAAAAATAAAAGGAGAGAGAAATAGGATCTCTTGGTTTTACTGTAACCTCCATCAGAAATTCATGTGTAGTATTTTAATATATGGCACGCTCTTTCCAGGAGGACAACATGGGGTTTGGTTTCCCAACAAAGTAAGTTTATCAGTCAAAATGTGGCATTTTCATAGTTGCGCATACATATAAAGTGAAATACTGATCACCTGTTAACTAATATTGCAGATATTGGAAGCTTGATGTAGACAAAGTCTGTGGTAATGGTGCAGCTACATGGGACAAAGCAGTGAATGATGCATCTGAGGAATATAAATGCAGACCTGTAAGACTATATTTAAGAGTTGTCATATCAATACTTGCTTTTACATTATCATTAGTTAAAAAAAAAAAAAACTTCTTCTTTCCTTTTTCACTGTAGCACAATCTGTGCTTTGATAACTGCCATTCCCATGTTGCAATGGCCCTCAACCTCATGCGATATGATAACAGCACGTCTTGGAACATGGTGAATCTGTGCGTGCTGTCTCTCATTTATGGGAAGCATGTGAGGTAAGGTACTTGACACTCTTTCAGACATTTAACCTTTTTATTTACTGTACTTTTTTTTATTCTTTTTTTAACATGAGTAATTAAACATGGCTTTAAGGGGGCATGTTATGCTTTTCTATGTTTTCTGACTTATCCAAAATGTTATAATAAATTATCATCTTACATGTGACAGAAGGGTCAATAGATGATGAGTACATGTGTTATAGTGGAGCCTGTTTACAGAATACACAAGTAACAGGATTTACGAGGTCTCATGGACCCTAGAAAGCAGGAGAGAGCTTTGGTTGGCTTTGACTGGCTTTGACTTCTACCTTACATGGCCATTATCTTCAGGCAGTGTGTTCCAACAGGAATCCGACCAGTCAGAGCACACTGAGCACTGCCTGTGGCAGAATCTTCTCATTTTGTCTCTCGTCGTAGTTGTCTGCCTTTGCTAGTTTGAAATAATTACAGCCATTTGGAGTTGGGTTAAGATGAGTGCAGAGCTACCTTAGAGGTACCTTACATTAAAATAAGATGGCTGGAAATGTGTATGATGTGGCCATTTTCAACATTTAATGCTGTAGGACGGACAATTTCTTTCTATGGAGTGATAGGAGTGCCACATTAATAAATACATAAATAAATAAATAAATGTGGAAATAAAAAGAGAAATAAATAAATAAATAAATAAATGTGGAAATATAAAGAGAAATAAATAAATAAATAAATGTGGAAATATAAAGAGAAATAAATAAATAAATATATGTGGAAATATAAAGAGAAATAATAAAATAAATGTGGAAATAAAGGGAAATATAAAGGAAATAAATAAATGTGGAAATATAAAGAGAAATAAATAAATGAAAAGGAAAATCATCTTTAATTTTCGTATTGCATTTGCTTTTCCTTTTTGGCACTCCTGTGACACAAGGATAAAGCAATGACAAAACACTTGGTGGACTGAGCTGTCAATCAAATGGCTCTGGGCGGGGCTTCCTGTCCAGGATGGATAGTCGTTCCCTGATCACTGGATTTCTGCCTGGCGGTATGGGCGCTAACTCATAGATATGTATGCTAGCGTTTAGCCTGACATCACCAGCGCTGAGGAGGATGTGCAGACAACTCACGTAGTTTGACTGATAACGGTGGAAAAGTAAAAATGGAAAACGTGGAGGAGTTAAGGAGAGGTGTTCAACAAGAACTTTTAAGAATTGCTCGGTGTGTGGATGAAAATGTTCAGCCGGACTACATTCTGAGGAAGGTAGAAGATGTCAGCGAAAGTCTTGGGCAAATATCTGCACTGACCGATACAGACATTGATCCGGTTGTGTGGCACAATCTTGAAGAGGTAGGTACTTTATTCACAGCCTAAAATTCTACCATGTCATGTTATCAGTAAGCAATCAACGTGAGTTGTCTGCACATCCTCCTCAGCGCTGGTGATGTCAGGCTAAACGCTAGCATACATATCTATGAGTTAGCGCCCATACCGCCAGGGAGAAATCCAGTGATCAGGGAACGACTATCCATCCTGGACAGGAAGCCCCGCCCAGAGCCATTTGATTGACAGCTCAGTCCACCAAGTGTTTTGTCATTGCTTTATCCTTGTGTCACAGGAGTGCCAAAAAGGAAAAGCAAATGCAATACGAAAATTAAAGATGATTTTCCTTTTCATTTATTTATTTCTTTATTTTCCACATTTATTTATTTATTTCCCTTTATATTTCCACATTTATTTATTATTTCCTTTATATTTCCACATTTTTTATTTCCTTTATATGCCACATATATTTATTTATTTATTTCTCTTTATATTTCCACATTTATTTATTTATTTATTTCTCTTTATATTTCCGCATTTATTTATTTATTTATTTATTTCTCTTTTTATTTCCACATTTATTTATTCATTTATTTATTTATTAATGTGACACTCCTATCGCTCCATACACAGCGACTGAAAGATTTCAAAATGCAACCAAAGCAATATTTTGAATATTAAACAAAAAATACTTCTTTCGGTGCAGATATTTATAATTCCACTTCAAAACTACTTTGAATTTAATATGTGTTCTATATTGTAGTTTTGTTATTATAACTGGGTTGCACACCTATTTCTAAGCCACTTTTTGTTTAGCATGCCTGCCTGGTAAAGTAATGCACGAGAAAAAAAAAAAAGATAATTACCTGTATGATCCACTTAGATCATTTTAATAGGAAATGTAAAAACTATTACCATGTTGTGTTACTGTTGATGACCATTACATATAACAGTTTTGACAATTAACCAAAATTATTTCAATTGAAAAAGTTTGAAAATGAAAAAACAATTATAATAATATATTACCACTACTTCTACTAATGATGTGACCAGAAGAACATGATACCATCTGTCTTTCAAAGGAAAATATTTTATTAACCAACTCATATAAATACAAAGTGCCACTTAAGAGAAAAAAGATGTAAGTAAGAAAGAAATAAGAAAATGAAATGATGGGTTCTCCTGGACACCGATGGTCTTTGCAGCATTATGTGCATCTTTTCACTTCCAGTAAGGATACTCTCCTTTGAAGGATTATATGCATCTTGAAAAAAAGATACTTTTAAATAAGTTGAACTTTTGTGATCATCCCACAAACATAAATTTGGGATAAGTCATATTTCTGTCACTGTTCAGGGATAACTGGGGTTCATAAAATCACAACAGTATACAAAACAGTACACTGCACAGTCTAACATGTAAATGGTGAATGTGTGTAAAAATAATAGCAAGCCTCATATAAAATATATAATTCTTTGTGGTTTAATTTATGTACTTACTGACATTAATTATGATTAATTACCTCCGCCAAGGAGGTTATGTTTTTGCCTGCGTTTATCTGTCTGTCTGTCTGTCTGTCTGTGTACAAGATTACTCAAAAAGTTATGGATGGATTTTGATGTAATTTTCAAGAGTTGTCAGAAATGTGAAAAGGAAGAACTGATGTCATTTTGGGTGTGATCTGGAAGAAATCCTGGATTCTGGATCATTTTCAAATTTTCGATAACATTGTGGTCAATGGGGCCGAAAAATTTTGTTTCTCAATATCTCTGTTAATTATTGCCCAAAACTCATGATATTTGACTCAGGGATTGACAGTGGGAACCTCTATGAAATTTCAGAGGCTGTTTCGGATCTGATCCAGAAGGCGGATTTAATCGCAATCTGTAAATCGTTATATGGGAGAACTGTTGTGCTTGGTGGAGGTCTGCGCTCTCCGAGTGCATATATATCCAGTTTAGCCTGTTGTTGGGTTTGCAAAAATTATGATGAGGTTCCACTAAAGAAATTAGCACAAAGGCTGATGGCTTATTTCACCACAAAATATAATAAAATATCATGCACTACCTGACTGCATACACAAAAATACCACGGAGCTGGCGGGGGTGTGAAATTGAGTCAAACTTTCCACAGTGATGGATTCACAAACATTACTCTCACTTAGGCTGTTGTCCACTAGCAGATAAAAAGTATTTGTACCTATTTTTTCTGTCATCATCCAGTGGTCGGTGGAGCTCCTGAAAAGAAAAAAAAACAACTGAGAGTCCTGGAAGTGCAGTCCTGATCTGCAGCCTAATGCTACCCCCAAAAAAACCCCAACTCTTTTACTGCAGCTCTTTTGAATTTTGACAAGAGCATGTCACAGATTTCATTATGACCTCTAGAAACAATGCCAGCTTTTGAAGAATGGACAGAATATGTCTCCTTTAATGTCCTGGCTTTTGCAGCTACTGCTTTGTGTAGCATTCATTTAAAAAAAATCTGTTAATTTTTCTTTTGCACTTGCATCTAATTTGGGGTTTGGGGGATTTTGTCTCAGTGTAAAACACCTAAATATTTGGACAGAGCCAACAGGGATCATTGCAGCTCACCTACACACTCTTCCCTTGACCTATAACAGCTTCTCTAATACTAACCTACCATAAATCTGTAAGAGTAAGCAAGAAACCTGATCATAATTGTTGTTTATTTTATGTTGCAGTCCTTGTTATGTTTGACTTGGTCATACAGGTTTAGATAATTCTGCTAAGTGTCTCTTGGCAGAAGTTGAGAAGAAAAGGTCAGTTCTTTTCCTAAGCATTTTCATTGCAAGCGTGCACGGTCTGGTTAAAAAAAAAAAAATCTCTGTTGCTGGATTCTGTTTGTATTAAGGCACATATGGCTCAGAGATCCCCCTTCATTATTCTCCGCTGACCCACATAGAGAATGCTGGCGTCACAGCTTGTGTCGCCTCAGTGCATACGCTCCTACTCCACAGGAGTCTTTTAAACAGATGGGGAGTCATGTAATTCATCACTGACAGTTACGCTCCCCTCTGTGCCACTGCTGGAGGTCACCTCACTGCTGGGGCTCCCTGCACCGACTGAGATAGGACAGCAGGACGTAGGCTTAATGAGCAGTGAAGCTGTGTGAAGTGAAAAAAAAAAACAACTGGAACACATGATATCTTGGTGTACCTCACATGCCCTTGACTTTCTGAAATATATCAGAAAAAAGTGTTGACTCTCTGTGTCATACACCTCAGGTCCCAGGTGCTGATGTCTCCACTAACACAGTCTCTCTGTCCCTCAGCTGGGCTGCGTTCCTCAAGACCTGGCTGCCCTTCGTCATGCTCTGCGGAGTCCTCGCCACGTTCGTTCTAACTTTCCATCTTCAGTAGTGCAACCGGCAGCATGAAGAGTTGACTTTTGTTATACTTTATGCATCATCATTAACATGAATGGTGTGTTATGATGGGACATTTGTATATAAAAAGAAAACAAACTAACAAAGGACTTGTATGTAGTTTCAGGGAGGGCAATTCAGGGCAAAGCCTTCTTGTTTGTTGGTAGATTTGTGAAACTTTTTTTTTTCCCGCTTTGTGCAAATCCACTCTTCACAATATATAATGATTTACACGGTGGTGCTCTCTGTCCTGCTTTGTTTTGCTTGCAAATAGTGTTCTTCAGGATGATTATCCTCACCATAATATTACACAATGGAGCGATGCCTTTTAGCTCCAGAGATGCATTTTTCATGAACAGCAGTGATGAATGTGTTTTCAGTCCAGCTAATGTTTATTTCAGTGATGAATCACCACAAAATGGATCACAAAATCTTAATGCTGAAACGACTCATCAATTATTTGTCCAGGAGATATGAGCCACTACCAAAGATAGAATGATGGAAGACCCACATGTGAAAAACTGTGATATTAACCTCCACTGAATCTGTATCTCTTTAGTGTAAAGAAAGATCAGTTCAATGTTGTTTTGTTTTTGTTATTTATGTCCATACAGACATTGAATGCTGTCTGTCAGTTTGACCTCATGTTGAGGTGTTAATGTAACCCTGCCAAATTATTATTTCATTTTATTTGAGAGATATCTACATATATAAGCATTATTTATTACTATGTATCTATCAGTTTAAAATTTGTGTTTTTGTGAGGTAAAGCTGATCATTTTTATGGTGTACGTACTATAGAGTAGATGTGGATGCCCTAATTGTCCTCTGTACCTTTAAGGGAACCGTCCACCTTTTTCATCCTTCAGACTCTGTATAATATGAACTACCATCATATTACGGGGACCCTGTTCTCCACAGTTGAGCAGATGAGGAAGGACTGACACTACGAGCAAGCCCTGCCACCTCTGCACTGTTAGTCTGTGATTTCAAAAAAAAAGGTTCCATTTTTCCCTGCTTCAATTCTCTTTTATAAACTTTATTTTTTAATTCTAAAATTCACCCTAGTTTAAAGATGTGTATTTTTGTGGTCCATGTGCTTTTGGGACTACTTCTTCCTGCACCCTTCTGGTGCTTGGGCTGTCCTTTTGGCTGCGAGTGTTTTGCTGTCACCTGCACAGTGAAATGTGTCTCTAAGGCACTGCTCACAGTGCCACAGAATATACCAGGATATGCCAGGACTCTCGTCATCACAGGGAATAATATACACCAGATTGGACCAGATTCATTTAAAGAGCTGGAGAATGTCACTAACATCATTTTAAGCAATAACAGGTGAGATTGTCAGCATTTTTTTTTTCTTCTCGCTCTTCCAGTCATATATATTCAGCCACATTTGGGTAATAAGACTAACTATTGTTTTATGTTTACATTATGAATAAATAAATACTATCTTTATCTGTGAATTTGGCTGTTATTTGAAAGAGGTGTTACTTGTTTCCATTTACAAGAATAATATGAAACTCCTAAAAGCAGGTGTTAATAGTATTAGTCATCTTCTCAGGATCACAGAGTTGGCATCTCACTCCTTCTCTGCCCTGACCAACCTGCGCTTCCTGGACCTCAGTGAAAACCAGCTGGCACTCATCCATCCAGAGGCTCTCAGCATACCTGGTAGTCCCCTTCAGGAGCTTAACCTGAGCCGCACGCTGTACAACTTCACTGCCCTGACTGACCTCACCACGGCTCTGCGCTGGGGTGGTCTTTCGGGGCTCCTCCGCCTTGATCTCTCTGGAAACCATCTTGCCTTGCTGCCTCCTGGAATGTTCTCCCATGTTCCCAATCTGCAGCAGCTCCTCCTGACTAACAACTCTTTGGTGGCTATCTACAGTGGGACTTTCTCTGGCATGGATCATCTAGAAGTGCTGGACCTGACACACAACGCCTTCAGGACATTCAGGGCTGATGCTCTACAAGAGCTGGAGAGGCTTGGGAACATTAAGATCCTACTTGGTAACAACCCCTATGTCTGCTCATGTGAAATACATGATTTTATCACTTGGCTGAACAAATCAAAAGCTTGGGTTGATGTGGATGTTGTCAGGTGTGCCTCACCGGCAGGATTAACCAACTTGCAGCTTCGAGGTCTCACGATCCAGGCCATTGGTTGTGTTGTTCCTGTCCTTACAAAGGTGACCGATCTCACCATGCCGACGTCATATGTCTTCCTGGGGCTGGTGCTGGGCTTTGTGGGCATGGTTTTTCTGTTTGTGCTCTACCTGAATCGCAGTGATATGAAGAAGTGGATCATCGACACAAGAGATGCATGTCGAGATGTTATGGAAGGGTATCACTACCGTTACGAGATTGACTCAGACCCTCGGCTTAGGCAAGTCACAGCAGATAACAGCGGGGTTCAAAGGAATGCAGGATTAGTTCTGTCACAGCAGCTGCCAAATGACACCTGTATTCTCCAGGGTTCCACAGAAACTCAAGCCAAGAAGGTAGCAATCTCTTCTAGTGTAAACGTATGATCTTTAAGGATTACATAATTATATCCTAGAAAAAGTCAACAAAATTAAGTAGATGAGGTAGATGACAGTTTAATCTCTGTTTGGAGCATGCTTTCTATTCTGAAGACATATCCTAATTAGTTTTAACTTAAAGGAAACATTTTATGAGAAAAAAAAACTTTTCTTAACTTGAGACCATTTTTGGGAGTGTTTGAGGTCACTATCAACTCAAATACAACTAGCTTTGTTTAGGGTTGTCAAAGTTTGAAAATACAGTCAGTGAATGATTCAAATGTGCAGGATTCTGTGACATTGCACACTCAGATCAGACTTATCTTCACCGGACATCACATCTTGCTGCATTTACTGCATCTCTAAAGTGGGTAGCACAAAGCTGGAACATCAAAAGAGGCAGAAGGGGTTGGAGTGGAGTTGAGTGGCTGACTCTGCCCTCTAAAACCATTTGTAGAGACATGGATAAAAAGGGACCTTTCGTACTGTATCTCTGTGTTATTTTCAGCAATTCATACAATTTTCTAACTTTTTGAAAAAGGATCATGTTTCATTTAAAAGTGCCTTTGTGTTTTGTGAGCTGTTTTATCTGTTATCTGTAACATACATTTTCCTAAACATGATGCATACAGTAGGTGGCATTAAAAATTTTTAGTCTTTGTTTTTTGGTACTAATGTTGTGGCACAGCTGGAAATAACATATATGGCATCTTAGAGGCATGGTAAATGTGTTGACTTAAGAATCTGTAATTTATAGAGGGTTTGATTGGTTCTTCATTATGTGAAGTATGCCTCAGTAAATATTAGGGAAAAATATCTAAATTAATATAATGTTTGTCTTAATAGAAGGTTGCTTAGTAGTGCATGCAATGTTCTCTGTATTTCTGTCTATAAAAAGAAGACATGAAAGGTGTATGCTCACAATAGTCATAAGTAAAACATTTGTCTATTTAATTTCCTAGTACTTTGGTCTTTCATTGTGATAGTAAATCATGTTCGGGAGATGCTCCTACTATTCCAGTTCAGAGAGTGTGTGATTAAGTGTCTCCATGCAGTGAAAATGGGGCAGGGTGAAAGATATTGTTTGGAAACACACCTGCTGGCTGTGCAGCTGTGTGCACCCCTGTGTGCTTATCAGTTCCGCCTTGTATCCATGAAGCCAATTTGTCTTAATGTGAAGTGCAAAATTCCATGTCGGTTCAGTTGCGTCACAGGTTTCGGGAAGTTCAACGTGGCAGTTTTTCACATTTTAATTTTTATTGTGTTTTATTTTTAAAAAAATATTTCCTTGTTTCCAAGCCCTGTTATTGTTAAAAGGAATGTCTCATTTTCCTTCCTCTGTCCGTTTACAATCGGGTTTATGGTTTGTGTCCGCCTCCGTGACGTCACGACTCACCTGTGGGTGGGTGTCAGGCTCTGGGATTAGCAGTAGCCGCAGGTAATAACCAAACACTGGGAAACATTGCAACACAGGGGAGTCTATTTTTCCCCCCTCTTTTTATTTTTTAACCTTAAGAGACGACACGAATGAGCTGGGTCACGTCGGTCGGACTTGGCACCGGACTCCAGTCTTCGAGGCTTACAAAGTTCGTAGTCTTGGTGGATGCGGAACCACCTGAGACCGTGAGGGCTGTCGAAATCGTCCTTCTTTTCTCCGTTTGAGGCGCGAGCTTGAGTTCTCTCCGCGAGACTTCCGCGGTGTGCTCGCTGAGGAAAGTTACCTGGGAGCGGACGCCACCACGACTGTTTCTTCTTATGCGGTAGGTAAACGTTTCGCTCGTAAAATTAAAAGTGATTAATTGCTGAATGATGTTTGGTCGTAACCGCACGCGCACTGGAGGCCAAAGGAAGGGCCCTCAAAGAAATGGGTTTAAGTTAATATCAAGCAGGTAATCAGTGCACTCAGTTGTGTTTACGTTTCCAGGATTTCAGGGCTGCTTTCTTTACTGGAAGCTAAATCATCATTTTATGCTGATTAGTTGTAATATTCTAGTTTCCATTGTGCTTTTAATGGTGTAAACCTGTGTGGCAACAAAAGGGGAGGTTCACTGCCTTATAAACATTCCTCCTCCTCCTCCTCACCAGGTCCCAGGCGTTTTGAGCCATGCCTGGCCACAGCACAGCGGCTCCCCAGACGTCCCGCCATGACAAGCACCACACCTCCAGCTCCAGGCGGGACAAGTACCGACAGTCTCGGACCGCATCCAAGGAGAGCACGGGCAGCCAGGACTCCAGCAGGGATCCTCACGGGGAGCACCCACGGGAGCACCACACTGACCACTCCCGTTATTCAGACAACAAGTATGGTCGCGGCAGGAGTCATCCACGAAATGGCGCGGCCCGGGGCTCTGAGACTATAGGATTTATTCCAGGGTCGGCGGACAGCACGCCTACCGGCAGACCCACCTGTGGCTCCTGTTCCTCCGTGGGCTGGAGTGGGTGCAAAGCTCTCATCTGCTGCGTACTGACCTGTGGATTTTACGGCAGTCGCGAGCCATGCCTGCCTGTTAATGAGAGCTCCACAGACCATCCCCCCAAAACGGGCGGCGTGCCCCACCCTCCTAACGGTATGGCTGTTACTAACCCCACCTGTGGCATCCCTTTGGAGCCCAGTAAATCCACCAAAACTCCCAAGTTGCCCGCAAGCGAAAGCTTCCGCTACCAGGACGTGCGCATTAGAGGTCAGACGGTAAAGTATCCAGTTAATCCCCCCAAACGGACCCGTGTGCCTAAAGGGGAAACCCAGCGACCGGTCAGCAACACCAGCCTGTTATCCAATGATTACTATGACTTAGATGACCCGTACGACAGCACAGACATTGACTCTCTTATCACCAAGAAGCTGCTGGAGCTTTACGCCCTGCATCAAATCGACCAGCTGGCAAAGTGCACCTCGGACTCGTCGTTCTCTCGCAAGACCAACGAGATCAGTGAGCTCATCTACAGCATTGCTCAGGACTACAACCTGGAGGAGCAGGAGGCTGAGTGCAAACTGGTGAACGGAGTGATCCGCATCAGCACGCGTAAAGGCAAGAGGAACAAGAGCCATCAGTCAACGGGGCAGCGTGCAAATGGCAGGAGCGATGGGACTCTACCTGACAGTGGGAACGAGACTATGACCAACACCGCCATGAGCAGTGACTGTAAGAAAATAATTTTATTAACTCTGATAATTAATGTGAAGAAACTACTTATGATGTAACTGAACTGAAAATATCACGACTATCTGCAGCATCATGTCACGTATTCCAATCACCTGACCCGTTTTTCCCCTAATGACTCACTGTCTTTTGGAGATCAGCTGCTTTTGTTTGGCTTTCAGTTGTATGTTTTAAAACATCTTGTGTTGTAGCAGCAATGGCCAATAACAGTCCATTAATCTGAAACAAGTCTACGCATGTACATAGTTTTGCATAACACATTGCAAAGTAGCAGAGATGACCAGATCATCTTTTACATCAGCGCACTTTAGTGGTAATTTAAGCATTTTGTCTGATTGTGTTCATCGTGTCTCTTTTTCATTCCCCGCTGCAGTTCCAGAGGTGAAAGTGTCCGAACAGACGCCATCAGACGAGCTGGCAAGGAAAATGAGACCTTATAATGAAAGAAGTAAGTGAATTAGGAAAATTTTCATGACAGGCCCACTTTTTTGTCCCTTTTTTTTGTTAAAAAGCGTGTATGAGGTATTAAGATATCGTGATATTAAATTACGTGTTAGAAGCTACAGTCTCTGTCCTGGTATAATTCCCACCCTGGTGTGTGAATCAGCATACAGGGTTTAGACTCTAAAACCAATTGTGCCAAATGCACCTGCAGTGATTCTTCTCACCCCATCTCTAATTTCCAGTAACATACCAGACACCAGTAAAAGCCCTGCATTCCTGGCCTTGTCATATTGCAATCCCTGGCTCATTAAAAGCCTCTGCACCTCTGCCATTTTACACCTACCCATCCACCTTCTTCATTCTCCCCCTCCAGCTCAGCGGTCATGCTACACCGCCTGCTAAAGCTGCAGATCGAGTCACATTAAATATATGCTTCATAATGCCCCCTGACTTATTATGTAATTTTAACTAACAACTTGGGTTACAGGTGGATTGTGGTGCAGCAAGCTTGCTTTTTTTTTCTGTGAAGAGGCAGTTAAAGAACGAGGTGTCTGTTACAGGCCTTTGAATGAAGATTGAACCACATGGTGTTTCTGCAGCTTTTGTATCAAAACCTGAGAATATATCAACATCTTGGGTTAAGCAACAGTAATGTGTGGCTCATCTTGTGCAGACGAAATATAAAATCCACTGAAATAAATTCATGTTCTTTTTTGTTCCAGCATATTCCTCCAGCTGCCACGGCCTACCACTATGACACCGAAACAGACTCCTCAGGTGCTCCTCTGCTTATTTGAAGAAGACGGAGACAAAAGTGCCCGTACTGACTAGTCATGTCACCAGTTTATGCTGTTACTGAGTTGTGCACCTTTCCTGTTGGACCGTCATGCTTTTCCTTTTAGTAATCAAGGTAGTATTCTTGTTTTGTTTTGATGTCAAGGATATTTAGCTTTCTTACATATGACCAACAGGAGATTTTTTTTTTCATTCATGTAGGGATGTAAATTTATTTGAATTTGAATGCAGTGTTTAAAGTTTTTAGAAAATTGCAGTCTGGAGCCCACAGAATAGAGGCTGATGGTAGAACATAACTGTCCTCATTCTTGACCATGTTTTTGTTTATACAAGTTTTTGTGTATGTTCAAGCTTATTGTCTTCTGCCATTTCTTTAGATTCTCATGCTTTTTTTAACTTGAAAAAAATTGTTTCAAGCCATACTTTGTTATTTTGTGCCATTTGGTCTCATTTTTATACAAATGTCTTATTTACACAAAATAAAACTACCTGTTGTTTATTACTAATGGTGTTTTTTTGTTGTTGTTGTTGAGGGAATAGTGTGCTGTAATGAAAGCACTAGTTCTCATCTCGGTTCACATCTCAACACACCATATCTTATTTTCTTACATAGTTTTTTGTTATTTCTTTTCCCCTTACCAGCCACAATTCTTGAAGTTTGCGCTTGAGCTTTCCAGTCAACTTTTCAGATTTTTTTTTTCTCAAATATCAGCATTTTTTACCACCTCCTATTTTTTTTGTCTTTAGCCCATTTTCCCTCTTTATCTCAGGGATCATTGTTGTCAGGCTTTTCTCCCCCAGGTCAGTGTTGTGGCAGGCAGGCAGGCTTTTTCCGCCCTCAGCAAAAATAAGAACTTGTTTGGCTGGTTCTTGCAGAAAGGAAATAAAATCCCTCTGTTTGTTCTAAGTTATTTACTGCAAAAGGAAAAAGCAGTGGAGAAACCCAGCCTGATTTCAGGAATCTATCTTGTTATAGCCCTTTATAAAATACTGAACATGTCAGACTTTAGGTGACAGTTATGTTGCTTCAGCTGCTTACGAGGAAAAAAAACAATGTTAAAGCAGCTGACGTGTTGATATTTACAGTGGTTTTGTATTCATCTGCAACCTAGACCGAGTGTCTGTGCAGTAAAACACAACAAAAACAAAAAACCATCTCAGACTTGCATGAATTAAATGGTTCATAAACATTCCAGAGATGATTCCAGTGAAAGTAAGTGAAAATATTTTTGTTCGCTCACGTTGGAAAATAACTATACAGAAAATGATGAATGTCCCTGCATTCTTCTGTGCCAGATTTTGAGCTTCTCATGCTCTGTTTCCCTGTGTAACCCCTCCATTTCCTCAGCTCGCTGCTCTTACTGACACATTCCTGTTTTACCTGTATGAGGTGTCATGTCAAGACTCACTGTTTCACAACTAACATACCACAGAGCGGGGTGAATCAGGATGCCCTGTTCTGTGCAGATTCTTGCATGCAGACTCCCTGTTTAAAATAAAACTTTTGTGGATGACTTTAATGTTGCTCAATGTAAAAAAAAAAAAAAAAAAAAAAGAAAGAAAAGAAAAGATACACATCTGTCCAGTGAGTAGTGTTTCCCATTAGGGGGAGACAAAGCACCACTGTAAAAACCAAAAAAAACAAAACATTACTCTTACTCTTTAATGTTTAACATCATATAAACGAGAGATGGTAACTTTCCTAAAAATCCTTTTCGTCATTTTCGTTACGTTGATACAAATAGTATGAATTTAACATATTTTTGATGTTTGATGGGTTGTATGGTGGTTAGCAGTGTTCCTGGTTCAAACCCAGGCTGGGGCCTTTCTGTGTGGAGTTAGCATGTTCTCTCTTTGCTTGAGTGGGTTTTCTTCATGTACTCTGGTTTCCCTCCCACAGTCGGAAAACGGGCACATTACGCTATCTGGAGATTCTAAATTGCCCAGAGCAGTGAGTGTGAGCGGATGTCCAGGGTGAACCCCTGGCTTTTGCCAGAAGAAGAGCTTGGATAGGCTCCAGGCAGATCCCCGTGACCCTGAATACCAAGGAGGTATAGATAATGGATGGATGATGTTAATATGACACTGACATGTTTTTGTAATATCTGACCAAACCTTTTTGGCCATACCATTAAGTTATAATGAATGAATAAGCAATAAGTCATATTGAATATGAAACCTTTTTCTAGTATGAACCTTTGTATTCACTTTAGATTTAATATGTTTTCTGTATGTTTCTGCCAAATATTGTTTTGACACAAATTATCCAAAAGATTTGTTTGAAGATTTTATATTTTTTTCCAAGACATTCTTTCCTCGGACACTGGCCTTTTGAAGAATAAAAAAAAAAATGTTGGGTGACAATTGAGCTCAACATCACAGTAAAGAGGGATCTGTTGAATGAATGGCAGTTTTGAGGGTGTTCACAACAGCTTCGCTGTGGCTGATGTGTGGCTCACTCTTTAAAAGACATAGGCCAAACTTCACTTTTATATCCATGTACAAAAATATATTTAATTGAAGTTTTCTGTAAATACAGGCAATACTTATTTACAACAATGAAATAGAAAAGATTTTTAACAAAAGATCAAGTATTATAAGAGCTAAAGTGACCTCGGCTTCAGTGTAAATGTAAGCAAATCGTAATCTTGAGTTCAGCAAATCACAGTTGTTGTTGGCTGTTATAAGTGCACTTTACAGCAGCCCACTGTCACTGTTAGACATGCCATGAGAAGCATTTATCTTCAGGATATTTTGTCTCAGTGTCCACCACTCCTATCTGTAAAAGAGCATGTCGACCAGCAGCTCCAGCAGGTTGGCCTGGCCTATCACGGGCCGGAAGAACAGTTCAGTGATGAGGCTGGGTGTGATCCCCTGCAGCATGGAGGCTGTGAGGAGGATTCGGGCAAAGCGATCCTGGTGCCCTGGGTGAAGGAGCTGGACCACCTCGCTCAGAGCGTGCTGAGCTTCCTGCTGCAAACCCTCAACAAACAGGCTCGCTTTCAAGTTTGGTACATCTGTTGATAATGAAAATAGAAAAGGCGGATTACGTGGCTGCGTAATGCAGTTTTACACAGCATTTTCTTGCAAACATAAAATTATTTTATTGAAATGATTCATTTAATTCTTACCTGGATTAAATATTGTGGTCCCTTTTAGGTATGCATACTCCTTTGGGCTCAAATCCAAACTCCAAAACTTTTTGAGGCAAGACTGGAGTTTGCTGACGCCTGCCACGGTGGGCTGCTCCCTTTCCATTTCCGGGCCTTCCTGACGGTTCAGGAGAATCTTTTTCAGCATGCTGTCAGCAGGGACATCTGTGACCTCAAAATCCACATGCTCCTGGGCCAGGCCCAATATAAAGAGAGGAACCCAGCAACTTTTCAAAAGTGAAAACTGGTCACTTGGCGGCAGTTGGTTAAAAGCAGGTAAGCTCTTAATGAAATGGACAGTTTTCACCAGGACTGCTGAAGCTTCTTTGCAGATCTCTGAAGGCCTTTTCAAGCGCAACGTCCGGCGTACCTCACAGTTGCATCTATGAGGAACTGAACTATAGTTGAAGTTGTCTTGGCTTGGTCTGCTGCTATCCATTTGGCTTAGGATGTTGTAGAGGATAGGATTCAAATGCCTATCATTATTGGTCGAACAATTACATTCATTATCCATTTTAATGAATATGAAATAATTTATCTGTCTTTAGTTCAAAGTTGTGTCCTCTCACAGGATATTCTCTCTTCGACACTGTGAGCTTCTTCTGACCGCCCTGTATTTATATGGTCAGTCCTCCGCCTCTTGCTTGGTGGACCTTGAAATGTCAATACGCTCTATGTGAAAAACAACCATGTGCTCTGCCAGGTGACTGCTGGAATAACCCTGGGAAACCGATAAGCTTTTCTCAATGAAAAGTAGCTGCAGGAGTAACGCATGATATCAAGAGGGATGGGCCTTATCTTGTAACCGGTGTCATTAACCCAGGCAGTACCAAGCTACCAAGGACTACAGAGGTAATCAGCCTCCAACCGTGTCACTGCACCCGCCAACTCACACCTGTGGAGCTGGAAATAGGCCAGAACAATGCCCTGAACACAAATAGGGCATTGACCTGTGAGGTCATTCCCCAGATGGTTTTTGAAGCAAATTGTGAGCTAAAATAAGCAGCAACTGTTCCAAGTTACCATGGAGAGAAAAAATACTACTAAGCTCAAGTTCAGTCAGACATGATTTTGAAACATGTTCATCATTACAACAAGGGGATTAGGAGTCCCCCCCCCAGGAAAAAAGAAGAATAGTTAAAATCAGGATGGATACTGTATCAAACAGGTTCCTATCAGCCTGAAGAACCTCCAGTCAGCGTGGCACTCTAAAACATGGAGGTTAGTAGGAACAGTGTGTGTTTTATTTTACACTACTATGTCACACTTCCATGCCAACAAAGGAAGCTCCCAAAGCTACATTTATCATCATGGAAGCAGCGATTAAGAGACTCAAGAAAGTAATGATGAAAGGGAAATCGAGCGTGACGGAACAAGAAACAAGAGTAAATCTTGGACAGTGTGTTAAAAGTGACTTAACCTCCACAGCTATCAAGTGATCCATTAAGCTAAAAATTCTAAATGTTCCCTGTTCATGCATTAGTTGTTGGGATAATTCACTAAAAGCCAAAAATGTCAAGCTGGAAGTCTAAAACAATCAACTTCTTCTCATTTTCCCTTTTGTAGGAGTCATGATAGCGAATCATCATGTTCCACAAATTGATTTGGCGTAGGTTTCACATTGGACCCCTTTCCTGACACAATTATCCCTATTTATCCTGGCTACAGTCTCCAGCTGTGTATTCACATTGAGCTCATGAAGACCTAATATTCCCTCCTAACTGTGTGGATTCACAGAGCATTTCGGTATTCTACAAATTGAGAAGTCTGTTTCCTCTACTTTGCGGTCCAGAGTCAGTCTTCGTCTCTGGCCTCTGGCTGCTTTACTTAGTCAGCACTGAGTAAAACACAAAAATGAAATTAAACCTTCTGACTTCTTGTTCCCATATGGATACACAGTAGTGCTGGGCTAAGTTCCCCCATTGTTACTGGTATTCAGGATGCTACAGCGACTGCAGGAGGGAGACACCGGACGGCTTCAGTGAGAGGAACAGGATGGTCAGACTTTGGCTGGTAAAGGCTCCTTCAAGTATGTAAGCATGGCAAAAGGCTTTGACTAGTAGGTCCAAGGCGCTGCCATTCAGACAGCACAGAGGGGACAAATAAAGGTGGAATAAAGGTGCTTTGGTGGCAGAAAGAACTGGCCATGTGAATGGGGCTTTTGGACATGAAAGGTCCCTCTGACAACCTTCCAGCTGGAGAGCAACTACCCACTACACCATGAAAATATACTACATTATCTACAAAAATAAGGATTTATTATTACTTTGAAGAGTTTACAAGGAAAGATGGAAATACATTTGGTGTGTAAATACTGAAATAGCAAACATTTTACTCACACATGACATCATACGAACAATCAGAACAACCAGCTGTTTCTTTTTTTTAAAGAGCATGGTGTGTAAATACTGAAATAGCAAACATTTTACTCACACATGACATCATACGAACAATCAGAACAACCAGCTGTTTCTTTTTTTTAAAGAGCATGGTCAATACTCGCTGACATTAAAGAATAATCTCACGAGAACAGTTATTTATGTTTCTGATTAGCAATCGCTCTTTTATGTATTACAGCCATACACGTGGAGTCTATCCATGTGCTGCTATCTCTGATTTCTACTATCCAGCCTTGGCTTTATGTGCAAAGGGTGGCTTCACTTCAACAAAGAGGTTTTCCATGGACTGAGAAAGCATCAGACATGATGCTGATAAAGTGCTGTCATATTTAAAACTGACTGTATGAAACTGAAATAAAAAATAAATCCAGTTTATGATGCCCATAGTAGGTGGTAATATTTTCCACGTCTCCTAACTTTCTATCTTCCTGGTGCCTGGCACAGATGTATGATGCTGATAAGCAAATTACTTTATTGCTATCATTAATGAATTATATCTAAAAAGTGGTGAACCCAGCAAACTCTTTACCACATTCGCAATTCTCAAAGGACACAATATATAATATAGTGCTCTTTTTATATTCAACGGGCCTCTTGCCAAGATGCTTTAATATGCCACAGAGTTGAGCTTTCTGGGGAAAATGTTAACCATCAAGCACTGGAGTCAAGGTCGGTCACGTAGTGGATGACCGCAATAAAGAGATTAAACGCCAGACACAACTGGCAGCACCAGTCACCGACTGTTTGCCTTACTCCATCACTGTCTTTACTCATTCCTTTAAGATTTTTCCGGAAAATCTTTCATCAGCTATTTTGTTTTTTCTGTCCTGGGGTAATCTCATTGTGACACACAGTGATGATTCATACAAGACCCGATATTCACGGAAGATAAATAACACAGGACCATGGCCTCAAAACACGATAAAACACATTATCGTGAAGAATGTGAGTCTTTCAGCAGAGTGACCTACAATACACTCAGCAGCCCTCGGGCTTTGTGAAGCATGATGACAGTTGTAAATGCCTGTGATAAGGGGTGTGTTTATAGAAGTTAGGAGCAGGCAGAGACGGGCACGGAGGACAGGCGCTTATCTCTGCCAGAACAGTAAAAATGAAATGTCCTTCATTTAATAAGTGGAACAAATGTATGATTTGGATACAATGAACCCAAACTGTCCTTACTAGATAAATCATGACATAATAATTGACATCTCTGAGTCTTTTTTTTTTCACATTATTTAAAATGTGTACAAATTTAAATAATACAATGAAATCAGTTACCTGATAACTTTTGAAATCACTGGAACATTTTAAGTAGAATGAGACTGAATCCCACACCCACTGAAACTCAGTTTGCTGTCTTTCGAAAGCTTCCCTCTATGATGGATTTCTATTGACTTCACTTCGTCTCGTTCTACTTTTCCCACTGGGTCAGTGAACTCGCTGTGCAACCAGATGTGTCCATGCATTGGACAGCATGTCTGGACCATGATCCTTTTACCTTAATTAGGCTGCTAATACAGTGGATATGCACCTGACTCTGTTTTAACAAGGTCAATAACAGAAAAATCAGTGAAATTCTGATTTATATGTATTTTTTGCAGTCAAATTTACTCTTAACTTCCAGGCAAGCTTGGGTGAAATTACTTGAGAATGTAGGCAGCTACTGATGGATGAAAAATGCGACCATCAGCAGTCACAGAGCAAAAACAACCGGGTGGTGATTATGGAGCATTTTATTACAGTTAGGGAAACTATCACCAGCATCCTACCAGAGAAACGCCCTGGATGTTTCTGGCACAAGTCCTCCAAGAGCTTCATTTTAGAGTACCCACAGGCATATCTTTTAGCTTCTCCAACCCACATTTTTTTAATGTCTTGTTTTTGTGATTTGTAATTTTGTTATCGAATCTTAATAAAAAAGACCTGAAACTCGAATCCTTGATATCCTTTTTAAAATAACAAGTTTAATCCACAGCACTAGACAAATAAGTAATAAGTCTGAATAATTTTGCATCACCTGAAAATCAGAAATATCTTTTCCAGGTTTCGTTGCTGCTGTATTAAGAACATCGTAGAGCTATTAAAATATGAATTGAGATTTGCAATTTTTTTCAGCGTTTGGTGCAAACCGTAATACAAGGAGAGTGAAAGTGCACAATTAACATGCTAAAAAGGACCATTAATGAGCTCCCTATGAGGCATTTTCTCAGTCAGTCAAGTCTGGATACGGGAAATAAATTTCTGATGGTTATGTTTAAGGGAGACCAGGATTTGCAAATAGATTAAAGGTGGCATCTCAGTGCCATTATTAAAAACATGTCTGAGAAGATACAAGCTAGAACTTATTAAAAAAAAAAAATAGAATAAGTTAGCAGTGTTAGCAGATGTGCCTTCTCATTTGGTTTTGAATGTGAGTTTTGATTGTTCTTTCTTCTTTTTCACTTTATGTCATGAAAAAAAACAATAATGAGGATCTTCCTCATCTATTATAAAAGTATTTTATTTATTTACTATGCCAATCACTCCTGCAATATTCACACAGTACAAGAGTTATATGCTATCATACGCCAAAAGTATGCTAAACTGACATTTAGCTGAACTTCAAGACCTTTTGATACAAATGAACTGTGCGTCTATGGACATGCAGTAGTTATCTAATTTAAGAAAAGTTAACATTCCAATAGTAGCAATTGTTGCATAACAATACTTGGTTTACTTCCTTTACAGAAATTATATATTTTTTTAATTAATTAATGAAGACATTAATTTAATGTAATCCAGCACGAACTGCTACATAAGACCATGAGTTTATGATAAAGTTTTAGCTCCATATACAATATGAAATCTACAAAAGACCACAAATCAAGCTGCAATGATCCATGACAGTACTTTGATATTTAGAGAGACAACACAATTTCTGTGTTTGTGAAATCTTGGGTGAAGGTTACTTTCTTTGTGTATTTCATAAGAGTTAATCTTGTTCAGATTACAGATGTAATAGTGAAACTGGATTTCTAATTGTGTCTAGTAAATCTGACCAGTGATTTTTGCTTTTTAAAGGGATTCATTTTTTTTAAATCTATAATTTCAGCCTCTGAATCATAAAACAAACAGTGTGACTATGACTTGAACCATCCTGTGTGTAATATGATGCGTACTATGATGTCAGGGTCCAGACAAATGACTTTAGTTTTACTGCCCATTACTAACAAAATACAATGATAAAAGTTGAGGTGAAGGCCAAGGCAAGAGTTGGCCGCTGGGTTAATGATCTCTGACTGAGCATATCTATCACTCGCCTCTGTGAAAGAGAGTAAAACCACTCAGATTTCATAAAAGGCCTGACATTTTGTCTCTTGCCTTATTCAGTAAAATTGAGCAATTTCATGTGAATTATGAATGAAATTGATTTCAGTACAGGTGTAGATCTCTGAACATGGTTAAAATGTATCATTCAAAACTGAAAAAAAGAAAAAGATTGTTTTCCTTTTATTTAAATTTGACATATGGACGTCATCTTTTTTCTTCTCTTTAAATATCCAAAATGTTTTCAGCAAATGAGATATTGTTTCTTTTGTTTATGTTCTTGTTAGCTGTTTTCACAAAAAGCTCCACGGATGACTTACTTGCTTTTGTAACATAGTGTTAAGATTGGCACTTACTGAGAGATAAACTACAATATACTTAACCCTCCTATTATGTTGTGGGTTAAATTGACCTGTTTTGAAATTTAAAAATAAAAAACAAATAGTTAAAAGTTTTTTTTTCAGGATAAAACTTCTTCTGCTTGGCTTAATTAGTGTAATCAACATAGAAATGAAAATGATTCATGTAACATAGTTGCAACCCCCCTCTCCATGTTTATGTTACATAGATGCTGTTTGGGTCAATTTGACCCGGCAGCCAAAATGGAGAATAAAAGGGGTTATAATTGTCTAAAACTATGAAGTTTTTTGGAACTGTGACCCCCATTTTTCCTCAGTTTCACACCCACACATGGCCTCAGAGGGCAGAATATAACATGTGACGATTCTTTCACAAGCTACAACTTGGGTCAGGGACTTCTACAGAGAAAACTCTCGATGGTTGGAACGGTCCAAAAGAACCAGTGTGAACTCTCTGCTGAGTTGCTGGTAACCAAGAACAGGAACCCTGAGTCATAGTGCGAATTACGGGGGGGTTTGGGGGGGTTTGATCCCCCCAATTACAACTTCGACCCCCCTAAATAGGGGACAAATTGTCATTTTTGTCATCTTCGACCCCCCTAAAGATGGGACAAATTGTCATTTTTGTCATCTCTAGAAAATGTTGACCCCCCCAATTGCCATTGTATAATTTGCACTCTGCCCTGAGTCTTCCATGTTTGTCTTCACAGACACCACAGCCCAAGAGCCTTTCTGCCCCAAAAAGGGGGGAAATGTTGTCAAAGTGTCCTGAGCACTTTGCACAAAAATTCTGAAATCACCTCAAGAGAAGATCAGAAACCAAGTATGATCCCTACAATTCAATTCAATTCAATTTTATTTATATAGCGTCTGTTACAATGACAATTGTCTCTAGGCGCTTTACAGAGACCCAGAGCATGGGTCTACAATGCCACCAAAGTGGGGAGGTGTACTCAACAAAGTCATGGGGTCTAAAAGCACCAAACGAATGATTTCAAGCTGGCTGCTGGTCATCTTTTTTAACATGACTGATAGATCAGCCTACGACGCATTTGTCATTAAAGCTTTGCAAGGATCACATCTTCTGTCTAAGCTTGGATGGTCTCCAGCAGACCTCCATGACCCTACACAGGAATAAGTGGGTTAGATAATGGATACATGGATTTCTGGTTTTACACATTGCGTAGTATTTGTTGTTACAATGTGATGATGTGTCACTTGTGTGTTGTGGAGACTCACAGACACACATATATACACACACCATGTTCATATTGTTAATCTGTTATTTTGATTTTTCTTTTTTTTCAATTTCTGGTTCAAAAACAATTCTTTAGTTTTCTTTCATTGTAAATCCAGTAGATTTTGATTTTAATCCAGCAGGTCAATTTGACCCTGAGGATGAGGTTTTCTTGTGTTAATTTATCAACATCACCCCAAAAAGAAAAGTTAAAAAGATAGAATAATTACAAAAAAGTCAATGTCAGATTGAACTATTGTATTTTATAAATAGGTCTTCCAATGCACATTTAAAAAATGTTTTAAAATTCATAAGAAAAACGAGTGAAATATTTTCATTGAACCATGATCTGTGAGAGGTAAAGAACATTAAAAAAAAAAAAAAAAAAGTTGATTGAAATAGTCAGTGGTGGAGTTAATAATGAGATATAAACAGTGTTTATTGAGGAGTGTTTAGTTTTTAGACACTTTTGGATTATCAAACATGCCCCGGGGTCAAATTGACCCAGGAACATTATTGTTGTTCCTGGGAAACGAACATAACAGGAGGGTTAAACAATTTACCAAATTAATTCTGATTTTAGTTCATTCAGTTTTACACTCTGTTACGTAGTTATGTACTTTTATAAAGTCTCGTAATTTTCGTCCCTGACAGGAAGCGGATGTGACGACGTCTCAATGACGTTTTCTGGTCGGAGACGTAAACAGCTATGGCGGACCCTGAAGCTGAACGTCCAACGTATTTTGCAGTGAGCAATATTCCTGTAACCTTCCGTTCTGGCAGACTTGAGAAATTATTTCAGTCAGTTCATAGAAAGCGGTGGTTTTCAGTGTTTTCACTACCGGCACCGGCCGGGGGTTCTCAGAGTGTCCGAGGAGCCCGAACCCACAGTGTGTGAAGACGGAGAGGAGGGCAGCTCCAAAACCTCGGAACCGGGCGGCTCAACAAATAACGGCTCAGTAGCAGAACGGGCGGTGAAGTCATGTTGTTGTATCGTGTCAGTCCATCCTAAAGACGCCGACAGGTTCGTAAAGATGTATGCAGGGAATCACTGGATCGACTCGAAGGGTAACTGGCTGGCCCGGCGCTGCGTTATCAGGAGGGTGAAAGTTTCTCAAGAGCAAGGTTTGTGATACAGTCAGAGGACCACTTCACTGACTTTGACATTGAATATTACTAAACTACGCACAAAGAGTAAAGAAATTTGTGTTTGGTACATTATTTCTTTGTTGTAAAAAGGCTTCTTGGCAATACGTTTTTAAATGATGCCAAATTTGTTGGAGCTGAGCTGGAGAGCTGTGCGCCCATGAAAGATTTGTCAAATCTTCTCTGACAATGTTAAACATGTTTTTGTTTTTTTTTCAATTATCAATTATTTTCCCATTACTTGATTTACATAATAATTTACACATGAAATTTTATCAAAAAACATTGATTTGTTATCACATTTCAATATTTATTGAACAAATTTCATCAAATAAAACTTGAATTATGCACAATAACACAATCTGATTCCAATTATAATTTTAAATGATTAAATATTTAATATGTGGTTTTAAATTATGTAAATTTCCAATTTAAATGTTGAATTAAAATTATGTTTGTAAGGACAGGGTACATGTAGGTTAATATATTGACAGTGTAGTTTACAATAGACTAAAAATACTATGTTGATGTATGATAGTCTAATATTGAGTATATGATAAAGTGAAAAAGCTGAACAGTTGGGGTGTTTTGTCATATCGAGTAGTAGGCGTTTGGCGTATCATCCTGCAAACCTTGACTGTAAATCTGTAGAAGACTGCCTATGGTTCCTAAGTGCTGACAGGATAAGGAAGTGGTTTTCCTGGGTCGCCCTGTTTCTGACTTCCCCCTTTACCTGGAACTTGGCCTTCAGTTTGCAGATAGTAGCAGGGCTCACTTCAAATAATGCTGCAACATAGTTTTGCAGAAAACCATCTTAAAGTTTTGCACAGGCCCTATCCAGATTTGTCAAACATAGCATGGTCAATTTTTGGAGCAGACATCAACTTGGCCATAATTGTCAGCACCTGGAGGTACCAAGAGCTCAAAAAGTCAAAAAAAAAAAAACCCCCGTTTGGCACTGGCAGAGAATATTTGGCATATCTTTGGTGGGCACAACCCATACTCGGCTCAGCTCTGCTGCTCATCCCACAAATGCATGTTTCTAACAAATGCAGCACCAATTAAAAGGAAAATAAACATGCTTTTCAACAGTATAAGATTTATTGCCAAAAAGCATTGTTACAACGAATAAATAATCTACCAAACACAAATTTCCTTACTTTTTGCTTTTAGTTCATATACTCCTATATCCACATGTAATATGTGAGCCTTTTTTTTTTTTTTACCATGATAATGAGATTAATGTAATTAAAACAACAACAACACATTTATAACATTAAGATACATGCTCCTTTATAGCAGGTGTAGCTAAGTGTAATTGTTTTGGATATTTATTGTCTTTTGTGTACATTATTTTTTCAGATGAAGAGTCCTTCCCCTACAAAACAAAATATGAGCAGCGACACCGTGTTTCACTAACGGAGCATTTCACAGAGGCTGACCTAAGAAGCTTACCTGAGCTGAATCCACCGGCTTTGATGCAAAATGGGAATGTGGGCACCTCGGTGAAAGTTTTCCTTCAGCTCATTCAATGCTGTCGCCTGCCTCCACGCCTCATTCGGAAGTTGGGCCTCACCTTCCCAAAGACCAGCTCCAACCGTCGTTACGGAAACGTGCCCTTCCAGTACCGCGGTACCTGCACCCTTCCAGCCACTGAAGACACCGTACTGACAGCAACTGGACACGAAATATCAGGGCCAGGCACACGGGGAGCTTCATCCTCAAGGTCAGGACAGCTGGCTGGTCACACGCAGAAATGACAGAGGCTGATGAGACGCACAAAGATGTGGAAGAGGATGATGTGCAGTCAAATGCAGAAGATGTAAGTTAAGTTACTGTAAGGCTCTTTAGTGCCTGTCAGCATGACAAAAATGTGTTTTCGGTTAGCAGTGGAGGAACAGTCATCCCTTTGGTAAAGATTACACATCTTTAATGTGGCTGATTGCAGGATGATGACTGCTGTGAGGAGTGGGAACGCCATGAGGCTTTGCATGATGATGTAACAACCCAGGAGCGAAGCAAAGAGAGGCTGTTTGAAGAAGAGATTGAGCTGAAGTGGGAAAAGGGGGCTCAGGCCTGGTGTTCTACACTGACGCTCAATACTGGCAGGAAGAAGAAGGAGGTTGGAAAAAAACACCATTCATAACACTTTGTTAAATATCGTATTTCCATATTACCATATTATGAAAAATCATATATACATTTGTGTAATATAATGTTCCCCACTTTGGTTAGGATGCAAATGAAAAGTCAAATTGGTGGAGTACATCACTCCTTCAAATGATTTGTATTATCTTGATGAAAAAAATGTATGCTTGTATCTCCTTTTTTTTTAGATTTTGATGAGCAAACGTCGGATGACTGGGATGTTGACATGAGTATTTACTATGATAAAGGTATCCATTGTAGAGCAGTAATTATCACGAATGTTAATGTAAGAGAATCGGGTAATGCTGTGTATTTTCCCAAGAGAGTCAAACTTTCTTAAACCCTGTCCTTACAGATGGAGGTGATATGGATGCTCGAGACTATGTCAGAATGCGATATGAAAAGAGGCTGAGGGAGGGTCTTGAAGATGGATCAGGACACAATCAGACTATTGGCAGCTTTGAGAAGTTCACTAAAGTAAGAAGATGGTCACAGTACATTAGTTGCTGTTATCTCTTATTCTATTGTGTTTAATATTTGTCTCACACTTTGGTTGTGGAATAGGGTTTCGGCCGACGTGTGATGGAGAAGCAAGGCTGGAAGGATGGAGATGGACTGGGAAACAGCCAGATTGGGATTCCTGAAGCTCTAGAGAATGAGGGTCAACATCCCAACTGCAAAAGAGGCTTTGGGTGAGTGTGAACTCTTGATACTAGAACTAACAAAAATTATGTGTTATGTGAGAAAATGGACATTGATGTGAATTGACCTGTTTTCTGCAGATATCATGGAGAAAAACTGGTATTACATCCTGTGAAAAAGCCCAGAGGAGAGAATCTTATAACTACAATATATGATAAACCGAAAGACATAGATGGAGGCGACACCTTACTGAGACGGCAACCAAACACCAGTATAAAGTACAGAGGATGGCAACCAGGGGGCAGCATTGGTCCACAAAGATGACCATAGCTTAATTTCAAATGTAAACTACTGTGTAGTGTTTGATTATTGTCTTTTTTATATATATATATATATATTAAACCATTTATAAGACAAGCAGTGTAACTTGTGTATGCCTTTTATTTCTCTGTACTCAACATGCTGTTTCATAAGTCCACTTATTTTTCCATATAAAAATCCTATAAAATTCAAGAAATTCTTGGAATATTTTTACTTATGATGTAAAAAAAAAAAAAAAGTTTCGGGCCATAAGGAAGGAGAGAATACAAAAAGCAATTGTTTTTTCACTTGGTTCCTGAATTTAGTATTGCGGTTCAATACATCTTGATCAGCGGCTTTTATTTTGATAGGTGCATCTTGTAACCCGGATGTGGTTCTTTTAGCTCTAAGTTAGCAACTGTTGTCCGCATGTTAACTTTTACCGGGCATACGATAATTATTTACTAGTACTTTATTGTTTTTCCATTAAATATCACAATAATAGGAGTCGTATTATAATCAGAGTTCTCTTCTGACACGCAGACGTTTATATAAGCACATATATGAAGTTATACAACTTTCCTCCGTGTTATGAGGTTTATAATTTATTAGTTCTTATGTTTGAATGTCAGGAATCTGAAGTTTTTCAAATAAGACTAGAAACTGAACGCACCAGGTAAAACATAGCTGGATGCTGACACGCTGCTTGTCACCTGTGTGGTCCCTCTGACGTCCTGGTCGCACCTGATGTGAAGTTAAGCAGAACCTCCGTGGCATTTTGAAACCATGTCCACTCCAACAGGAGTCAAACCTTCTCTACGCTTCGGTCAGGTGGTTATCGGACCACCTGGCTCAGGTAAAACCACCTACTGCCAGGGATGCAAGAGTTTATGACTAAGCTTGGACGCAAAGTGGTTGTGGTGAATATGGACCCAGCTAACGAGGGAATACCGTATTCCTGTGCGGTGGACATCTCAGACTGGTCACTCTGGACGATGTGATGGACAGCCTGAAGCTTGGGCCCAACGGTGGGCTTCTCTACTGTATGGAGTATGTGGAAGCAAATTTGGATTGGTTACAGGGCAAGCTGGATCAGTACCGTGACTGCTACTTCTTGTTTGACTGTCCTGGACAGGTGGAGCTCTACACCCACCAGAGTTCAGTAAAGAACATAGTCTCACAGTTGGCCAAGTGGAATTTTAGGGTAAACTTCTTAAAATTTCCCAAAATGTTTGATCCAACACTATCTGAGTCTTAGACGAGCACTTTACCCACACAGAGATTCTATGTTTTTAGACTTCATTTTGGTGTAATAATTTTAATTCTTCCACACTCTTCTTTTAAGCTCGCAGCAGTGCACCTTGTGGACTCTCATTACTGCGCTGACCCCGCCAAGTTCATCTCTGTGCTGTGCACTTCTCTTTCCACCATGCTGCACGTGGAACTTCCTCACGTCAACATCCTCTCCAAAATGGATTTGATTGAGCAATATGGCAAACTGGGTATGTTAAAGATTGTGAAGTAACCTTACACTCACCCAATGTCATCGATGACATTGGGTATCATTTCTGTAACAAATACCAGCTCTTTTCTGAATTATACAGAAAAATATTTGAATTATTTTTTTATCAACAGAACTGACTTTTTCTTCTTTTGATCTGTACCTGCACAGCCTTCAACCTGGACTTCTACACAGAGGTTTTGGACCTGACGTATCTGCTTGATCACTTGGCTGCAGATCCCTTCTTTAAAAAATTTCACCTTCTAAATGTAAAGTTGGCAGAAGTCATACAAGATTACAGCCTGGTCTCCTTTGTGCCTCTCAATGTACAGGTATCACTGTGGTTTTTGAATAATTTCTTATTATATATAGCAAAAATATGAATTTGAGATACCTATAGAAAAAAAGAGGGTGGGGCTGTGCAATCTAACAACGTGGTTTTCACTAGCTCATAGGTAAGCGCCTCCAATTGCACATTAAAAAAAATACTGCTTCTCATTCCTTAAACAACCATCTAGTTGTCTGGATCAAGAAAACTAAATAACTAAGAACAGTGCTGGAACTATTTTGAGTTAAGAACTGTCCGACTCATTATTAACTCCTGTTAAAATAGTGGCGAACCGTCACCTTCAAGGAAGAAATGTTGCTGTAGAGAAAAAAAACTGCAAGATCTTGGAGAAAAATGAGTACAACTCTGGAAGAAATAATTGCTGTGACACTGCATGAGCTAATCCCAACTATGGCACAGGAAATCAGTGAAATGCACATTAAAAATGTCTTTTTCGTGTTTAGCGTGAAAGCAAGGCCATTAGTATGAAGAAGCCATCCATCTATCCATTATCTATACCTGCTTTTTCCTATTTAAGGTCACAGGGATCACACATTCACACAGGTTAATCATCAGTCACTTGTGGTGTTTGAAGCTGAAATTTAGACCAGTTTTCTACAGATGGATTTGACGGTTACAGTGTAGAAGCAAGCCTCTTTATTTTATTTGTTTCTTGACCTTACCTCTGATGAACAGTGATATGAGCTTGTGCCCTATCCACACGGGAGTCTAGACAATGTGCCAGCACTGTATGTACACTATATTGCTGAAAGTATTCACTCACCTGCCTTGACTCACATATGAGCTTTAGTGACATCCCATTCCTAACCAGTATGATGTGGATCCATCCTTTGCAGCTAGAACACCTTGAACTCTTCTGGGAAGGCTGTCCACAAGGTTTAGGAGTGAGTTTATGGGGATTTTTGACCATTCTTCCAGAAGTGCATTTATGAGCTCCGCTCTAATTCATCCCAAAGGTGTTCTATCAGGTTGAGGTCAGGACTCTGTGCAGGCCAGTCAAGTTCATCCACACCAGACTCTGCCATCCGTGTCTTTCTGGACCTTGCCTTGTGCACTGGTGCACAGTCATGTTGGAAGAGGAAGGGGCCAGCTCCAAACTGTTCCCACAAAGTTGGGAGCATGGAATTGTCCAAAATGTCTTGGTCTGCTGAAGCATTCAGAGTTCCTTTCACTGGAACTAAGGGGCCAAGCCCAGCTCCTGAAAAACAACCCCACACCATAATTCCCCCCCACCAAACTATACACTTGGCACATTGCAGTCAGAGAAGTACCGTTCTACTGGAAACCACCAAACCCAGACTCTTCCATCAGATTACCAGATGGAGAAGCGTGATTTGTCACTCCAGAAAACGTTCCTCCACTGCTCTAGAGTCCAGTGGTGGCTGCTTGGATGCAGCTGCTCATAAAGACATGGATGAAACCCATTCATGAAGCTCTCTGAACACTGTTGTTGAGCTAATCTGAAGGCCACATGAAGTTTGGAGGTCTGTAGTGACTGACTCTGAAGAAAGTTGGTGACCTCTTCACACTATACGCTTCAGCATCCTCTGACCCCGCTCCATCAGTTTACGTGTCCTACCGCTTTGTGGCTGAGTTGCTGTTGTTCCCAAACACTTTCATTTCCTTATAATACAGCTGACAGTTGACTGTGGAATATTTAGGAGCGAGGAAATTTCATGACTGGATTTGTTGCACAGGTGGCATCCAATCACAGTTCCACGCTGGAATTCACTGAGCTCCTGAGAGCCACCCATTCTTTCACAAATGTTTGTAGAAACAGTCTGCATGGTTAGATGCTTAATTTTATACACTTGTGGCCACGGAAGTGATTGGAATACCTGATTCTGATCATTTGGATGGATGAGCAAATACTTTTGGCAATATAGTGTACATATGGGACTAGTAATATACGGAAGGAGTGGATTGGGTCTTTTTGGCAACATGGTGAAGATGGTGATCTGTTTATTTCCTGTTTTTTGCTCCCTCTTAGTAGAGCTTATGCTTGTCACATTGGTTCCTTAACAATGCTGGCTTAAAAGGAAAATAACGCACCTCTGACCCTGAAAAAGGGTGCAGGGCGGGGGGGAGGGCACATTTTGTGTCAGAGAAGTTTGAGGTTTTGTGGCTTTGTATGCATCTGCTGCTTATCTCAGAAAGGCAAGGCTTGATAAACAAACACAAGGCTGAGGAAGTTGTGTCACCACACTTAAAAAAAAAAAAAGCTTCATCATCTCATTGAAGGTCTCTTCATGCGGTGGATCAGCATGGTGGGGGGGTAGACGCGTACAATAAAGCCAGACTTGTGAAAGTCCTAGTGATAATCACTTCATGCATTAGTATTACTGCTCAGAAACTATTAATACAAATGTCTTCTTACAGCTTGTTATAGAGGTTTCATAGAGCTATTTCAACAAATATTTTACCAGTGGGTAGTTCTCTAAATTTCTACAGGGAAATCCCCGGGTCAAATGCTTTTCTTTTCTCCCCAGGACAAAGAGAGCATGATTCAGGTCTTACGAGCTGTGGACAAGGCCAATGGCTACTGCTTTGGAGACCTAGAGGAGAGGAATCTGCAGGCCATGATGTCAGCTGCTGTGGGGGCAGACTTCCAGTTCAGTTCGTATCCTTCCCTCATCACTGTGGTGACTCACTCTGACTCATCTGGTTTAAGATTAAACTTAAATGCACTTTAAAACTTAATGATACCCTTGTTTCTAATAATGATGTACTTTCAATTATTTTAAAAGTAACACGAATCTTAAAGTATAAAAAGGACTTCTGTATATTCTGTTATTTTCCTTAACATTTGATCCATCAGTACTCTCGGGGTTCAAGAGAGGTATGTTGAAACCAGTGGAAAGACTGTGGAGGAGGAAATGATGGAGCTGTAAAAATGAAAAAGTGCAAATAAAAGGACAAAATTGGATGTCTCTTTCGTACCAGTTAGGCAGTGAGTCTTGGCAATATCAATCTCACTCGGCCCGAATTCACTGCCTCAAAACAAAACACCCTGGAAGACAAGAATTAAATTCGGGTGCTGTACAGTAGATCCTTTCACCACACCTGTAAAAAACTCAAAAGACTGAACTGAGAAAATGCTGAGCTTTTCTTCTGTTATCAATAAAGTGAGGTTGATTTCTCTTCATTTTTAGATGCAAAGAAGTTTTGTTTTCATGTTTGTTCCATATTATTTTGACCATCCCAAAAATAATAAAAAGACAGCATTGGATATAAACATATATTTCTTGTTCCTGTTTTTTGTTGGTGCTATAAAAATGTTGCTGTTTCTGTAATTATTTTTTAATTATGGTAAAGTCTATGCCGAGGACTGTCTTGTATATCCATGTGCATTTAGACTGCGAGATTTGTAAGAAAGAGACAAGATCCTTCACTTCCCTTCTTTATGCCATTGAATATGATTGAACTTGGCATTAGGTGGTACCTCAGATGCCTCTCAATATTTGCAAAAACTCTGTACTATACAGATGTATTATGTTCAACATTTGCTTAAAATATTAAACCTGTGCAATCATATGAACCTAAAGTAATTACAGGCTTCTTGGAGCACATAAATACATAGAGCCCGTTAACAATGAAGTAAATCAGATCCATGAGCAGCTCATGAGAACTGCAGCAGCTACTGACTTTGGCGGAGTGAGTTGCTGGTCGTTTTTTGACCGGCAGGTGGCGCATGCGCTCGTAAACCCTCCTCCCAGATCCATAAAAAATCTGCTCCAAGTCTTTCCTGCAGCCGGAGCAGAAAAATTAAGTCAGGCGGGGAGAGGAAGCCACATTAAATCTGTGTTTCTGCACAACTGGCCCTGTGTCTGGTCTTTGGGATGGAAGATCCTCTATCTCCCTAAATGCTTCTAAAACTCTCTGCTTACCCTGTAAAACCCCGCTGCTAACTGTGCTGCCCCTCACCTGCTCTTTAGTCCTACGTCTTCCACTCAGGTGGATATTTGGTGTGCGTGTCTGCAGTTAAGACTAAAATAAAGCATGATCCATTTTGCGAGCTCGCACTGATGTGGGAAATCACATTAACCCTGTGTGGTGTGATGTGGCTGCAAATTATATGTGGGCAGCTTCCTGCCTGCAAAGCTGTGTGTGCATTAGGGGGGTGTGTCAGGCAGAATGTTAAATTGTGTTTCGATGTTTGTACATGTGATCAAGTATGCCCCCTCATTGGTACTTCCTGCCTTTTCCCTAAAAGCCCCCTAGAGGTAGATGTGTGTGTTTGTGAGCGCGTGAAAGGGAGAGCGAGAGAGACCGTTTGTGTGTGTGTGCGCATGTGTGTGTGTGTGCGTGTCCTTGTGTGTCGAGAGTGAGAAAAGAAACCGGAAGGCACTCTTGTCCCACTTACATGCCAAATCTGAATTTCAATCAATGGTTAATCGAACCGAAACACTTCATGAAGATTTCAACATTTTACTTTTCTATAAATTCTTTGAAAAAAAAAAAAAAAAAGAAAAACTCCCCCAGCTTAGCACACGCACACAAACGCACACACTTTTCGTTACCATCCCACCCCTGCTCAATGCAGTGCACACACCCTGTGTGCCAAAAATGTCTGCCTCGTTTGTTTGCGCAGAGAGGGACTCTTACAGTGAATTTCTCTTAACTGTTATGACACTTAGGGGAAGAGAAAACAATCTGCCAGAAAAGAAGATGCGTGGTCATTTTGAGTTTTGGTGTAGTTCAATGTTGGTGAGCTGAGAGAGAACAGGAGCCTGCGCGCCCATCCCCCCACACTCAGCAGAGAGTGTTTCTGCTGGAGTGAGATACAGACAGAGAGGAGAGGGGGTGGTAGAGGAGAGCAGAGCTGAGCAGAGCTGAGCAGAGCAGGCAGGGGAGGGAAGAAGAGGGAATGTGCATTGGTAGTCTCGTTTGCTGCAAGGCTTCCTCCTTCTGCTCTGGAAAAACCTGAGTGTGCAGCCTCTCTTGCTTCAGTACTTCTCAGAAACAGTGGTGGGAAATAACCAAAAAAACACCAGCGCTCAAAGGCACTTGTATGAGGTGAATCAATGTAGACAGATAGAGAAATATTTGCTCTCTCATTTGACAAAGTAAGACTATAACTCTGTATGCAGAGCCAGGCTGAATTATTTCAAATACTTTTCAGGGGTTGCGTGGTTAACTACACACACACAGCCTCATTTCTTACATCACTTCTAATCAATTTTGTGGTTATTAATTATTGATCTTAACTGTACTGTAGTCAGTTCTTAAGCAGAATAGCCAAGATTTGAAAGAAAAATTAAAAAAGAGATGTAACATCAAGAAAATGGACCATAATGATCTGAATATAACACAAAATGACTTCAAAGAGAAAATGGTTCCAAAAGGTAATGATCAAAATTCGACCCGAAACAACCACAAACACGAGTAAA
The DNA here is from genome assembly GCA_018398805.1 of Hirundichthys speculiger. Lineage (NCBI taxonomy): Eukaryota > Metazoa > Chordata > Actinopteri > Beloniformes > Exocoetidae > Hirundichthys > Hirundichthys speculiger. Next base: position 1,617,063 of record JAGFBZ010000644.1, read on the forward strand.
AGAGGAAAAATAAGACAGAGCAGTCAAAATAATCGAAATGTGTGACACATTTACATTGAAGATAGAAAAAAAATAATCAAAATGACACACAAGAACATAAAAAGAATATAAAAAACTAAAATAAGATGCAAAACTTCCTCAGAGTCAGAGAATAACAATGTTAATAAGGAGGTTAAAAAAATGATGAAAATGTGGCTCAGACAAAAAAAAATGTTAAGTATATGCAGATTCTCACTTATCTCAATTGTTTAAATAGAAGTATGTTGCACTGAAGAAACCTTTTGGATGAGACATGAAGCTTCCACATAAATTAAGAAGAATCCAGTTGCTTTCTATTTAAGCACTTAGAAGAAACTGGTTGTGACAAAAAGAGCCACAACATGACTGCACTGAGACAGAAAATGGCTGCAAAGGGATGTAAAATGACGAAATTAAAATTCAAACAGCCATGAAATTCAAAGATAAGTATAAATACATTTTTCAAAGAAAAGAATAAAGGAGACACATCATTAGTGAAAGGATAGAAATGTTTTATACACACATCAAACCTTAAATCTGCATGATTTGTGGGTGTTTGTGCACAGGAGCCTGTTAATAAGTCCATCTGTAATATGTACTTTACAGTGTGTTGTCCAACTTTCTACGTATCCACCTACAACGTCGAGATACATGTAGACACACGCACACTTGTGCAATTAAATATATATTTTCTATAGAAATTAATTAGTTTCCCATATCCTATACTTTCTGCGTTTTATCTGTACGTTGGTTGTCAAGCTGTTTTCAAATTTAACATAAATAAAGATTCATAATTAGTAGAAAATATATCATCCATAGAGTAAAAGGGGAAAAAAACACGAAGCTTTCAGAGATTAAAAAAAAAAAAAAAAAAAAAAGCCCGGTTCGTCATGGGTCGGGTCCGGTCCGTGTTTTGCAGCGCTCCGTGTGGCTCGGTAAAATGGCTGTATGTAGCGAAGCCTCGTGTTGGTTGGGCTAGCTCCCTGCCTCTGCCCGGGCTCACTAACACACAACTCCCACAACAATTTCTGTCGCTTCTCTACGCATTGTATGGAGCCTCCATCATCTCTCTAACCCATTTACGGAGCCGGAACCGGGGAATGGCAGCCGGATTCGGTCCGGAATAGGGGTGGGAATGAATCGGCACAAGGATTAATGGTTCTTAACAATTATTTATATTCAATGCTAGCTTTTGATTGTGACTGACTCGCCGAGAGAGGGAGAGAGAGGTGGGGGGGTATATCATGGCCGCTCAGGTCGCTAGCGCCGCCACTCTTAACACTAGCCCGCCTACCGAACTCAAAAAGCCGGATCGAGACCCAAAGGAGGATACTGGTCCGGGAGAGAAGCAGTCAGACAAAAAGCAGCCGGGTCTGGACAGCGGATCGCCGGTTCGTGGGGATCTGCAAGACGGGGCCGACGGTGGAAATGCAGGGGGAGGAGGGGAACCTGAGATGAAGAACGGGAATGGGAACCCGCCCAGAGCTAACAATAATACCCAGAATGACTCTGTCGGACCGGAGGGAAATAACCACCCCGGTTTGGTGCATCATCACGGCCCCGCTTTTCCTCCACCTTCGTACGGATACAGTCCGCACTACGGTCGGGCCCCTTTTCATCAACATGGCGGACAACAAAGCCCTGGCATGGCAGCTGCTGCGGGTCCGGTTGTGCAGTCGAGCAACATGATGGACCCGTATCAACCTAATTCGCACGACCATGGCTTTCCGAACCACCAGTTTAACAATTACAACCCATTCCCGAACAGGACTCCCTATCCGGGCCAAGGATACGCCATGAACTCCCCTCGCAGTGCTCAGGCGCCGACAGCTGGGGGGCAGCCAGCTAAGCAACAGCCAACACCGGGAGGACCCACGGCGATGGCTGGATCCTACAGTAACCAGAGATATAATATTGTAAACCCTCAACCGACATCAACGCCGACACTCAACAAGCTCCTAACGTCCCCCAGTTCAACGCGGGGATATCCAAATTACCCGTCAAGCGACTTCAGTAGCCAAGAAGGAGCTAATAAGGGACCAGCAGACATGGGCAGCAGTGGTCAGTACGGAGGGAGCAATCCGAGTTGGCAACAAAGAAGCCATCACCCGTCGCCTATGAGCCCGGGAAGTGCCGGGCAACCACTTGCTAGAAACCAGGTAAAATCAAATTTTACCCGGAACGAGGGCTTTAGCACGTCTCCTTCCCTGTACTGAGCTAGTTCACAACGTAGCAGGCCAGCCATTGTCTGATACTTCTTCGCAAAGACTCTAAAATGGCTGCCTCTCGTGTGTATTTTTTTCTCTTTACACCACACCATCCAATAAGTGTTGCTTTTACCACATTTATAAAGGCATGTAATAATAGAAGAGTGACGCTTGAATAAGGAAGAAGTTGACGAAATGATGTTCAGGGAGCCAGGAAGGCCCGACTTTGAAAAGGGGGTGAAAATGCCCACCGAGGAGCAACGGCTAGTTTTTTCTCCGATAGCTCTGCTACTCCTTTTATTCGTAGAATTTACTGTACATTTTTGATCAATTTTGCAAATATATTCTTTTAAGTAGCATTTCTTTAGACGTTGGCATGTGATAGATACGTACATGTTCAAGTTTACACCGTTTAGTTGTCCGATAAACTGTAATTTTGTGGCCGTAACGGAAGGAATGTGTTGCGTGCCGAATGAGACCTTCACGGTTTGTTAAATGACTTGCGTAGATCCTGGTTAACTAACCCATTTGTCCCGTAAAATGTCAGTGCAGTATTTCAATTTTTAAGATTTTGATAATGTATTGCACAGAGTCGTTTTGTTGTGCTGAGAAGCCGCTGGGCTTTCTGTGCGTGCGGTCTGTAAACAGTCTAGTTTGCCTCGTGAGTGACTGAGCGCAGCCTGCAGATTGAAGTTTGCAGTGGGATTTGAATTGTGGAGGTAAAATCCTGCTGTCAAAGCCAGGAGATAGTTGGTCTTGGGTTGACATGCTAGCTGAAATCTGATTGGCTACTCATCCGCTGCTCATGGCCATTTATAATTACATGTGATGCGAGGCAACAGTTGCAGATAAGAACACACAGCATTAGCTCATCGGAGCTCACAGGAGGTATTACTGTTTAACTCCTCCCATATCTACCTTTTACATACAGAAACGGGTACAGTTGGCGCACCTGAAGTATGGACAATGTGGTTTATTTTCTCAAAAATAAAGAAAAAAGATAATTATCTGTGATGATCTATAGGCGCTGCATGCTTTTATTTCCCAAAGGACTTCAGAGTGTCCATCATGACATCTCTAATCTGCATCACTGCACGAGATTGTTATTTTGTTTTTTTTGGTTTGTTTTTATACATAATTCAGATAAAACATTGTTAGTCATTAGATGTTTGCAGGATGGATTGTGACGTTCCATGTCATATTAATCACATGTCATCTATTTTTTTTCAATCCTTGATAGATAGGTAACATATTTCATTCTTTTCTGAGATTTTAAAGTCATTACACAGTAACAAGAGCCAAGCTTGAGCTCTGCCTATGTGTGTAAGTTTTCGTTTCTGTTGTGTCTGGCATAAAACACCTTTTGGCTGCTGGCTGCAAAGAATTTCCCCCAATCCTCCCCCCAGGCCAATCAGAGTGCAGTCCACCATCTCTCACCCACCAAGGGAGTTTCCTCTCTGTCTTATGCAGATTAGCCATGTGCTGCTCTTATTTATTTCACCTCATTATCTTGGATTTCTAGCATGTCTCATAAGGCATAGTTTTTACCATGAAAGGGAATGTTGTAGAACTGAGGGTGCATATGTGGAAGATCATTTGAAATGACATAAAGGGGCACTTTTAGTTTGTAAGCAGAACCTATGATTGTCAAAGGAGACCCAACCATTATCTTAAAACAATTTTGTTGAGGCCGATAACTCAAACCTAAAATCTATTTGTCGCATAGATAGTTGTATGTTTTATTTCCTTGGTTATAGATTGTGTATACTGTTTTAAGTTTTTTTTTTTTTTTTTGCTCTAATGTTAAAGTTCTAACTTTGTTTCTGGTGTCATTCATTCAAAGCCAAACAGCTTTCTCTGGGGGGAAAAAAGAACTACTTGGACCAAGCTCAAAACAGGAGCACAGCTGGGATATGTTTAAGATTGGGCAGACTGCCCTCCATTTAAAAGGAGATACATATATATATAGCTCTGACCTCTGAAACGATGGCAAAGTGGGGTGAAAAATTTCAGGGTAATGAACATGGGAAATACGGTGAAAAAAAGCACAATTTATCCATTTACTGAAGTTTGTTTTCAGACTTTGTTTCTGAAATAGAACACTTACATCCAAATATTTTAAGGTCTTTTAATGAAATGCAATAATGACACAATAACATGCATAGAAGGAGAGCTGCTTGTAAATTGTAGAACCTGTTCGTTTCTGTTTTGTGTAGTTGTTAACTGAATTCACTTTGTCCACATTCTTGCCTGGTTCAGCCACCTGGCCCTATGGATCCAATGGGGAAAATGAGAGGTCAGCCCTATGGAGCTGGTAGTCCGTACAGTCAGCAGTCACAGCAGGGGCATCCTACAGGTCCTCAGCCTGGGCCGGGGTACCCTGGGCAGGCGTATGGTCCACCGGGTCCCCAGCGATACCCAGTGGGGATGCAAGGACGCACCCCCGGAGGCATGGGCGGCATGCCCTATGGTCCACAGGTATTTAATTTGATCTCATTCATATTTATGAATCATTACTTTTTACAGGAATGCTAAAGCTCTATGACTTCTGTTTAGATGGGATCTTATGGACAACAGGGACCAGGAGGCTACGGCTCTCAGGGCCAGGCACCATATTACAGCCAGCCGGGCCAGTCTCCTCACCCAAATCAGCAGCAAACCCCATACTCCCAGCCGACACCTGGACAACCTGGTGGGCAGTCACCTTACCCGGCACAGCCCCATCCTCAACCCACGTCTGCTCCACACGCCCAGGGAGGACCGCCCTATCAGCAGGCCCACATGCCCCCCCAGTCCCAGGGGCCAATACCAGGTTCATCCCAGGGACCCCCACAGTCTCAGCCACCTTATTCTCAAGCATCAGCACCACAGTCAAGCCAGTCTCCCTATGCCCAACAACAGGGGCCTCCGAGTCAGACCCCACAGCAGCCAAATTCCCAGGCTACACCTGGATCACAAGGCCAATCCAACTACCCAGTACCCACACAGGGTCCTCAGCAACCCCCCTCACAGCAACAGCAGGCACAGTCTCATCCGCAGCAGCCGCCAGGACACAGTCAACATCCACAGGGGCAACCTGCCGCTTACCCACAAAACTCTCAGCAACAGCAACAAGCACAGCAGTCACCTTATCAACGATTTCCTCCCGCGCAGCAGCAGGTACTGCCCTTAGTCTTCCTTACAAATTAATATAAATTATGTTTCTGTTTGTGGTTTATTATACTCAAGCTTATTTTGTGTTAGGATGTATCCCAGGAATCATTTCAGCCCAACGCCCCTCCATCCACTCAGCCCAAATCTGGTTCGGAGGACAGTCAAGGCCGACCCTCCAGCCTTCCGGTCAGTAATTCTTCTTAAATCACTGCATATACACAAATCCTTTTTCTCTCTGTGAACACAAAGCTGTTTATGTGCGGTAGTTCTACTATTTTACAAGAATATCCCAGTATAGCGCTCACAATATAAGCTTTATACATTTGTCAAAAGCACATCTTGTAGAATGAAGTGCTTCTTAAAAAATGTTGTTAGATGTCCAGGAGCCAAAACTACATGCTTTTAAACGCTCAGTTGTATATGTGATAAATCTAATACTTTTAAGAAGACATCAGTATAGAGCTTACACTATTGGTATTACAATTCATGTCAATAACTGTTTTCATGTGTGTGTGTTTTTTTGTTTTTTATTTTTAAGCTTTCTTCTCCTCACTCACAATGGGGCTTCTATGTTTTCTGCTCTGTAATGATGTTTTTCTATGTTGTTGCACTCCTGTGGATGTTAAAGCACAATTGTGTGGATGAGGCTTCTGTAAATGAGGTTTTCTAAATTAAATGGCAGGTTTGAATTATGAAAATTGAACACTGGCAGGCAAAGAAAATCAAACCAAGTATTTTTGAAAATATGATTTCAGTATGGTTCCAGGCAAATTGTACTCATTGGTGGTGTGAAGGCAAATTTAAACAGTATTTTTATTTATTTATTTTCATTAACTGAACAGCTAAGCGACTTTGAACTCAATCTGTTGGTCTTAAAGTTTAGGGAAGGGATTTTTGGGAAAATATAGAGATTTTAGGACTTCACACAGGTTCATGTAAATTATTTGGTTACTATGGAAACATGTGCATGTGAGTGCCAGGATTTTACCTTGACCAAAGAATCAAAATAAGTTTAAGCTGTGGTTTGCTGTACTTTTATTTGATATTAACTTTCAGTTCATCAATTCAAATAAAAAGATGGGTCAACTGCAATGGTTCCAAAATAATTTTGCACATGACATTTCTCCTAATAATGTGTGACTGATTTGCTGCTGATTGTTCAAAAACCCACAGATATATTATAATAGTCAGAGTTATTTCTTAATGAGGTCTTTGTGCCACCAGAGAACGTAGACATTCAGAAAGGGAGTATCAAAGCGGAGACTGTGCTGGTGTCAGTCACCAAACTTTGACCTGACGTCTAGATGAAGCAGCATTACATCATAAAAACAGTCTAATCAGTGAGTTGCTGGTCAGACTAAATGAGTTCACACCGCAGACCTGGGTCGCTTTTAAAAAGTCAGACTGAACACGAGTCCTCTTGATATAAAATTCACCTGTTTGTTCAATGGATCTATATATTTATTCATTTATTTTTGCAGGTCAGAATAGCATTTTAAAAATGCCCTAAATCTGAGATGAATGTCGTAGAATTTGTTTGTGTATTTAAATCACATGGCCAGGTTGTTGCTTCATGCAGACTCTGCCGCTCACATCTTACAAACCTTAGTAACCATGACAACTGCTGGCACTAATACACAGTCACTTTCTTCGTGAAAAACATAAACAAGGACAAAGGCCTCCAGGGTGTGTGTAAGTGCAAATGTGTAGTATTTGTATCTGTGGCACTCGTGTCTTTATTGGAGTAAAGGTGTTTCAAGTAAATTAGAACCTGCAAAGAGGGAGTCTTTTGGAACTTCGACTTGAGATTTTTTTTTTTTCCTTCCCCTTTTTGCCTTTCTTATTCTGCCTTTTGTTGACTGTACCTGTTGGTGTTTTAGGACCTGTCGGGATCCATTGACGACCTGCCGACAGGTACAGAGGGCGCCCTGAGTCCCGGTGTGAGCACATCAGGTGTGTCGAGCAGCCAGGGTGAGCAGAGTAACCCTGCTCAGTCGCCCTTCTCTCCTCATACGTCTCCCCACCTGCCAGGCATCCGAGGGCCTTCGCCGTCCCCAGCTGGCTCTCCTGCCAGTGCCAGCACCCCTCGCACAGGACCCCTGTCACCCGCCAACATGCCAGGTGAGCGGATTTCTAACGCATTAAATGAGGCGTGTGATATGTAACAGAAGGCTGACATCTGTAATCTACATGCAGAAATGTCAAATTACTCAACATTTGTCAAATTTCCTGTGCTTTTCTAGGCTACTTATGCTTTAAGGCACACTAGCATATTTAAGTCCAATCATTAAATGTATAAACTTATTCTGTTGATAAAGAACACTAAAACTATATGTTAATATATTTGTACTCAACAATTCCTCATTATATATTGTTATACTCTAAGATCTGATAATATGTAAAGATGACACCCAGATGGATGTGCTCTTTTTCACTTGATGTGGTGTGATTGGAGCTTGATTGTCATCAAGCAGTTATTGGAATTTATGGCACCAGTACATTAGCGACCTTGGTGTAAAAAGGTATAATTGGCATCATTAAAGATGTAATATTTGGTTACTTTGGATGCGCCATGGCTGCACTTTAAAATATTAAAGTGTGTGTGGTTTTTAAAAAAATATATATTGATGATGTTTGCTGACAAAACATGTGAGATCTGAACCAGTGGCTCTGGCTTTTAGTTTGAGAGCTATTGAATATTGTGTGGAGAGATTGAAGCTTGATTTTATTTGACAGCAGTGATGAAAAGATGGTTGCTACTAACTGCTGTTTTATTGGTTTTCTTGTTGCAAGTTAAACTTTCATAGAGTACCTTGCGGGAGTTTGAAAATGTGTTTTTCTCTACCCTACCTGACAGGCAGTAAATGAGAATATTGGCAGCCACATTTCAGTTTGTGTCAAAAGCATGACCTGAAGAGCTTCTTAAAAATGTATGTCTACGAGCTGAAAGAACACGGTCTGCCCAAAATTATGCATATTCAGACTTTGACATTAGAAGCCTATTTTCAGATTCTTTTGTGCAAAGTTTGTTTGAGCTCATTCAAAATTAGGTTTTATGGATTTATGACATAACATGGCTAGTTGAGTGTTTTTGCTCATCTGATCAGCATTTTAAGGTTGAATTTGTGCAAACATTTAAAAATAAGCTTTTGTCATGCATCGTACAGTGTGATTCTCAATTATTCAGTGGCATAGCAGAGATAGATTGTGTAGGAATTTCTATCCACATTCACTGTATTTTATTTTATTTTATTTTTTACTTTGGTGAACAGAAATCAGCTCACTCAACCTGGAATAACCAATTGAACCTGAGCTCATACTAACTTAATTTAATCATTAATGTTTAGGGACCCAGATGCCTCCCAGACCATCGAGTGTGCAGTCAGATGGGAGCCTGCACCCTGCAATGAGCCAGTCTCCTATGGCCCAGGACAGAGGTATGCTGCTGTCTATACCAAGAGTGTGTGCATAGTGATTAACATGTCAAGAGTGTTTGCTTTAGGATCTATGTCTAAGCACTGTCCTTCTTTTGTGTGTTGGTCTCAGGGTTCATGCAGAGAAACCCTCAAATGCCCCCTTATGGTCCCCCCCAGTCAGCCTCTGCACTGTCACCTCGCCAGTCCTCTGGAGGACAGATGCATCCTGGAATGGCACCATATCAACAGAATAACTCCATGGGTGGATATGGCCAGCAGGGAGGACAATATGGCCCCCAAGGTTTGCTTTTTGAGTCTCTTTATTGCTTTAACTTTAATTGGTTTTATTCTGTCTTGAAATGTTGTTGTTATGAATAGAGTTAGATGGGAGAATTCACTCACTCTCCAGTTTATTAGTTAACTCTGCTCATACATATCCCATGTGAAAAACGTATGGAATACATCTCCACATCTCATAGGAACACCATGCTATTGCTGGTTCCTCCCTCTGACTTCGTTGCAGCTATTTATAGCTGTGAAGCAAAGAGTCAGCTGACGTAGCAGAGCCTCCTGTCTGTAGAGCTGAAACTGTGACAAAGGCTTGTTGCTCTGGGTGCACAGCTCTCACTAGTACACTGTTAAAAAGGCTGTCTTACATAGCTCTTGAGAAGAAAAGTGTTGTGAAAATAATCCACTTTTAATCATGAATACAATGTCACTGTATTCTGCTGATTTAATTTTTCCATGGCCAGTGTTAAGATGCTGCCAAGGGATTGCCTTAACTGTTTTGCTGTTGCTGTGCCATCATCTCTAGGTTATCCACGGCAACCTGGCTATGGCAACATGCCTAACGCCAACTACCCTGGACCAGGTATGGGCTCCATGAATCCCATGGCAGGACAGGCTGGAGGACCACCATATGCTGGCATGCCTCCAGGAAGGATGCCTCCTAATCAAATGGGGGCACGTCCTTATGGCCCTAACATGGGCCCCAACATGGGTCCAAATATGCCCCCCAACATGGGTAACATGCCACCGCAAGTAGGCTCAGGAATGTGCCCTCCTCCTGGGATGAACAGAAAGCCCCAGGATCCCACAGCCATGCAACACGCTGCCACCAACTCCATGCACAACAGGTTTGTTGCGTATACCTTTTATTAACAATAAAGAAATGTACTTATTGGCTTCCTATCAATACTTGAATATGGAATTAGTGTATCCTCATAGGTTTACCCTTCTTTCCAGGATGCCTGGCTACCCCAGCATGTCTCAAGGCATGATGGGCTCCGGTCCCCCGTATGCCTCACCTATGAACAGCATGAGTGGCATGATGAACACTCCAGGTGGATCACCTTATCCCATGGGGCCAAACATGGCCAATAACACAAGTGGTAAGTTGTAGAGATGACTGTGTGGGGGGTTTGCTGTTTTTCTAAATATGACAGCCTCACAGTTAATTTCCATCCTTTTCAACACATGTAGGCATGGCCGCTAGTCCAGAGATTAATAATAAGATGAATAACAAGGTAGATGGGAGTGGAACACCCAAACCAGAATCCAAATCTAAGGTAACCAGTCGACGTTGTTTCATAATTGTTTTTGTTAATCTTTAGAGAAAGAATCTCATTCTTGTTTTTCTGTCACAAAACAGAAGTCCAACTCTTCCACAACAACCAGTGAAAACATAACACGCTTGTATCAGCTGGGACCGGAGCCAGACAGGAAGGTGTGGGTTGACCGTTATTTGGCTTTCATTGAAGAGAAAGCCATGGGCATGACCAACCTACCTGCTGTGGGCCGGAAACCCCTAGACCTTTTTCGGCTATATATGTCGGTTAAAGAGATTGGAGGAATGACTCAGGTTAATATGGCATTTATAAACAAATCTGCATGACATGTTTGGCTGCCTGTATTTCCGTTGAAGCTAATCATGTTCTGCTTTTCGCGTGTTGTAGGTGAATAAGAGTAAGAAATGGCGTGATCTGGCCACCACCTTGAATGTGGGCACGTCCAGCAGTGCTGCCAGTTCCTTGAAAAAACAGTACATTCAGTGTCTTTATGCCTTTGAGTGCAAAATTGAGCGTGGTGAAGACCCCCCTCCTGAGATCTTTTCAGAAAACAAAAAGAACCAGGCTGCTAAGGTCCAGCCACCATCTCCAGGTTAGAGCCTCTCTTGTCCTTTTTGAGTTTCAGTGAGCCACGTCTATGAACTTTTCAAACAAAACCTTGCTTTTCTGAATTCTTATTAAAGTCTTGTCGTGTGTGTCTGCTCTTCTCTTATTTCAAACTGAAGCGTCCCTCTGCTCCACAGCTGGGTCAGGCTCTTTACAGGGCCCTCAGACTCCCCAGTCCACCAGCAGCTCCATGGCTGAGGGGGGAGACCTTAAACCTCCCACCCCAGCCTCCACCCCTCATAATCAAATGCCCTCCATGCCTCCTGGGTCCAGGTGAGTGGTAAAACATTATGACAATCAATTTGCCTTCTCAAAAACAGAGGGATTAAGGGTACTAATTTTCTTTGCTTTCCCCAGGAGCAGTGTTAACCTGCAGGACCCCTTCTCTGATGGAAACGACCCCACCTTCCCCAGGAAGAACATGACGCCTAATTCCACCTATCAGCCTGCCATGAACACACCAGACATGCAAGGTCGAATGGGCACATACGAACCCAATAAGGACCCCTTCAGTAACATGCGAAAAGGTGGGGACACTGAATGACTTCTTTCAACAGAGAATTTCACTTTAAGTAATCAGCAATGAAGTAACTCTGAATGTGATGCAATTCTGAATGTTTCTAGTCGGGGAGCAGTTTCTACCTGCAAACCAGGGCCCGAATAGCGTAGTGGGTGACCAACAACAGCAGCCGCCACAACAACAACCTCCGTTCAATAGAGGGCCACCTGGGTCCATGGGCACGATGCCCATGGGACCTCGACAGCAGTATCCTTATGGACCGGGCTACGACAGGAGGTAAGAACGATTAAATGGAATGCAGTATTTTTCAAGGTTATTGAATTATTGACTGTAATCATATTTTACATTTTTATGATTGGTCAAACCTAAAAGTTCTTGTTGGGTATAGGAGCAGTAAGTCTAATTATGAATTGCCAAAATTGTTCCAGTTCAAATGGAATTGACTTCTAACACAGTTTTACTGGTTATGTACATAACCAACCAAGTGAACTGTTCTGATTCAGTACAGTCAGAGCAAAAGATGAGTTATTTATTTTGAATTTTATGTTGGGGACATGACTGGATTGATTCTGTCTTTTGAGACAAAAGAACATAGATAATACAAATGAGAAGTTGATTTAAAGCTTTATCTTTTAAAATTTGGGATAAAATCTTGTTTAGTTTGGTGTGTTGCATAAAAATTTTCAGTTTAACTTGTTTCAACAAATTCAGTCTCATGTTCATTTTTTTTATGTAAATGTGTACAGAGTTGATATGTTGTGAGCAAACTATAAAGCAAATGGCTGCATGTAGGAGACATTCAGAAGATAATGTGAATGTCAAATGGCCGAGTGTCTACCAGGCAGGATTGAGATGCTTACCATCTTATGTCATTACCTCTATTCTTATCTACGATGTTTTAGTCCTGTTTTCCAGTTCTGTGGATTGAAACGTTTGAATTGGTTCCTTGTTTCATGTTTATTTGAACCCTACTAATAGCGTTATGAATGACTTGTGTCAGTAGTTTGTCATTATATTGTATGTTTAAAGTACCTCATCAAAGAATATTTTTAATTTTAATTCTTCTTCTTTTTCTTTTTCTTCCTTTTCTTTTTTGTTTTATTATTATTATTATTATTATTATTATTATTATTATTATTATTATTATTATTATTAATAAGATCCCACACATATATCTAACATATGTATGTACAGCAAACTATGAAGGAAGGGAAAAAAAGCTACAATGTGTGTGTTATCTCACTTTTTCCAGATCAGAGCAAGGACTGGGCCCAGAGGGCAACCTGGGTTCTGGTGCTCCTCAGCCAAGCCCCATGATGCCTGCCAATGCCGACACGGGGATGTATTCGCCAAATCGCTTCCCACCACAGCAGCCACGGTGGGTTCACACAAAACTTGACTGGCGTTCTTCCTGGGTTGCTGTCAGTGTAAACTAATTGTTCATGTGAAGCAGGATTTGTGAATCATACTGTAATAATCTCCATGTCTTAGAAGACTGTAGAAATGCTTCATTACTAGAACCATGATGAGCTGAAATCTCATTTGAATGCACAATAATTTTCATGTCGCCAATGTCAAATTTTTAATGACTAACCCTCCCGAATGAAAGATTAACTCAAAATTTGAATTTATTCTGGCAGCTTTTTTGCTTGAGCTTTTTTTTTTTTTTTTTGTGTGTGTGTATATAATATAGTGCAGGAAATAGAAAAATATGTTTTTAGAATTAACATTTGCTACTTATTATATTTGACATTAATTGAAGAAAAATAATGAAGTCAAAGTATGATAATTAGATAAGTAAAATAATTAGATGTGTCTATCTTCAGGGATCTAAATTAATCACAAAGTACTTTTGCATCACTATGGTCTTGTTTTTACTGTCTGACATGCAGAACATTTCCATGGTAAAACTGATTTGGCATAATGTTTGCAGACACGATTCCTATGGTAATCAGTATCCTGGACAGGGAACGCCCCCTACTGGTTCTTACCCAAATCAACAGTCTGGAATGTACCCACAACAGGTAAATGATCCATCTGCACTACACCAACTTATACTGTCAGTACAATGGGACAAGATCTCTTTCTGCTTTTTTAAAGTTGTACTTTAAATGTGTGCATACAGTACCAATTAAAAGCTTGGAATAACAGAACAGAAAGAAATCATATTGCCAGTATTACAGTTCTCTTGTAGTTCTCTTTAAATGCTGTGTAATAAATTTTTTTCTTTACATTATCTGTAGAGTTACAAGCGTCCTGTGGAAGGAGGTTACCCTCCGTCTAAGCGCCATGAGGCAGATTATAGTGGGCCCTTCCCTGGGGGACAACAGGCACCACAGCAACAGCAGCAAGGAGGTGCCCCTGCCCCATCTTCAGGACAGCAAGAGTCATACAATCAGTATGGTGGCAGTGGGCCCTACCCTGGCCCTGACCGCCGACCACCTCCTTCCAGTAATCAGTTCCCATTTCCCTTTGGTCGTGAACGGATGCAGGGAGCGGCTGCACCTAATGCTCAGCCCAACATGCCCCCTCAGATGATGCAGTCAGGCCCTGAAGGCCCTCAGGGAGGCATGTGGCAGGGGCCTCGAGATGTCAACTATCAGAACTACCCCAATCGACAGGGTGGCCCCGGAGGCCCCCCCCAGGGACCTGGTTACCCTGGCATGAACCGCTCAGAGGATATGATGTCATCGGAACAGCGCATGAATCATGAAGGCCAGTGGGGAGGTCAGATGGGCCCTCGACAGCCTCCCTATGGCCCAGCTGGGCCTGGTCAACCTATGCCTCGCTCAGTACAGTCCAACTACCAGCCCCCTCAGGGCGTGCAGAACCACATTCCACAGGTGTCCAGCCCTGCCTCCATGCCCCGCCCCATGGAGAGCAGGACATCACCTAGTAAATCCCCATATATGCACGGAGTAATGAAGATGCAGAAAGCTGGTCCTCCAGTGCCTGCATCCCACATAGTGCCCCCTCCAGTGCAGTCGCCTCTGATAAGGCGGGACATGCCTTTTCCCCCGGGATCTATAGAAGCTTCACATCCTGTCCTCAAACCAAGACGGAGACTCACAATGAAAGATATTGGTATGTCCTTCAATGATGAATTTTGACACCATTCAGTCACAGCATTATATTTTTCCAATTCAAAGTTGTATACAGAAAGTACTTGGTACCTGTTTAATTTTGTCTCTCAACCTTTAGGAACGCCAGAGGCCTGGAGAGTCATGATGTCATTAAAGTCTGGTTTATTAGCTGAGAGCACTTGGGCCTTAGATACCATCAATATCCTACTGTATGATGACAACAGTATTTCTACCTTTGATCTCAACACGGTGAGACTAAATATTGATCCCTTATTGTTGGTATATAGTGAGCTGTATGGTGATCATGTCGTAATATATTCTGTGTTTTTGTTCTGCATCTAGTTGCCTGGTCTACTAGAGTTGGTGGTCGAATACTTCAGACGTTGCCTCATTGAAATCTTTGGCATTCTGCGGGCTTATGAAGTTGGGGATCCCGGCCAGAGGACGTTGTTTGATCCTGATGCCTTGAAACGAGATTTGGACAACACGGAAGAGGAGGAACCTAGGGTTGAGGATATGGAACATGATGAGGAAGATGATGAAGAGGATGAGGAACAGGAAATGGAGGGCCCAGCTCACGTGAAAGAGGAAGAAGATCAAGAGCAGTGTTCACGAGGTCGAGATGAAAAGACGGAAGATGAGGAGAAGAAGAGCAAAGGTTATTCATCTGGACCGATGGGCTCATTGCAGTCTTTACCCGCCCATGAGAGACCCAAACAGGCTAGTAAGTTTGACAAGTTTCCCGTGAAGATAGTACGAAAGAAAGACCCATTTGTGGGTGCTCAGTCAAATAACCATGGCAAAGTGCAAGAGTTTGACAGTGGGTTACTTCACTGGAGCGCTGGAGGAGGAGATTCAACAGAACACATCCAGACCCACTTTGAGCCATGCAAAGACTTCTTGCAACCACGACAACGAATACCGGTGCCACAGGTTTTATTGAAGCGGCGAGTCCTCGAAGAAGAAATACGGGAAAATTGTTTGTCTACTGAAGAGGAAAAGGGAAAACATCAAGATGAGGAAGAAGGGCAGAAGCATTCATCTTTGTCAGAGAAATCAGCAACCTCAGAGAAGGCAGTTAACAGTGAGGAAGAAAGGAAAACTGATGCTGACACAAAAGCAGCTGAGAAAGTTTCTAAAAGTCACCAGGAGAACAATAGACCCATTCTTTCCTCTGGAAATATTTTAACCCAACAGGCACAGCAGACTGGTACCATCCTTGAGGATGAGCCTCACAGTAAAGACGAAGGGCCGCTCATCGCGCTGGCTGACTGGCAGGATTCATTAGCACGTCGCTGCGTTTGCGTCTCAAATATTATCCGCAGCCTCTCCTTTGTACCAGGCAATGACCACGAGATGTCAAAACATCCAGGACTTCTGCTGATTCTCGGGCGCCTGATCCTGCTCCACCACCAGCACCCGGAGCGCAAACAGGCCCCACTCACCTACGAGAAAGATGAAGATTCAGATGAGGGAGTGGGCCAAAGGGACGAGTGGTGGTGGGACTGCTTGGAACTCCTGAGGGAGAACACATTGGTCACCTTGGCAAACATTTCAGGCCAGCTGGATCTCTCCATCTATCCTGAGAGCATTTGTTTGCCCCTATTGGATGGTCTTCTCCACTGGGCTGTCTGCCCCTCAGCAGAGGCCCAGGACCCCTTCCCCACCCTGGGCCCCCACAGTGCTTTGTCACCTCAGAGACTGGTCCTGGAGACGCTAAGCAAATTAAGCATCCAAGATAACAACGTGGACCTCATTTTGGCGACTCCACCATTCAGTCGGTTGGAGAAGCTATATGGGAACCTGGTGCGGTTAATCGGAGACAGGAAGATTGCAGTCTGCAGGGAGATGGCTGTGGTCTTGTTGGCCAATTTGGCCCAGGGTGACACTCTGGCAGCCCGAGCAATTGCTGTTCAGAAGGGCAGTGTGGGCAACTTGCTGGGCTTCCTGGAGGACAGTCTGGCTGCCACACAGCTTCAGCAGAGCCAGAGCTCTCTATTACACCTACAGGGGATGCACTTCGAGCCTACAAGCCCGGACATGATGCGGCGAGCTGCAAGGGCTCTGCACGCCTTAGCTAAGGTTGAGGAGAACCACTCAGAGTTCACACTACATGAGTCCCGACTCCTCGACCTTTCAGTGTCTCCTTTAATGAACTCGCTGGTTTCTCATGTTATCTGTGATGTACTCTTTTTGATCGGCCAGTCAGCTGTAGGGAGCTGATCCCCTCCTCCCTGGTAAACCTGGCTTGTGTGTGTAAAACAGGGCAAGAAAAGTTCAAGTGACTGTCTTTAATTTATGAAAATCCTTCAGATTACATTCTGTGAGCCCTCCACAGGCCAGCCTTGCTCGAGGAGGTTAATCGCAGAGCTGTGGTGGATTGCAAACCAGAGAGATGCCGAAAAAGTGACACTACTTGCAACATGAATGCCAACTGGATGACACAGAGCAGAGCATCATGGTTAGGAGACTGTTCTGCACTTGGGAGGGGAGGGGGAGTTCCTTTTAATAAAGATAATAAATAAATGAATAAATAGCTGAAAAACAAAAACTGTAACCAAAGTTGCTGTCTCGTTTACAGTGAGTTTGGGAGACGCAGTGTGCCCTAGCTCTCCCCTTGAGGGCACAGTGAGTCTGTAACTTGTTGATGTTCGGAGGTGAGGCAGGCTAACTAGTGGCCTACTGGTTATAGTTGCTATAGTTGGATCCTCACCAGTACATCCGACAGTAGACAGTGCTGTCAATAAACACCTTCACCGGGGAGGCCTGTGCAGTGTGCAGTAGATTGTAGGACATTTTCTGTACCGTACTGCTCTTGAGTGTAAGCATTCTGTAACACACGTTTCACACAGAAGCTGATGATGCATCTCTAGAGTTTTGAGGTCATTTTAGTTTGGTGTTAAACAGAAAATGGCTTTCTTCCCCAAAGTACCAAGAACCAACAACACCCTTACCTCCTCTTATCCCTTGATTGTATGAATACCCTTATGAAAAGAAATCACCTCTTAGGACTGGTTTTCAACTTCAAATACAGCTTTGCTGTGGTGTATATATGATGTTGTACATTATACTTCCTTCCTGTGTCTGTCTCTGTCTGTGTCACATTCTCACACTTGTTATTGGTGCGGGATGGAGGCCGACATGTGAGTTTGGTCTGTGACTTCCAGTCCTCACTAATTAGAGCCACTCCTCTGGTCTCTCCACAGCTCCGTAGTATGGCAGACACGGCTCAAACTTATCTCCTGGTATAACGAGAATAAACTAGATGAAGTACACATTTGACAAATTTTCTCCAGTCATGGATTCTGCATATTTGTATTTCAGACTATGTAGCTAAGACAACATGTAAATTCCTCTCTTTCCTTTTTTTTTCTTTTTTTTTGGCTCAAGGAATATCATTTATTCAGTATGAAATCTTTATACTATATGTTCCACGTGGTAAGAATAAATGTACATCAAATCTTCGTAAGCTGTTTGATGGTTTTGTTCTTTTGGAATAATAAGCTCTTCTAAACAAAGAAACGTAAGTACAGTTAAAGGAACTTCTCATATCCACTTCCCTACATGTCTATTTAAAACCTCATTGTTTACATTGCTAATACATTTTTTTAACTGACTAGCTGAAACATGGCAGTCCTAAACTTATTTTCTTTTAAACATAAACTCTATACTTACATTTAATTAAACCCGCCAAAAATCTCAAGAGTTGAATTTAAAAGGTCAACATGTACCACTTATTAGTCGGTAGACGTTACCTAACGCCCTCTAGAGGAAATAAGATTCAATACGTGTTCACTAGATTTTATAACATGATATTCGCAAAATAATAGTCACTAAACCAGTAAACGGGTATAACTTGAAAGTCGTTAAAAGCTTGGCTGTCATTACCACTGTGCTACAATAATTAAACAAAATAAATTTATACTTGGGAATTTGTATCCTAGAATGTAATAAATGTGAACTCGTGAGCTTTTATTTTGACAGTCGGTTCGCGCACCGGAAGCAAAACTAATTCGAAAGGAGGAATTCTGGTATGTTGTGAGATGAGGACAAAGACTGCAGCTCAGCGACATAAGACATGTAGCCTGAAGATGATTGCCTTCGTGGTAACTATTGTTTACCGTCTCTCGTGTTTAAAAAAAAAAACACAACAACCTCCTACATATTAAAAGAATGTCTCCCTGTTAGTTATGTGTTATAGAAACCAATCCAGAAGCGAGTGCCTCGTAGCAGCAGGTGCAGGGCTCATGGCTGTCCTAACCGGCTTACCAACAATTTGTCTGTCTTATCAGTGAACATGGATGTTAAAGCAGTTCTGGAGTTTGCCACAGTTACCAGGGGTCTCTCTCTGTTTTTGCAGGCAAGTTTAAAAGCTTCCGTAATTTTGACATCATTTTGTGAATTAGCATTGCGAGTTTGTGCTTTTGGTTACTACATTTATTTCAGGCATGTTTAATTTTTAACGTGTCTCTGTATAGCATGAAACTGAGAGTGTGAAGTCTGTTGTTTGCATTCCTAATTTCTACAATTTAATTGTGTATTAATTATAATAATGTGAAGTATTCCACCTTAGGCTATCTTCAATGCTGCCATCCCTGACCATGAAGCTGATGCATTCAATCCCCCTCGGACAGAAGAGCGCTTGTACTTGGACTCTGTGGTGGAATGGTTGTTTGGTGGCCTTTCACGCTGGGATGCAGAGCATTTCCTTTTCATTGCAGAGAAAGGATACCTATATGAGCACAACTTTGCATTTTTCCCCCTCTTTCCTGTGATCCTCCGGGGCATGGCAGAGACGCTGCTGTGGCCCCTCAGCAGCTGGCTGAGCGTGCGGGGGCGGTTGCTACTTGCTGTTGTTCTGGGGAACAGTGCCCTCTTCCTGCTCAGTGTGGTTGCCCTGCATGCCCTCAGTAGAATAGTTTTACAGGACAGACGTCTTGCTCTGCTTGCCAGTCTGCTCTACTGCATTACGCCAGCAAATGTTTTCATGACGGCTGGATACTCGGAGAGCCTGTTTGCTGCGCTCACTTTTGGTGGTCTGTTCCTCCTGGAGAAAGGGTTTACATTCAGAGCCTGTCTCGCCCTCAGCATAGCCACGGCAGCACGATCAAATGGACTTGTCAACACAGGGTTTCTACTGTATCTCCCATCGCTACATGCCATTTCCCAGATTCGTGTATATCGCACAACAACAAAAGGCCACTGTAAAATCCTGCTCTACATCTGGGTGATTATGTGTCTCCTGCTCACCTCCCTCTTTGGGACTGCAATAATTGCCCTCCCCTTCTGTGCTTTCCAGTACTATGGCTATAGGACATTTTGCACCCCATCTACATCGTTAGAGCAGATTCACCCTGCTCTTTTGTCGCTGGCTGAACGGAAGGGCTACCGGGTTCCAGATGAAAATGGTCCACCACCCCTCTGGTGTATGAGACCCCTCCCCCTGCTGTATTCTCACATCCAGGATGTGTATTGGGATGTGGGCTTCCTCCGTTACTTTGAGCTGAAGCAGATACCAAACTTTATTTTGGCTATGCCTATGGCTACACTTGGCATAATGGCTATTTATGCATATTTTCAAGCTAATCCAGAACTTTGTTTAAGACTTGGACTGTGGGAAACGGGTGCAAACAAAAGACTTGACAAACCCACTCCAGGGTTCTTCAGCCCCCGAGTGTTTGTCTACATTGTACATTCTGCAGTGCTCCTGATATTTGGAACATTGTGCATGCATGTGCAGGTGAGAAAATTATCAACTTCCTGTGGATTGTGTTGGTCAGTCTTGGTGTGATGGACTTTTATTTTACCTTTTTGTACTCTGTATTTATAGGTTTTAACCAGATTCATGGCCTCCTCATCTCCTGTGCCCTTCTGGATCAGTGCTCATCTGCTCCTCCTCAATGAACCACTTCTTCATCGAAGGAAAACCTCAAACCCCAATGTGCAGCTACAGACCCATTCCAGAGACAGCTGCAAGCACACACCTCAAAACCCCATCATTGCACTGCTACCACACTTCAAAGTCTGTTCTTCTACCACACAGTGCATTCTGGGATACTTCCTCTTATACTGGGTATTGGGCCTTGCTCTGCATTGCAATTTCTTGCCATGGACTTGACTTCATGGATTACTCTGATGATTAAATGCAATATTTCTATGTAAGACTAAGCCATGTATACCAGTTTATTAAGTAGTCAAGTTATGTAGAGCTGTTATATAGCACCTCATTAATAGAAACATTTATCATTCCAGTCAAAGGCGTAGTGCGAACAACAAAATTAATTTGTGATCAAAACTAATTGAAAATATGTAACCCAGGAAAAATTAGGTGAGCCCTTGGAAGAATAACTGGTATTTCATACAACTAATAGGATTCAGATTAAAGTAAATAAATAAATAAAATCTTTTAACCAGTGTCTCATTGATTTTTTTTTTTTAATTTTTTTAATCATTGATATTATTTTCTTTAAAGAACTTCACTTAGGGCAAAAACAAAATGCTGTTGCAGTTATTCATGTTGGGTTGCCTTGTCCTACATGTTTACCTTCCAAACTGATTTATTTATAATATGACTAAGTTTGATTTGCACACGTGTGTCTTGTATTTGTATGACAAGAAACTCAAATGCAGTTGCATGTCTACTTTTTGAATATTTATTTTTATTTCTGAGTTCTTAGACAAGCTTTAAAATGAGAATTGTTAATGAAATTCACTGCACTGCATGTTTAAAAGCATTATTCCAAGTTGCACCTTGGATCTTTTTAAATGAGCATGAAGAAATTAAAGAAGCTCAATTGTATTTCCTCTGTTTCTATTTTTTATTTTCTTTTTTTCCATTTGGAGGCACTGATGAAATTGCTTTGTTTTGCTGTAAACAATGTTTGCTGGAGAAAGAAGTTGTGGGCAGGTCAGCTTCAGTTCTCATGCAAAATGTGAAAAGGCAAATAAAAAATACTTGTAATATGAAGTTACTTAGAACATTTGTCTTTTAGCAGTGTGTACAAAACGTTCTTAAATTACATTTGAAGCTACCTGTTGAGTTGCACCACATGTCACATGCAGGTATCTCCTTAAAACTACTTGGCATTGCTGCTTTGATGATCAACCTATTGCACCATTTCTTCAAATACTTGATTTGACTGAGGAACAAAAGGAAAAAAAAAAACAATAATATGAACTTCCACAGACTATTGCTACCAAGCAAATGTACTGCATAATTAATGCAAATTGTACAGTCACCACATCTTCAATACAAATGCATTATTAATCTCTAATCTATTAATCTGTTATTAACCTCTGGGGGAAATACCTATTGCTACAAGCTTTCCTATACAAAAAACACAAGTCTGAATAGAATAAAGAAAATATAAAAATGCAATCCTGATCCCTCAAAATTAAATACAGAAAGACCCTAGCAAAAATAAATTGTGGAGAAGGTGTGACACCCTCCCAACAATGTGCTGATCAGCTACAGGAACTTGAAAAAAACTTTCATAATAGTGAAGTGAGCATAAAATTTACACTGAACATGATAATTAACAACTATACCACTTGTTGATTGCACAGTTTTTTGTGGTCTCTGTCTCATGTTGCCACCAAGTATCTTGTACCTCTCTGCTGGTGAAAGACCCATTTGTGGCCAAGCTTCAACCACTAGGCTGATGACATTAGATGTTGCTTCAGTATATCTTAATGTTCTTTCCTTATGATTCCTTATTTTGTGAAGTGCACCAGTCCCCCCTGCAGCAAAACACCCCCTCAACACGATGCTGCCACCCCAGTACTTCACAGATGTGATGATGTTCTCAGGCGTACAAGCTTCCCCCTTTTTACTCCAGTTTAAACGATGGTCATTATGGCCAAACACCTCAATTTTAGTCAGACCACAGAATTTGTCTCAAAAAAGTAAGGTCTTGGTCCCTGTGTGCATATGTTGCTTTTGGTGTAATTGCTTACTCCTTGCTGAGACATCTTTCAACCCATGTCTGTATGGGACTCATTTCACTGGATAATGACACTCTCTTACAAGCTTTAGGCAGCATCTTCACAAGGGGTTTTGCTTTTGTTGATAAACACATTTCACACCAAAGCAAGTTCATTTCTGGGACACAGAACCCATCTCTTTCCTGAACGGTATGATGGCTTGATGTTACGATGGTGTTTATACTTGAGTATAATTGCATGATGAGATGAGTGTAGCTCCTTGAGGCATCTCCAAATTGAACTCGAGGATGAACCAGATTTGCAGAGGTCCACAGCTTTCCATCCATCCACCCATCCATCCATCCATCCATCCATTCACCCATCATCCTATACAGGGTCACGGGGTCCACAATTTTCTGAGATACTAAGGAAATACAGAGATAAAAATAGTACCAATACAAAAGACAATTAAAGCCGATCAATGCTGTAAGCAGCATTCCCCCGATCAATGCTGCAAGCAGCATTGATCGGGCCCTCACACCCATCGCCACCACCCCCACAGGTGTCCACCACTTTCTGAAACCAATGGAAAGGATTAAAGTTGCTGTCCAGCTTGAATCCAGATGTATGATAACAAAAAAACTAGTGTGGAATCTACTCAGAGCTGGTTTCTAACCTGCCACATCAGGTTTGTAATTACCGTATCACAGGTTTTTATCGTCTGAAAAAAACATGAAGAGTCTGAGATCACAGTGAGACTGATATTTGTTGCACTCTCACACTGGTGAGATAGATAGAAAGTTAGTTTAATTGTATGTCATCTTAACCCATTTTAACTCAATATCTTAACTAATGATTGACAAAGTCTGTGTTTCATCTGCTAAAGCCATAGAGAGTCAAGATGCATCATACAAAAATTGACACTCCCTGTAGCCAACAGGTGGTGCTCCAACTTTTGCTGAATATTACCATATAGATGTCTTCAGGCTAAGACTACAATCATACACACCAGGTTTGGACCAGATTAAATTATGCATGCCTGAATTACAGCAGAGGGAGTCATGATTTGTGCAGGGCCTCATACTTGCCACTGCAAATCTCAACTGGCAACGAGTTACCTGCAGAATATACTTTAAATGATCATCCCCTCTCAGGCACTAATGTGTGATTGGGGATGTCCATCCATAATACTTTATTTAATGCATGACGACATTTTGGAGTATATTCTCTGCAAATCTCAGGTTGGTCTGATGAAGCACTGACAAAATACACAACATAATGGAACCAATATCATGTTCCTTTCACCAGAAGGTGGCGCTATGGAGTTCATCCAAGATTGTTTTAGATACATGTTTAGGGTGGAAGCTTCCTCGAAGGGTAGAATGCCTTCTCTGGGTTGGGAGTGAGGTTCTGCTTCAAGTGGAGGAGTCAGTATCTCCGGGTCTTGTTCACGAGTGATGGAAGAAGGGAGTGGGACATCAACAGACGGATTGGTGCAGTGTCTGCTGTGGTGTGGACTCTGTACCGGTCTGTTGTGGTGAAGAGAGAGCAAGCCAAAGACAAGGCTGTCTGTTTACCGGTTGATCATAGTTCCTACCCTCACTTATGGTAACAAACTGTGGGTAGTGACCAAAAGATGGATACAAGCAGCTGAAATTAGTTTCCTCCGCAGGGTGGCTGGACTCTCCCTTAGAGATAGAGCGAGAAGTTCAGTCATTTGGGTCTGGACCTCTCTCCTGAAGCTCCTGTCCCTGTGACCTGACTATGGATGAAGCAGAAGATGATGGATGGATGGATGGATGCATGCGCTGACATATAAATTATATTTCTTCTAACTTTGGTGACTGATCAAAAAATTCGATGTCATAAAACATGTATTTGGAGTCCAACATTACAAAATCTCACTGTATGTGTACCATTTGATCCATCTCAGATCATTCAGAACATTGCTGCCAGAGTCCTAACAAGAATCAGGAAACCTGCAGAATAGGCTTTAAATGATAATCTCGTCCCAGGGAGCAATGAGTGATTTCTAATCAGTCTTATAGGACAACCCCCTTTTTTCCACAGAAATCTATAGCAAAAAATGTGACTCGTGACAATAGATTGTTAGAATACAATTAAAATACTTGTAGACAAAACACAAATTACACGTTTTATATATTATTTTACATGGGAATTGGCTTCTGCCGAGACTAGATGGCGCCAAATATAGTTTTATAACAGTTCTATCCTACAGCAATGAACGTGTTTGCAATCAGAAAATTGTAAAAATTGAACGGTTCAGTGAAAAATTCTGAAAACATTTGTGAATCAAGTTGACATATACAGCAACAATGCTGCAAAGTTTGGTGACTCTGATTAAAAAATCTAGGTGTCATAAAAAATATAGATATGTTTCTTGTGTAAAGTTAAAAATGTCACTGGATGTGTATCACTGGTCTGATCTGAATGAAATGGACAGGAATTAATGAATAAATGGTGAACAATGTTTGTGGACAGTTTGAATTTGATCAGGCAAAGCATGCCAGAAATATGATAGTTAATTATGATTTCATACTTTGAAAAATATAGAGCGGTGGAATAATGAAATAGACCCTAAGTTCCAATGTATGAAATGTTTAGTTGAGTGACAGGCATGTCCAGTTTTGGACAAACTGGTGTCTTTAATGATTTTTTAAAAACTTGTCTGTGAAAAAAAAAAAATCCACTTCCTGTTTCACATTGCATAACGCTGGCACCCTTGGAGGTCCATAAGCAAAACTTTCTGTGGTGCATGGGGACAGTTATGAGTATAATTCCTTTTTTTTTGCACTAGTGGCAACCTGTCCAGGGTGTATTCCTGCCTTTCGCCTGAAGTGAGCTGGGATAGGCTCCGGCAGATCCCTGTGACCCTGCATAGGATCAAGCGGGTGTAGATAATAGCTGGCTGGCACGAGTGGCTTTTATTTGACAGTGAAGGAGAGACAGGAAACAGGGCAGCAAGAACAGGGAAGACACGTGACAAAGGGTCATCCAGGCTGGGAGTCAAGCCCGCATCCAGCCGCACGAAGACTGTAGCCTCTGTATATGGGCCGCCTGTCCTAACCACTGTGCCACTGGGCGGCCCACTTATGAATATAATTCTGTGTGCTTTTCAAGCTGATATGATAAAGTACCAAGTAGATACCGCACATAATTTAACCAAAATCATATTCCTTTGACCAGATGGGGGTGCTATGGTGTCCATCCAAGATTGTCATGTCCACTTGTTGGAGTGAAAGAATCATCAAACGTATAGATTTTGGGGAAGATTGGATAATATGTGTGAAAGTTAGAACAACTTTTCCATTCATGGCGAGACATCGAACTTCGCCGTACTTTCACTCCCTTTGATGAAAAGTTAGTTTTCACTGTCACTCTTCTTCAATTTCTTAACTATTGATTTAACTGGCGTGTGTCGGTTCATCCAATTCAGAGCAGGAATGCCTAATGCAAAACATAATTTCCTGTTGCCAATAGGTGGCGCTACAACTGTTCCTAAATATTACAGGTTCTACGATCATACTCACTGTTTTGGACCAGATTAAACAATGTATGGCCGAATTACAGCCCATTTCTCTTTCATGGCGAGTCTTCGAAATGACATCAAACTTCACTGCATCACTGAGGTCACACCCTCTGGTAGAAAATTATAAGTTATGCAAATGTTCATCAGCCATGTGTCAAGATTTGAACAAAAAACGTTTGGAGTCAATCTGACCAAATCTCTGTGAGGAGTTTGTTGAAGTAAAGGCCTGGAATTGGCCAAAATACTGGAAAAACTGCATATTCCATTCAATATAGCGGACTTCCTGTGGGAGTTAGAGCAGGGGTCCAAGAGACTTTTTTGTAGGTCTGAGGCTGATACATCAGTCACACAATGCTCATGTATGTAGGTGAAAGCATATGGAGGTGCTCGTCGATTAAAAAAAGAAGGTGGCGCTATTGAGCCATTTTTGTTTGCCCATGCGCAGCACCCATAAAATACTTAAATTTTGCACACAACCAATGTGTGTGCAAAATTTCCTGAGTTTTCGGGTATGTAAAGGCCCCCAAAAAGGGGATTAATTTGAGAATAATAATAATAATAACAATAATAATAATAATAATAATAATAAACTTTCGAAATACAATAGGCTCCTTGTACCCTCGGTGCTCGGGACTTTAAAAGAAAATGCATGAATCACTACCCGTTTAAATATCGAGGAACGTGCTTGTTAATGACGTCATCACGCTATGACATACATTGGCTGACAGTGAAAGAAAAAGGAAACGTGAAATGGTGCAACAACAAGATCGACTCGTCTATGGATGTATCTTATTTTTTGTTAAATTCTTGATAAGAGTAATTTAACAAAATGCGTATCGATATTAATATGCGGGTGTAATTTCACTACCAAACATGGTAATTAACTCCAAATTAACTCATGAATTTTCTCAGTTTTCAAAACTGACCAATGAAGAAGAAAGCATGTCTTTGTCGGTGTGCTAGCTAGCTTGAGTTAGCTTCAGGATGGACAACTGAAAGCTAACGGAACAAGCGAAACATCAGAGTCCAGTGTTAAAAACTTGAAAGCGAAGCGTGCGAAGAGAGCTTTTGTCGGTGCCTTTACCTAACCCCAAAGTGCGTCGACGCTGTTTACGCGATGAAAAACTGCGAGTACCAGCAAATAGACCCGCGGGCGCTGAGTGTTTCGCCGCTATCGGCGCAGAACTCCACCGAGAAGAAAGCGCATCGGCCGCGTAGGAAATGGGAAATGTTCCCGGGGAAGAACAGGTTTTTCTGCGACGGACGGCTCATCCTAGCCAGACAGAGCGGTGTTCTTCCTTTGACATTGGGCCTTATTGTTGTCACTTGTGGCCTTTTCTTTGCATTTGAGTGAGTATTTCGGAGTGTTTTTGTTTATGTTTGTTTATAGGTCCATGCTGATGTCGATATGGATATTCTGCATTTCTTGTGTTTTGCTTTTTAGCACCGTTTCAGTATGTTTTTAAATTAATTTTTTTCTTAATTGTATATTTGTTTATAGTTGCCCGTTCTTGGTGGAGCATTTGACCGTCTTCATACCTGTGATAGGCGGGGTGCTATTTGTGTTTGTTGTCACCTCCCTACTGAGAACCAGTTTCACAGATCCAGGGATTTTACCCAGGGCCACCC
Organism: Hirundichthys speculiger; assembly: GCA_018398805.1. Taxonomy (NCBI): domain Eukaryota; kingdom Metazoa; phylum Chordata; class Actinopteri; order Beloniformes; family Exocoetidae; genus Hirundichthys; species Hirundichthys speculiger. The sequence continues at coordinate 1,644,736 of JAGFBZ010000644.1, forward strand.
CAGATGAAGCTGCAGACATAGAGAGGCAGATAGGTAAGGTGCATGCTGGAATTGCTTATTCACTGTGGGACAGATGGGGTAGCTTTGCCATATGGAGGACATGTTTGTTGTTGAACTCCAGACCAAGACATAAGCAGCTTACTCTCTGTCATGGCTGAGGAAAACAAAAGCTACTCATACCTTGATGTTTATGTATCTGTTATTTTATACTGTCATAGCTTCTAAGGTGCAAAGTTTTGCTCAGATGTAAAAGTTATAGTGATTGGCTCCCTCTGTACTTCTCTATTTTAAGACACCTCAGGGTCCTCTACATATCGCCCCCCTCCCCGTACCAAGGAGATCCTCATCAACCAGCAGGTGGTAAAGCTCAAGTACTGCTTTACTTGTAAGATGTTCCGCCCTCCTCGGACCTCCCACTGCAGTCTGTGTGACAATTGTGTTGGTAAGGATGTGGTTGGAAGTTTCCACTTATTTAATCAACAATGATCAAATATGACAGCCTGTAGGAAAATGGCCTTGTTGTTTAGCTGCATGCACTGCATCTTTAATTTCTTTTTTCCCATTGTTTATATCTGGAATGTAAGATTGAAATGTTATTGCCATAACAAACAGATAATATATTTGCTTTCACAGCAGTATGCTTACACTTGAAACTGAAAATTTACATGAGAATCAACCGATATCTGAATGAAAATCACCTGAAGTTTACATTTTAACTGAGCAGTTTACATTTGAAATGGCTGACATTATTTTCCAGTATAGAGCGTACATTTCAAATTGGAGGCTTATGTGACAATTCTGGTCTGCCTTGCTATTTTACGTTGCCCCATAAGTTTAAAGTACTATATCTATTAAGTGTCCCTATCTAGCAAGGCTTAAAGTATTCCGGCACCGTGCTGGATCTCCGGCATTTGACTATGATTCAGGAAAACAAAACACACAGAAAAACGTTATCTCTGAGTAGTCTTAAACGCAGGCGAGGCGAGCCGGTGGTTGTTTATCCTGCAATCAGAAAAATGGAGACAAAATTCAGGTGGCGCTGGGCATGGACAGAGGAAAAGGGCGGGGACGGTTAGCCGTTTGGGAGCTGGTGCCAGAAGCTAAAGGAGCCTGGTACCTGTTTTTGTGTGTTGTGCTCCAAGAAGCTAGTCTGTGGAACTAGAGGCAATGAAGCTCTTCACAGTCACGAAGGAGATGGTGGGCATAAAGTGGCTGTTTGCGCGCTCCAACACACAAGCCGTTAACCGGGAGCAACAGCCACAGCGGACGTAGTGGCCCTGATGACTCGTCTATTTGTGACTTGAAAATATGTTTGTGCTCGTTTATTACGCGAACATGATTTATCATTTACGATTGTTCAACTGCTCGTACATCTGTGTTAAAAAAAAGTAGCTGTTGATAAAAACATGTTTTAAAAAACTGCCCGTTTCCAATCAGCATGCCAGTTATATGAACAAACATGAACTATCACCAGAGTTCAAGAAACGTCCATGTTTTATGTAAAGCACCTTGAATTGTCTTCAAAGCACACGAAATGTGCTATACAAATAAACTTGCCTTGCCTTCTTTGTCCGATCAGCTCAAAGGATGTATATTTTCTCTGAATGTTGATGAAGCAACCACCCAAAACATGGAAAAATACTGAATGTAATGGTTCACTTTTTAAAGATGATGCATCCAGAGTAATAACATAACTGGCTTCTGCAAATATATTAAAGAGGAGAGGTGTCAAGACAAAATGGAATGTATTTCCTATAACTTAATTTACCATTGTTTTGAACAAAAATGATAAAAAAACCCCCCAAATTGCAACATTTTTTTTGTACAAATTGCCCTTTACTGAATTCAATGGTTGTTGAAATGAATCAAATTAATTGGTTTGACTGAGTTTCAGATTTCTTTACTTATAACTTAATAGCCTTTACTTTCTAAAATTCACATTTAAATTGAAAGTCATCTTGTACATTACAAAGCACAGTGCCAAAAAGTTGTTTGCCAAATTTCCTAAAATGTGTGTGTGTTGGATCCACTTTACTCCCGGAAAAAAGTTCAGGCTTAGGATTTTTTTTTACTTTAAAGCCCTGCCTATCTAGACAAATCTATAAAGTACAGATTGCTCATATTAAAAATCTGAAATATCACTGGAATAATAACTAGTGCTTTACCACGTCAATCAAGGCCTGCAGGCGTCGGCTCACGCTCTCCCTCTGTTAACGTACTCATCAGCTTCATGAAGTAACCTGGACATGTTCCCAGCCCCTGAACATGGCCAAACAATAAATGGACTCTGGGGGAAAAAAAGCAGCTTTAAAATGGTGAGGAGGTAGATTATCTCTTCACTAACATAAAGGTTAAACCCGTTTGACTTGCATGCTGAGCTGATGTAGCTTTTATTGGAGAATATAATGTAAGGAAATGGATGTATGATTAAAGTGTAAAAACTTGTGTTTCAAGACAAAAATATATAATTTTTAAATGTAAATCTGAACAGGGATGTCTCTGCTGATCCTGTATGTGACTTTGCCGCTCATCAACTAAAAGAGTTGATGGAAAGAATCAAAGATTTCAATGCAACTTGTTTACTGTGGATGAACGCAGCGACACACCGCCGACAGTCTTCATTACAGACTGAACTCTGGTTTATCTATTGTAGAGGAGCTTTTAGGAATTACATAATTTAATTGCAAAACCGTGTAAAAAGACAATTTTGTAAATAAAATTAAGCTGCTTTGGACAAATGTCTAGGTTTGTCCCAAGCACTAAAATTTCGTAATGAACTCATAGGGGGCATGTCCTCCCCCCGTCAATCTCTCAGAATATTAGCTGCTAGAGTGTTTGCGTTTTAAGCCTAATATTATTGCTTCTGTACTTAAATAATCTCCCTGATATTGATCGGAAGGCAGAGGGCAGCGTTTGTATAGATGTTGGCGTGCTCTTTGGTGTGTTATATTTGAAATATCAGACTGAAGAATATTGTTTGAATGTATTAAAGTCTTGATAAAAGAAAGCGTAGTGCTCAACCAAAAAAATCATCCAGGATTATTTGTGAGGATTATTTGTGCATTTTGTTTGTGTGTGTGTGCGTTTGTGTAAGGAAGTGTTACGATGTCTTAACTATTTTCTTTCCTTTCTTGTCTTCCTTTCAGAACGATTTGATCACCACTGCCCTTGGGTGGGGAACTGTGTGGGAAAACGCAATTACCGCTTTTTCTACAGCTTCATCATCTCGCTGTCTTTTCTGACATCTTTCATATTTGGCTGTGTCATCGCACACATCACCCTGCGTAAGCAGTCTTATTCTGCAAAAGGACAGAAATGCTTTTCAATGGTTTTATGACATTCTTGTAGTGTTATTAAGAATATGTGGAAGGTTACAGTTTTCTCATTCTTGTCTTTTTTTTTCCCAGGTTCTCAAGCAGGTAAAAGCCTTGTTCAAGCCATTCAAGAGAGCCCTGCCAGATATCCTTTGTAACCATATTTTCAAATTATCTACCCCTTTTATGAGATGCATCAAATATTTCAGAATTTGCTGCCTCTTTGTGCCAGGAAATGGCAGAAGTATTGCTGACGAGACATTTCACACAGTTCCTCTGCACAGGCGACACTTGATAGGATCAGACTTGGCATCCAGTGAGGTAGTGCTTTTAGACAGATGACTTTCCAGTAGGACAGTTGCTGCCTCATGATCTTGTGGGATAATGTCAGTGGTTAGACAAATATAGTAATGTTTGATGACACGGTGGTTAGATTTGTCATTTTGTGGCTTGATTTCCAAGTCGTATGCATGACATTGTTATATTGGTGTTTATGAAAGTCTTTTTTATATTCATAAGATTATTTATTGAATGTTTTCATTGATGTCATCTTGATCTGTATGTGATGTGCAGATATTTTTTTGAAACTTGTGGTTTACTTGACATTAATATGTCAAATAAGATTTAGCAATACAGTGACTGAAAGAGCTGCGGATGCCACAGTTTTGAAAAACGTATACAAATGTACAGAATGCAGGCAAATAAACCAAAAACATTTTTTTAGACAACCTATACAAATGAACAATTGTGTGCTCTACAATTCACACAGAATGCAGTTGATATATTTCCAGGAAAACAATTGTAAGACTGAGGAACCTGTTTCAGTACTTTAAGCTATGGTTATAAATGTAGGTTAGTTAAAGAGCTATAGACGTGTATTAGGTTGACCGCACTGCCTTTCTGGTTAGATTTCAAACTTAGAAATATACAGAATTAATGTAGTAAAAGAAGATCCAAGGTTTAGAACCATAACTTTTTTTTTTGTCATACTTCTGTTGTCTTTGTCAGAGTTACTGTAAGTTAGCTGAAGTGTTTTAGCCGATGTCCACAGAGTTGGAAAACAGGTCTCTGTAATTCTGGAAGTAAAGTATTTTTCATTTCATTTCATTTATTTTTCATACACCAATTCACTCTTGTCATTGAAGTTGTACTTGTAGCTCTAATTTTCTTCTTCCCCCAGTGACAGCAGTGATGTTATGCCTTGACTCTTTTTTTCTGCACTGTGGTGGAATTGGTTATTTGTTTCTTTTCCATCTGGTCTATTCTGGGCCTCTCAGGCTTCCACACCTACTTAGTAGCCTCCAATCTCACCACAAATGAAGATGCAAGTATTGATATTATATTAATTCATGTCCCTCTATTTCACTGTTTAAATTGATATTAACCATAAGCTTTACTCATGTTTCTATGTTCATTTACAGATTAAAGGTTCATGGTCAAATAAAAGAGGTGCAGAGGAGTCTGGCAATCCATACAGTTATAACAGCATTATAACCAACTGCTGTGCGACATTATGTGGTCCTATGCCCCCAAGGTGAGTAACAAAGAAGGAATCGGCTTCATCTTCCATATTTCTTATTATTATGATGGTTACCATGAGTCTCACCACCTCGGCAACTTGGGGTCTAAAAACATTACCCCTGTTCATTACCAGTAAACAAGCTTCATGAACTGCATCAGTCTATGTTTTAGATTATGTTTTAAATCCTCTCTTCTGTCCTCTAGTCTGATTGACAGAAGAGGTTTCTTTCCTCCGGATGAGGCGATCCCTGCTACTTCTGTCTCAGTGATGGAATTACCTCCCTTCACGGCCAAGAACGACGTAAACATGGTAGGATGAAACCACTTGTGGTGCATCCCAAGTCCTGACTGTCCTATAGTCCTGTTAGCCTGCCCACCGTATACCCTCCACTCTGTATGTCCTCTTGTTCAACTCCAGACCTCCAGCCCCTCAACTAGACTTGACCACAGTCATTCCCATCTGTTCCCAATGTTATGCATTTGGCAATTGTTTTTTTTTTTTTTTTTGAGCTGCTGAGTTGGCAAATAGGGTTACTGCTACAGATATGCAACGGTCCTTTTGTTCTGTGGCATAGTAAACACCTTTATTGTGGCACTTTATTGCAATTTATATTTGTTGACATAGGGTTGGGAATTTAACACATTGCCGTATCATTCTGCTCGTGTATGACTGCTTGTACTTTTTGAGAGAGGCTTACGCTCAAACTAGTATTTAATTACTGTTTTATCTTTTTGATCAGGAAATGAAAATATAAATGTGTTGCATTATCAGCACTTTATCAAGAATTATCACTTACCTTAAATACAGTAAATTTGTCCCTGTGTTGTCAACATATCAATTGTCTTTTATTTGCTGTGTTCATTGCCTTATAACAAATTTTATATTTCCATGCATAAACAGAGGCTGTTTTATCTGCTGAATAAACATTATTTTTGTACTTTAAGATATCTGTGTTTTTAGTTGACTTTATTTTTTTTCTCCAAGTGGTTACACAACTTACAGTAGGATACATATATATATATATATATATATATATATATATATATATATATATATATATATATATATATATATATATATATATATATATATAAAATAAAATGAGATAACTGGTATGGGTACCTGAAAAATGTGATTTTCAGTGTTATACTGTGTCCGTTCCACCCTGCTAGGAGGAGAACTGTCAGGATTTTTCTTTGTCCTGCACAGCCTGAAGGACACTACTGCATGTAGACAGTTGATGGTAAGAGTAGGGTTTAACATTCAGCTTCATGCATTTCTTCACTTGCCATTCATTCGTATTATTTTGAGAGTTTGCAGTCTCTATCATCTCATTGCTTATAAGAAATGTCTTTTTTTTTTTTTTTTTTTAAATCCAAATATTTTGTGTTGATTGTGTGGATAACCCATGATTGTTCACATGTGAATGTGCATGCTTCATGACTAGCCATTCTTCCACTCATTAACACATGCTTGCTTACTCAGTGTTGGATGAAGCTTGATGTTTTAAGGGCTGATGATCTTCCTCTTTCTTATAGTTGAACCACTTTTGCTCTTGTTGGCAGCACAAGTAAGCATGATGAAGGATAAATGCAACTCTGCTTTTTGTACAGGTTGGAAACTCGAGATGAAGCAGTTTCTTAAACAATCCAAATCTCTTTGCATCTATGGTTCATGTTGTTGCCTTCTTATTTCACTGTATGCATCTAGTTCACCAACTCCATGTCTCCATTTGAGTCTGTCGACAGTGCTGTCATTGGGTCTCTCACTGCTTCCACTCTGATTATGCTTTAAAAACTAATCCCTTAAATCGCATTGCAGAATGTTCATTACACATTTGTTCTGTTGCCACTGCAGCTTCATCTTTTCATAACACACCATGCTCATCTTCTCCCCTTTTCTTGATCTCACTCTTCCTTCTTCTTCATTCAGTGCACTCAGAGCACAAAGGACGTGCTGGACAGCATGGTACACTCATCTGACTTTCAAGGCCTGTGCACTCCAGGGACCCCCAAAACCACCCCGCTGGTCCAAGAGGTTCCCAGCACCACAGCGTCAACCAATGAGCCTTCACCCTCCGCTGGCTGCACACGACACCAGGCCCGTCAGTCTGTGAACCCTACCTGCCCCACGTTCAGCAGAAGCAGCAAGAGGGACTCGCTGCACTCGATCAATCCAGCCTTCCGCCTGGCTTCTCCCTCACCCTCGCTCAGCCGTACAAACCTGATTCTGGGTGACGCACCTGACAGTGGTTTTATCACACTGCACTGAGTAGATCCGGTGGCCGTGAAAGAAAAAAAATAAAAGGAGGCATGATGGACTTAGTGCTCACAATGCGCACATTGCTGCTCTTTATCATCTAGCGATGACTTTGGCTGCACAGAATTTTTTTTGTTGTTTTGTTTTTATATATATAGTGGAAGTCGAGATGCATGCTGAAATATGCTTTCTCAAGATGTCATTGTGAGGAATTGATATTTATATTACTATTGTTTACCTCTCAGAGTGGGGAGGGATTTTAGTAACACAGAAGCACAATAGAGATATTTTTTTATCAGCCTTTTTTAAGACTCAACATGCCTCCACACCTTCTGCAGAACCTCAGTGTTTAAGTTCCTGCTAATATCTTATGCAAACAGTTGTTTAAATCTGGGAATGTTTATATTTTGACTGTGAATGAAGTCTAGAAACAAAAGATTTGAATTTGCTGAATGGGCATGCTCTGGACCGAAAAGCCATTTTAAGATGACGATCATTTCAAGAGTTATTGTTATCCCCTATCTTGTCATCTGGCTCATTTCACCGTCACTGAATGAGTCCAATTTGATAATCTTGAAAGGGAAAAGTGAAGTGCATTTTTTTCCCTCTTATTTTTTAAATGTGTGAAAGTTTTTGTTGCTGGATATATATATATATATATATATATATATATATATATATATATATATATATATATATATATATATATATATATATATATATATATATATAACAGTTGTTTGTCAGATGCTCCCAGCTTGGCACTTATCTTCTCTTTTTGTAATGCGTATCATATTCAGAAAACTAATTAGGGGGGAAAAATACATTTAAAATGGAGTTAACCTGTTCAGATTGTGTATGACAGTGAAACGTAGCATTTCTGTGTTTCATAATATCCACTTCTTTAATAGATACTATGGATGCCAAAATGCAGTATTTAAATCATACTACTGCTTTCTTTTAGGATGTGAAGGCCAGTGTTTACCACTGACACTGTTTGCGTTCAGTAGAATCAGCTGGGTTGCTTCTCAGTTTGAGTTCGCAGCAGCTTTTTCATTGTCATTCATTCTTCGTACAGGTTTTCCAGTAGTTTTTCAGGAATGTTGAGACTTGTCATTGCTATCACTTTATCTCACAACATGAAATGTTTTCCTTTTTTGTGACAGAGTGCAGTTTCTTGTACTCTGCCACATTTTGCCACTAGGCGGCGGAATGTGACAGTCGATTGCGTTTTAGTCTTGACAACTGTTAAAGTCGTGGCCAGCACTAGGAGAAATGCCTTTTATGTTATTTATTTTTTTTCTAACAAATCTTTGAAGCTGTACATAGGCTGTGCGTTTGTGAAGAACAACTTTACTTGTAGTCATCTAGTCCTTCATTTATTGAGGCTGTGTAGACGATTACAAGCAGAGCTTGTATAAACACTTGTTTGTATGTTGTAGTGAAGCTGTTTAAAATTTGGTCAATAAATATTTTTCTTTTATTTCCCTCTTTAGCTTTTTTTCCCTCCATATAAAGATCCATTTGTTCTCTCATTTAGAGAATTCATTATTGAGGTTTAACAGACTTCCATGCTGTAACCTTATCTTCAGTTTGCAATGACTTGAGTTGCACTCATATCAGAACATGATGTGGTGCAATGCAGGGTTCATCCAGCCTCACAACTCCCTTGTGGAAATGAGGAGTTGCATATTGACCACATGTTCTCAGAGCTGTTTCTGTCCAGTAATTAAAAGAATATGTGAGTTGTGTTTAATACGGTTTGCCTGAAAGCTGACTCAAAACTGCTGCAGGAGATGGTTTATAAATTCACCAGTGACTTTGCTGATAAGTAACATATGTTTATGGTTCATACACTGCAGGTTTATGACAACATAATGTGCTATACTAAAATGCTATAAATAACCAAAAATCTAAGGATTTTTTTCATCTGCCATGGGTTGCTCTCTTATCTGATTCAGCTGGGTCAGACCAGAGTTTGGGAAAAAAAACAATCAAATCTTACAAAACAAAATAAGTGTCAATGAATCATTATATTTTTCTTTCTTAAATCTCAATTGGATGTTTGTGTTTATTCACCTTAATTGATTCATTACACTTATAAATGTTTTCTCTTTGTTGACATAAAAAAGCTAAATAGTTGTCAGATTTTTCTTATCTCAGGGCTTGGTGGAGAAAAGCTGAAAAAAATATGTCTGAAAACAGATTCATTCCTCAGCCAATGGCGCCTGCAGAGGGGGGCCCTAACCCCCCAAAGCAAGTGGTTGCCCCCCCCCTGCAGGCGTAGTAAACGTGGCGGCCTCAAGCCAGGCCTGGCATTTCTCACTCATCAAAATTATTTTATTGCCCACCTAGTTCCACTGCTATGTCTGCGGTGCAAGACTCTGAGCAGAGCTCAGCGGCTTTCAGATATGAGCGACTACCCATCAGCCAATCAGAAAATTGCATACGGTCACATATCAGCCAATCAGAACACATCAGTACTGTATCCGGGTAAGATTCGAATAATCAACCGCGGACTAGATGAACAAGGAGAGGAGGAGACGCGTCTTTAAATGAGGGCAGTTAGTGATCGCATCTTTTAATTTTGTAACCTACTAACTTATGAAATCACTTAATGTACAAAAGGGAAAAACGAGAGCACTGTCGTTTGAGTAATATATATATTTTTTATAACTCATAAGACCGCATGTTAGTCATCACATGTCTCTTGCTAACTTCAGCAGTCCTCACCGTTCACACCCTTGACGATTACACTGGACTCACACTAATCACACACTGTCAGGTTTATTTTTATTTTGTCAGGATTTTTTGTCAGAGTAGTGCAGGTGACAGCATTGTATGGACAAAGTTCACATTTCACGCAAACATTTTCATCCCAGTGATTGATGTTATTCTCACAGAACTTAATAGAAGATTTTCAAAAGATGGTTGTGAGACCATGACCAGTATTCATGCTTAAATCCTTTAAGTGCCACTTTTTGTAACAAAGATGACATATTTAGATTGGCAGCAAAGTGTATGTGTGATACTGAAGAGGTAGAACTCAAACGATTGACAGATAGAAAACAGAAAAATGGCTCACCCTCACCCAAAAGTGTACAAGAACCCACAGTTTTTATTGAGCCTGATGAGGATGTATTTGTAGTTATTTAAGCTGTGCTAGATTGCTTAAGTTACCTGTTAGTACTGCACGGGTACTACTGTGAATGCAGCCTTTCTACTCTTAAGATGATCAAGACCTAGTTGAGAAATAGTTTGACTGATGACAGGCGGAGCAGTTTGGGTGTTTTGAGTAGAGAGTCCAGAAGTTCAAAGGTCCTGGGGTGTCCCCAGACCACCGAGTTGCTTTGCAGCTTTGCTGCTTCGCAGGTAGTTTGGCAACCAACTTTTCATAAGGGAACCAAACGTTTCTAAGTTTATTACCCTCTGGGGTGCCGAAAAGGGGGGGGTAAAGGATACGGATTATAGGGGCCCATGATTGAGGGGGGCCCAGAGAGGCCCCTAATGATGATCATAATGATGATGAAATAGCATCAACAAATTTCACCACTGTGTTGGGGGGCCCTGTAAAGATTCTTTTCATGGGGCCCAAAATCCCTAGCGGCGCCCCTGGTTACCCTCATAATAACAAACTATTTATTACCTCCGCCAAGGAGGTTATGTTTTTGCCAGCGTTTATCTGTCTGTCTGTCTGTGTTCAAGATAACTCAAAAAGTTATGGATGGATTTTGATGAAATTTTCAGGGGTTTTTTAGAAATGTCAAAAGGAAGAACTGATTTCATTTTGGGTGTGATCCGGAAGAAATCCTGGGTTCTGGATCACTTTCAAATTTTCAATAATATTGTGGTAAATGGGGCCAAAAATTTTGTTTCTCAATATCTCCGATAATTATTGCCCAAAACACATGAAATTTCACTCAGGGATTGACAATGAGAACCTCTATCAAATTTCAAAGGCTGATTCAGATCTGATCCAGAAGGCGGATTTCATCGCAATCTGTAAATCGCTATATGGGGGAATTGTTGCGCTTGGCGGAGGTCTGCGCTCTCCGAGTGCTTTTCTAGTTCTAAAGGGAAAACCCTGATTACAACACCTTAGACCAGTGGTTCTCAAACTTTAATGCTGCGTAGCACCTGAGAAACTATTGAGCTCTCTGAGTACCACCATGATGACCAATTTTAAAATATAGCCATATATGCCTTCGCAATTAGCTTTAAACACACAGGAGAGATGTTTATTCCTTATTGTGGTTATTTATTGTTACCTGAATTTCATTTGAAATGTTGTATTTATAATGCATTGTCATGCATTGACAAATCATGACGTTCCCCCTTGTACCACCAGAGAGCGCTCGTGTACCACCAGTGGTACGTGTACCACACTTTGCGCACCACTGCCTTAGACACTGCAAAACAGTTATGTAATGCCAGGGCTAGGTGTAGATACTGTCTTATTTACATACTGTAGTGTCTTGTCTATGTTGTTCTCCATGGGCCCCCCCAACATTTTAACTGCCCCCCCCCCCCCGAAAATATTTTCTGCAGGCGTCACTGCCCTCAGCCTCTCATTGCATTCAGACGAAGGATGTCATGTTTCAAAGCCAGAATAAGAACAAGGTGTTATTTGGTCTGAAACGTAATCCTAATGGGTTTTGTCAGTTTTTCTGTATACACATGAGATAATTTGACTTCAAAGACTGAGGCGTGTCAGTATGGCAACCTGTATATTTTAAGCTAACATAACACAGATGGTCATACTTTCCCCTCAGTGTCTTGTAGAAAGAAAAAGCTAAAGCATCACTTCCTCAACAGCTGTGTTGGATTTTAGCACATAGAGGATTTATTTTTTATTTTTTTTAATTTATTTTTTGAAATCTAAAGATTTAAAGTTTGAGAGTTGTGTTTAATAAAGCCAGTTAAGGTACTAGGATGTATTTGTTAGCAGTGTTGGCTTTGGAAGTGCTTGGGTGCTCACTCTTTGCTGCTTAACCTCAGTCAGTGTAAAGCAGAGGCTCAGCAGGCCACCCAGCCAGTGGGGGTGATTGCCCTGCTTTGCTCTTGGTCTAAGGGCATGTATTTAAATTGAACACATGGCTTGATTTTACTTCATGGGGTGTATTATTTCAGAGACTTAAGAATCCTTTTAGCAGAGAGATATAAAAAAAAAAGGGCTGAGCTGCGTTGGTTCTTCTCTCTTGTTTTCAGTAGATAAGTAGTTGTTATATTGACTCAGACTAAACAAAACTTCACTTTTGCTCAGATTATTCCGTCTCTTCCTTCTCAGAAACTTAACGGCAGGAAACACCAGCTCTTTCACTTGAATCTAATAAACTCCAGCCCCTTAAAGTAATAATCCACCACCAGTTTACTTCTGGCTTTCATCCACTATGTGACTCAGTTTGCCTTGTTCCTCTTTGGTGAGCCCCATTTGGGAGTGCTGTCATGTGTGCAGCTGTGTGTCACATTCTCACAAGTCTTTTTCTCATCGCTCGCTGGTCTGAGATGAGCAGAAGTGAAGCACCTCTGTGAACAAAACAGGTGACTCACAGTCAGAGATGCTGTCAGCACCATTACTGGTGTCTCTCTGCTGGGCAGTGAGGCAGGATATAATTAACCCGGTACCGAGCAGAACAAACCAGCTTGCAGGGGAGCGCAGCTGTCAGTGAGCACAGTTTGTCGCCACCTCAAGTGAAACATGAAACAACTGAAGACGATGGGCAATATGGGACACGGCGGTTAAAGTTTCACAATCTCACTGTGAGATCAACAGTAATGCTTCTAATGGTGTTTGTGAATATATTTGTCCTCAGAGAGCAAATTCATATGGTAAATTCCGTCAACAAAACCAGGAAATGTTTAACATCCTAGCAAGTGTCAAAGCAGATCCAAATGTTGCCGCTCTTGCATCCTGATAGGATGCATTCATAGGATGGCAGGAAATGCCATTTCATTTTTCCAGCGGACAATAAATGGAAACGTGTTCAAAAGTAACAGATGAGGAGGGACATTTGAAGTCTCAGACTGATCCTTCCTCCTCTCTCACAAAACGGTTTGTCTCTCAGAACAGAGGTATTTTCCATACTTGGAATACTAAACACAGTATTCAGCAAACTAGCAAGACCACAGCCCTGATGCTTTTACAATTGTAAACGTGAAAGGTCGCCATGTTTTATGGCACTGATAAAAGATCAGCAAACATAGTTGAGACTCTGTGCCTGTCTTCGGCTGTCCCTGTCTCTTCTACCTCCTGATGAGTCCATCATAAAAAAATTTGTTAATACGATTAATATTAATACTAATATGAAGATTTAACTGACTTTGATAGTACAGCGGACATTCTACCTCTATGTTGCCATACGCATTTCTTCTCTCCTTTCTATTTTTCAGCTTTTTCAACTGATGTGACTACAAATGGACAAACTTATAGTTTCAAAAAAGAAAAATATTAAACTTATGTCACTGTCAGAATGCAGCAATATGTTTTGAAAAGCAGAATACAAGAGAAAGTGACACTCAACATCCAACAGAGAAGAGACAAATATACTACATAGTAATGTATTTGCAACACAACAAAATGGAAAATAAGAAGTCCATCTTGTGTAGAGTTATGTGTTTGATTTAGTCATCCCACTGTTTTGGGTGTTTTGGCTTCTGCCAACCTTAGCAGTGGTTTCTTTCAAACTCCCAGTGTTATCTAGGACACTGATCCAGACCTTTTGGTGTATTAATTTAGGATTCATTCAGAATTAACTAGTCATCTTTTGTAACACAGAGTGGCCAAAGTCAGAGTCATACATTAATAAACATCAGTGTGGTGTTCTGGGACAGGCACAGAAGGTATGTATGAAAGTCTCCGGGAAGGCATTGTAAATATTAAACAAATAGTTAGGGATTTGATTAATTTGAAAGTTTCTGGAAGATGTGACATGCTCTGTGAGAAAGGTTTCAGGAAGAATCAGGCGTAACTGATTCATTTTGTCCTTGTCAATTATTTCACTTGTTAGAAATATTCAATTTAAAGATAATAAATAGTTCATCTGTCTCTTTCCCTTTGCTCATTTTAAAATCACAAAGATATGTACACTTTCATTTAAAAAAAAAAAACTATTTTAATAGTCAAGCATCTTTGTAGCAAAAAGCAGAGTTATAAATTAAAATAATAAATGACTGAGACTGTTCCTCGTAGCCTTATCGAGGGTTTCACCCACTCCATCACCTTGTGAGCTGCTGACGGTTTCCTCCACGGTTTCTCCCATAAGCTTTCAGAGCAGAACGTTGTAGGAACAAGAACTTATGAAGAAGCAGGGAGAATAAATGCTTTTTTTAAAGGTCCTGGAATGTACATAGGCCAGTAGCATCGGTTAAATCACCAAGCGCATCGATGCCCTGAGAAGAACAAACTGAATGTCTGAATATTTCCCACCGATCCAAAAATGAAGGTTGTGTCAAAGGTGGGGGGGTTGCCTGCTAACATGAAATGCTCTGCCCAGGCATACATTTTTCAGCTCTTTTCTAAACATGTAAGGAGTTTGATAGTGTTGCACCCAATTTCAAGGTTACAATTTCTTCTGAGACAGTCCAATGAGAAGTAAACTCCTCTAACCTATAAGGTTTTGCTGTTGCTGTGAGTATATATCTCAGAGGAATGTCAGACTGTTTATTGTCACGATACCCATTTTAGCTCAGAGAGAGATCTGGCCATTTAAATAATAAAAAGTTATTCTAGCCTTAAAAACAAGTTTTCAGTGAACCTCACTGCCCACCTCCCTTGATTCCCTCCAACACGCGTGTGACGCAAAATGCATTCAAGATTTCTTAATATATTAAGCTCTGGCCAATGTCTCAATGTGAGCAGAGTTTGTGCAGTGCTGATCCATTTATTTGTGTGTTGCTTTTCTGAGAATTGCTCTGGGTGTAACATGGGTGGACCTGATTAACTGCGTGTTTGTGGCCTGTATCACTTCACCTGAAAAAAGCCATGTTTAAAGAGAAGAGAACAGTCAAACAGTCAGTGGCCATACAGCTTCCTGCTCACTTCAAGTTAAAATGGTGAGTGTGACCATTTTAAACATGCTTATGCTGTTATTTATTGCAATTTTGTTTAATCTGCCAGTCACCATTACAATTAAATTTCATGCTCAAAGTCTCAGCTTTGAGGCGCAGGTCTCCATTATACGCCTCCTGTCCTCACATCCCAGTCGAACCAAGACATAATCTCCACTTTAACATGAAATGCTTCAAAGCTTCCAAATTTGATATTTCATTTAGGATACAGCTTAGACGATTCAATAATTAAAGATGTGCGATAACGGTGGTTCTTGCAGTGGAAAGATGTTGCCTCTGCGTAGTGAAGTGGAAAAATCTCACCATGGAAACCTGAATATGTGCCATGGAGTTGGATTAGCGTGCCAAGGTACCACAGGGTCAGGCCTTATCACAGCTGCTGTTATCATGAAGCCTGTTTAATATGGCCTCAGTCAATCTGTGGGAAGTACTTTCATTATTTACACATCATTTAAAAAGAAAAAAATATTTTAACTCACATGCCAATTTAACAAACATTTATTTATTTTTTTATGAAGTCACACTACTTTTGTAAGTACTGATGATTCATCTTCATGTCCACACATCGTTTCCACTGTGTAACATGAAAGAAAAATGAGGGGAGTTATGTACCAGACAGAGATACATCTCTGTACACATGGCTACCATTCTGATTACAATATGTAAATGTGTTTCAAATATCTTCTAACTACATTGCACCAGCTCACTTCTATAAGCAAAGACAGAAATACAATCATCCCCTTTGAGCAAACGCTTGGTGACAATGGAATGGAGGGTTTTTTTTAGGAAGGGGAAAAACATCCCTTTTTCAGGAAGAAACTTTTGCCAGAACCAGACTCTGAGAGGACAGCCTTCTACCTCGACTGGATGGAGTGAGACGGGCCGGAAGGGAGTGAGAGAGAGAGAGAGACAGACAGACAGACACAGAGAGAGGAGAAAGACAGCAGCAGCAACAAACAGAAAACACATGTCAAGTTGGCAGGCAGGCTGCAAACGCAGCCCTGGAGCCCAGGGATCACATCAAGTGCAACGTTATCACCAGCACAGAAAATGTTTTCTCCGATGCTGAAGTTCAGTGGAAAGAAACTGTACAAGAGACACAAGAGATACTGGGAAAAAAAAGCCTCTTCATGTCTTTTTGTCTGTCAGTATGAAGTAACATGCACCAAAAGTTCCCAGCTTTATTTTCCTTTAATTCTTAAATGTATGTCTGTCCTACGAAAATATTAAATGCTCATTGTGATTCACTTTGTCTAAATTCCGAACTTCACAAATGGTTTGTTTCTTTCATGTGTTTGAGTGTTTTATGAAGCAGTTCGGACACTTATGATTATAGTAAAATGTATGTTAACATGAGAAGAGCATTTTTGTTTTCAAACTGAAAGCATTTTTCTGAATTCACAGCCGGACCTCAGATTGTGAATGAGTTTTTAAATATACTTCAAGAGAATGGAGCAGGAAACCAGACTGTAGAAATACAGTGTGAAAGCTG
Source organism: Hirundichthys speculiger (assembly GCA_018398805.1). Classification (NCBI taxonomy): domain Eukaryota; kingdom Metazoa; phylum Chordata; class Actinopteri; order Beloniformes; family Exocoetidae; genus Hirundichthys; species Hirundichthys speculiger. The sequence goes on from JAGFBZ010000644.1 coordinate 1,661,390, forward strand.
CCTGTGTATCGCACAGATGATGTTTGAGCAATAACTCATAAAGGTCAATGAACTTGATGTACTTGGTCATGGCCCAGGTTTTTCTAGCAACGACAATAAACTTAGAGGGACAAGGAGGTGGAACCGAAAGATAGTGATTGCTGAGTCATTGTAAGGGCATGACCAGACATGTTCGTAACATCTCAAGCTCAAAAGGTCAGTCCAACTTTCAGGAGAAAGAGCGGGTGACATGCCCCACATAGCTTATCATCAATGTTACTCAAAAGGGAAGTTATGTAAGAAGGAAAAGTTTGAAAGGACATACATGAAGGTAGAGAGATAACTTATAGGGTACCTGGATATCAGTTGTATAACTAAATGTTCTTGAGACCGAAGGGTAATGCGGTTTGTTGATCTAAAACCTGGAGAACGGCCCTCCAGTTGTTGTTCTGACCTCTACAATATGTAACTCAGAGCAGCTTTTGGCCATCTGTGCAGCATAGCTGACTCCTGCCTGCTTTCACTTACAGTGCCACATAAATCTTGAGCCTGCAGCCAAAAAGTCTCACATCCATTCTTTTATATTACAGCAAACGAGTCAAGTTTGTTTTTTCTTCTAAGGCTTGCTTCGTCAAAATTCATAAACACCTCTTAATCTGGTGCTGTTTCCCTCTGATCAGCAGGCTCCTTGAGGGTTTTGAAACACCCAGCTGACCTGAAACAAGATGTGCTTCCCAGCAGGGTGAGGGGGAGGGGGTTTGAGGGCGGGGTGGGGGGTGGGGGGGGCTGGATGGCGATCTGAGAAAAGCGCTGTTCAGGTGATTTCTTGGACCGTAACTCTTGTGGATGGAAGTTTTTACCTGACATATGTGTTGGATAAAGAGGGTTCCTCTGTTTTTATATATGAAGCATCGTCATTTCCTCTGGTCAGGCTGTACTCCTGTGACCTAAAGTCCTATTTTCTGGGGCAGTGGCTCTGCTCCATTTACCTCCATGATTTTTCAGTGAGTTAACTCTATTGCTCTGTTGCATTATTTACTTTTTTGTTTTTTTGTTTTTTGTAGTATCCCCTAAATCATACTCCCACCCTTCAACTCCTCCAGCTCCTTAATGGAGGTGACAAGCAGGATTTCTGGGAATGAAATTACAGCCCGCTGCTAAACAGGATTTGCCCCCTCACTTCTGGTAACTGCACCAGAGCCAGTTCTTTTCTCTGCTAGGTTTTGATATAAAATGTCCCCACCAGGCACATGTGCTAAGAAAATTACAGAACATGTTTATTTTATATGTCTCTATGGTTAGCTTTGTTGACTCAGCAGGATCTGCACATTGTAAGCAGCTGTCACCTTCCTACAGTCTCTACAGTCCTGCAGTACGGTTTGTTCTGGTTGAGCCACGGAGACTAACACCAGCCATCGACAACACAAACAGCAGAAGCACTCACGGGTTTGTTTTCTTTGTTTAAATGTATTTGAAAATAAAATTTGCGTCATATACAGTCATGGAAAAAATTATTAGACCACCATTTTTTTCTTCACTTTCTTGTTCATTTTAATACCTGGTACCACTAAACGTCATCATGTGACTAAAACAGACAGAAAAGAAAAACTGAATGCATAAAAGCAGTGTTTTTGGCAGTACAACGCCATAGCTATTGATGTAAAAACTTAAGTGATTTAGGTTATAATCAAGAAAACCATGGAAAATGGTAAGATATCAGCTCTTAAATAAAACTCTTATGAGCAATCTTTGTGGTTATCGTTATGTTTGTCCAAACAAATGTACCTTTAGTTGTACCAGGCATTAAAATGAACAAGAAACTGAAGAAAACAAGGGTGGACTAATAATTTTTTCCATGACTGTATATCAATGAGTGTGCATTTGGAGCCAAGTTGATTTAAGCTCCAGGCGTACAGAAGCAGGCAAAGGTGTTTTATTACCAGGCCCGCGGGTCCTCTCTATTGGTGGGAAGAAATCATGTGTGTGGAGATATCCATATGTTTGGTTAGGGGTTAGAGGACCAAAAAAGGAAAATTGCATAGAAACGAATGCATGAGTGACAAACAGGCAGCATGTCTTTTTATTTCTTAGTTTACTTCATATAGTTCTGCTAGATTTATAGTCCTTTGACCATTCTGCATAGTCTTTTACCCCTAGTCATTCAGAGAGTAAGGCAAGATGAACTTTACATAATACATAGACTATATTTGACCGTTGAGCTTCAAAGCACTCCAACTATGCAACAAACTCTCTTCCCCCACGCTACTGCTGGGACTGCTGTATAACTATGGACCTGCGGACTCTGCAAAACACATGTAACAAGATGCTGGAGTTGGTTTCTCAACAAGCAAATGAGAAAAGAAATCCTCATAAATCAAGAGCGGCGCAACTGATTCTGTAATTGATCCAGAAATATTTCCAGCTCCGGGTTTATCAGCTGAGCCAGCGGCAACACACTTGTAATCTTGGGTTTGGTCAACAACAGGGCAACAGCAGTTGTAATTGGGTTTTGGTTTCACAATAGCAGCAAAGCTTATTTTATATTGACAAAAAAAAAAAAAAAAAGATCTGTGCTTGCAGTTTCACAATTTACTTGTGTCACTTGAAAGCACAGGTGTCAACACAGTGGAAAGTGCGCACCTACAGCCCGATGCCACTTGTGCTTTGGAAAGTGTTATTTTCTCCAGGAGCTCACTTATCTGTCCTCCGTAGCTCTTACTGTAATCAATCAAGCAGGCAGTGGAGGCAGTCTGACGTCAGTGGCACAGCTGCTTGCGTAATCTTGCGCTGCCTTCCCATAGATTTGTCATCTGGAGCAATCTGGAAAAGTAAACGTGCTCTTATCACGCATTCCCTCCGTTGCAGGTAGGCCCTGGTGTCTACGCTGACTTGTCAGCTCAACCTGGTTATACCGGCAGGTTATCTGCTCTGCTGGCTGTAAAACAGAAACAGTCTGGTTTAAAGTAGTTACATAATCAATGAGCATTTGGATTTTTTTTTCTTGATGGTATAATAGCGGCAGTTGCAGTGCTATTCTAGCTGTGGCAACCCTGCTCCCAAAGTTACACATGATACACTCTAATTATAGCAAACATTGGTCTCCTTGTGCAACATGTCTGACTGTGAGCGGTATCAAATGAAAGAAGTCTTTTTGGGGACATAATTCACTAAGATTGTAGGAGCCTTGACAGACGAATAATAAAAAGACCTTCACAATTCATCCAGTGTGACACATGAAGTGCTATCTGTCTTCACAAAATTAATCATTGTGACACTAAAGTGCTTGTTGTTTGGCAACATCAATTTTCAGTCGCACTTTACAACTCCGTGACGTCTGGTCAGGTCTCTGCACTTGAGACTCCATTGTTCCTCTTCCTCTCACAGCCTGTGAGACAAGAACAAATATAGATATACGACAGCAACAATAAAAATGCAATCTGATTTTTTTTTTTTTATCTCAGAGGATGAAAACAAGGAAGAAAATCTCTAGTAGGCATTTTATACATTTTACTCAAGACGGATAGGTCTGTTGTGTTTGTTCACCGCTAGGACCAGAACGCAAGTCTGTCTAAAATATCATTTGTTCAAGGTGTGTTTAAATACGGGCTAAATCACCACACCTACAAGGCTGACATTCTCAGTTGTCATAGGCCCAAGCAGGATGTCAACTCAGGGATAAACAGAGGATCCAGAAGCTGTAACACAGGCTCTGATTAACAAAAGTCAAAACAGGGAGTGCAACACAAAGCTGGTGTTAAGACCCAGGTATTTTGTCGTAACTCTGTTAACTGGTTTGTTCCAACAAACACGATGCCGCCACATCCCAATAACTCCTCCTGACATGGAGCTGTGAGGGAACCTGAGAATGTCAAGCGGAGCGACATCCATCAGTCACCCTTTTGCACTCATCCCCAAGTGTTTCACATTCAGGCTTCGAAGATGCACAGCTGCTACTGGGTAGGTTATTTATGGTCACATGACGTAGATATCTCCTATGTGTACCTGGCAGAACCATTGCCTCTCTGCACAACAACCGTGGATGCTGTTGCCACAGAAACCGGATTGTGTTGACATCACAGAACATCAAACAATCTCCTGTGGAGACCAAATCCACAGCGCAGCATCTGACCTCTCAAAGATTTGTGAGGCATTGTTATCCTCCAGCTGTTGGCTTGTTGACATCAGCTGAAATGTTTATGAAATACAACACACTCACATAAAAATGTTTGGGGAAGCTCTTATGGTGTGCTCTGATGAGTGTGTTGGAGCATGTGTTTCCATCTGTCCGTGCTTTATGGCTGCATTACGAGCAAAATAAAAAAAAAAAAGAAAGAAAGAAACACACAGGTCAACCATAAAATGAACTTTAATCTCTTGTAAAAAATTTTACAGGTGAATAAACATGCTGTGTGGACAGCCATGAGAAGTGTGGAGTTTTATGAATGCTGATAAATCTTAAAAGAGGAAATGACTTAACAGCTCACTGGTATTGTTCAGTAGCAAAGTATATATACGAAACAATTCCAAGACCATGTCATCACTCAGAAGTAATGTCTACAACTGTGAGTAATGTCTATGATTGTGTGAAGTCCCTCATTAAAGGATATTTAACGCATTTAATCAGATAATGGGCAGCATACTTGAGAGGATATGAAGAAAATGGAAGTGTGACCACTGTTCCAGCTTGTAAGAATGGTGAGATTTTGCAAGTTGAGAGTGAATATATCATGCAGTGTAACAGATTGTGTACACAACAAAACAGTTATGCTAAACAACCATGGGCATTTACATTGTTTATAAGAGACACAAGAGATGTGAAAGGCTTTCAAAGAGACAAATGACTACAAAAGAGTGCAAAATAACTATTATGACCCACACAATGACCACAAAAGACATGTAAATCAATTAAAATGAGATATAAAACTAACAACCATACATGACATACAAAATAATGATGGTCAAAAATCATGACATTAAAAACGCCACAAAAAACACCACTATGACATAAAACATCTGCAGTTGACACAGTTGGGGACATAAAATAACTACAAACTGATCCTGAGGGGTTCAGTATTGCTACTTTGTGGAGTGTTGGTATTTTGTCCAGCTGGTACTCTTGTACAGACCTAAACTTCAGTAGTCACATTAAGACAGTTGTGAAGTCAACTTATTATCACTTAAAGAACATATCCAGGATTAAAGGACTGATGTCTCTGCAGGATTTAGAAAAACTTGTCCAGTAGACTAGACTACTGTAACGCTGTCCTGACAGGTCTCCCTAAAAAGACCATCAGACAGCTGCAGTTAGTCCAGAACGCTACTGCTCGAGTCCTCACTAACACCAGGAAAGTGGATCATATAACTCCAGTCCTCAGATCTTTACACTGGCTTCCTGTTTGTCAAAGAATTGACTTCAAAATCCTCCTGTTAGTTCACAAAGCACTGAATGGTTTAGGGCCAAAATACATTCAGGATCTTCTGGTTCGTTACGAACCCACCACATCTCTCAGGTCATCAGGTTCAAGTCTACTTTCTGTTCCCAGAGTCAGAACTAAACACGGAGAGGCAGCGTTCAGTTTTTATGCTCCTCAAATGTGGAACAAACTCCCAGAAACCTGCAGGTCTGCTGACACTCTCAGCAGTTTTAAATCAAGGTTAAAAACTTTTTTATTTGCCATATTTTATCATAATAATTAACTTTTATTTCTTGCATTTTATCTACATTTTTAATTCCTAAATCAAAAATAACTGTTGATTAACTTTTTGCATTTTTATTATTATTTTATCTTTTTATTTCCTCCTGTTTTAATGTAATGCTTTGTAATGCTTATGTACAGCACCTTGAATTGTCTTGTACACGAAATGTGCTATACAAATAAACTTGCCTTGCCTTGCCTTGCCTTGTACGTGCGTACCTATGATTTCCAACTTCTCAAAGTTATTGAATGAAAAAATTGTGCAGTTTGAATCGGAGATAGTAAAATAGCATATCACAGAATGCCAACACAAAAAATAAGTTTATTGGTGAACCAATATGGCAAAAACCAAAATAGCATAACCAAAATGACTTCAAGTGGGAAATACTCCCTTTGATGCTCAATTAGCTGCATTTGAATTAAATCCAAAACACGTCACTTTTCATTTCATTTCAGTAACAGCCATTTTTAAGACTCAACAGTCCTTTTTTGCACAAACATGAAATAACCACTCACTGACCTTTGTCTTCAAGATAAGAAAAACCATATCTCATATATTCTTGGTTGTATCTGTGTTTCACCATGCTCAACATATGTAAACAAACGTTGCAGGTCTTTTTCTATGGTGTGAACTGGCGGGTGTCAACTCGCATTACAGGACATTATCGCCATCTACTGTTAAGGAGTATGAATGACATGCATTTTTTATTTTATTTATTTATTTATTTATTTTTTTAGCATTTCCTTCCCCAGGCAAAGGCCCACGACCCACTGAAAATGGGTCTGCGACCCACTTTGGGTCGCGACCCACCAGTTGAGAACCACTGCCATAGACCATATATGATTTGCCATTCAGAGTACAGTGATCTCCTTGCCAATTCGCGGTTTAAGTTCCGCGATTTTAGTTATTCGCGGATTTTTCAGAAATATATAATATAATTTAAAAAAATGTTTAAAATCGCAGAAACATCACAGGATGTTGTGCGCGTTCTCTCACAGTGAAGAAATGCTGAATGCTTGGCCCCTTTAAGAGGGTGGCCTTATGGGTAATGAGGTGGCCTTATGGGTAATGGAGTGTGTGTCGTGGGACGGCAGAAGAAAATGGGGTTAGATGAAAAGTGGAGTGAGCATAAACAGCAGCCCAGCGTGTATAGATTTACATTCTCTGTTAACCAACAGGAGCCGAACAACCTTCGTGATATTACAAGTTAAAGTGCTTGTTCCATGCAGAGAAAACCGGACTTTTTGTTTTGTTGTTGTTAGCATGTTAGCTGCTAATTACGAGCCAAAAATAGCACAATACCAGCAGTTTCTTTACTACGGCTCAGAGACCAGAGGCTGTGAAGGTAACAGAAAGACCACAGTTGAGCCTTTGTCTTGTTTTGCTGCAGTGCCTCGCTACTTTTTGGGGTTTTTTAAACATATTTTAAGCACATTATTGAGGCTCGGGGGGGCTCCGGCTCCAGTTCGCGGATTTTGATTTTCGCTGGGGGGCGCCGGTCCCATTAACCGCGAAAAATAAGGGATCACTGTATTTGTTTAAAAGCTGTAAATAAATTCTGTCAGAGTGTCACTGTTTGGGTGGGAGCTTTAATTCAAATTAATCATTTACTGTCTGAACCAAACACAAACTGCACGTACCGTTACAGTATTTGGACAATGACAGTTCTCATGATTTAGCCTTTATGCAGTGGATTTCATCAGAAAAACACCAAGTGGGCCCATTTCACTGGCAGACATATGTGCCCATGCCATAACACTGCCTCCACCATGTTTGACACATGGTGTAGTACTAGGGCTGGGCCGATTCGATTCTCCTACGATTTTTGGGTCCCGATTCGATTTATATTGCGATTCTGATTAAACAAGTATTGCATTTCGATTTTACCAAGTATTGCGATTTTTATATTTCAATTATTGAAATATAAAAATCATATAATAATAATATTAAATATTATATTTATTATATGTAATTATTGATTATTATATATAATATTATAATAATATATTCTTCTTCTTCTTCTTATTATTATATTATTATTTTAAGTATGAAATCATAATGAAAATATAAAGATTAAATAAGTTTTAATATTTTTTTTTAAATGCGCAATTTCTGTAGTTTAGAGCAGAGGTGTTCAACCCTGGTCCTCCAGGCACCCTATCCAGCAGGTTTTAGATGTTTCCCCTTCTTCTTCACACCGTGATACAAGTGGCTGTGTCATCAACAGACTTGTGCAGACTTTGAGGACAACCTGATAATGACCATTAATTAAAATCAGGTGTGTTGAAGCTGGGAAACCTCTAAAACCTGCTGGATAGGTGCCTCGAGGACCAGGGTTGAAGACCTCTGGTTTAGAGGTCTTCACGGGTCCACTTTCATGGACCCGAACCAGAATGGAGCCGTGAAAATTCGACCCGAAACCGACCCGACCCGAGCTATTATCATAAGTTCGGGAGTCCAAATCTGAATGGACCCGCAATTTTTGGACCCATAAACGACCCGACTCGAGTCTTTAGTTTCCGACCACGAACTGAACCGAGTTACCCGAATAGAACCGAGACAATACAGCCTATAGTTGCTAATTTTAAAAGTTGTCTAGCGTTGAATAAAACTTGATTTTCTTACCTAAAGTTGTCTTCTTCTACCCGGCTCAGTTGCTCCATAGGCTACGTGATGGAAACGACAATAAATCCACGTCGTTATTCTCTTTGCGGATACAGATGCTGTTGATAGCAACTGCTAACGCTAATAGCCTACACCGGTCAGGACGTGTCGTGAATATGTTCTCATGCAGCGTTGTCATGTTGACGATCTGTTGTGCTTTACAGCTGCCGGTAAACAAACCGGTAATAACACGCTACGGCAACACGATTGTTTCATGACAAACACGCCACGTTAATGAATAATCATTTAACTGCCCGAGTCCTGACATTAGCTGCCATCTTTAACTAACATCTTTATCTTTAACTCTCGAGTAAACGCGGACCCAGTCTGTCAGAGAGCACAGACCTCTCTGGGTGGTAGCGAGGGATGTGCGCGGTCATGTTCGTGGTGTTACTACAGTAAGAGATTTGACTGCGACAACGCTTACATATGGCTTTCCTCATATCGAGCTCTCCTGCCTCGTGCTTTTTATAAAGACCAAATAAAGTCCATACGTTTGATTTGAAGTGGGGCGGTGGGGGAAAGAGTTCAGACTCTGTGAAAGAACTCCGCTCGCTGCACTCCGCCATTTTGTCGCGTGAATTTGCTGGCTGTTCTGGTTACTATGGTGACACACGTGCTTCTATTTCCGGAAGTGTAGATGACAAAAGAGACGGCGAGCGGAGTATTTCCACGGAGCCAAAAATCGATTCGTGTATGAGAATCGATTTTTTAAAATCCCAAGTAAAAAATCGCGATTAATATAAAAATCGATTTTTTTGGCCCAGCCCTATGTAGTACGCCTTGGATCATGGGCTGTTCCTTTCCTTCTCCCTACGTTTCTTTTTCCATTGTTTTGATATAAGTTTATCTTGGTTTTATCTGTCCAAATAATCTGATTCCAGAACATTGGAGGCTTTTTTTCCCTTGGAATTCATGAAGTAGACATAAAACAATGATACGTTAACCTTCACTTAGCCTCCTTGAACACTGTGAAAGGCTTTCTCTTCACCAAGGCAATCGCTCACTTTCGTTGTCTTCCATGGCCTTCCAGGCTATTTGATGCTGGTTGAGCTCGCCGGTACTTACTTCCTTATAAAGAATATTAGCAAATGTTTGTTATCTGTTTTATGAACTTCATATTGGTAGGGCCTTTCTGTGTGGAGTTTGCATGTTCTCCCCGTGCTAGCGTGGGTTTCCTCCGGGTACTCCGGCTTCCTCCCACAGTCCAAAGACATGCATGTCAGGTTAATCGGTGGTTATAAATTGCCTGTAGGAGTGATTGTGAGTGTGAGTGGTCGTCTGTCTGTATGTGGCCCTGCGATGGACTGGCGACCTGTCCAGGGTGGACCCCTGCCTTTCACCCGTAAACGGCTGGGATAGGCTCCAGCAGATCCCTGTGACCCTTCAGAGGATGAAACGGGTATAGATAATGGATGGATGGATGGATATTGGTAGGTCCAGTCAAACAGGTGCCAAATGCCCCAGCTCAGTACTTGAAATCACAAACAGGTCTGCCTGTTTGTGAATTTATTATGAACCTGAGCCTTGCGGGAAAGTCATTCCTCCTCTCAACATTTCCCCTCAAACGGATCAAGAAACACTAGAAAGAAAAGGAGAGAGCGTGTTTGCACAGCTGGAGCCTGATCCATGTAAACGATCACTTTTATTTCACAATTTGAAAGCCACATAGAGTGATTATTGTTTATGATTACTGAAGATGAGGTCAAGAATCAAAGTATCCATTTGATGATTGAGTTTACTTGAAGAAAAACCCTTGGAGCTGGGGGAAGGAGGGGGGGTGAGGAGGAGCATCTGTCACGTACGTCACATGAAGACTGGGCCGTCCATAACCAATGACCAAACACGGCAGCCAATCACAGAGACTCATGCTAAACAGGAGGCATTAGTCTCTCTGGACCTTCTTTATGAATCGGCGTTTTGCAGACTGACCGGATTCTAGTGGCGCACACAGGAGGAGGCTGCTGGTCCCACGCACACCTCCACGGTTCACGCGCAACTAACTCTTCCTCTTCTCCTCACCTCAAGCCCGAACACAGGACCCGCGCCAGCCGCTGATACTTTGGAGGAATATCCCTGCTGTCCCGAAGAGAGAAGGCTGAGAGCTGAGGGGCCGGTTTACCTTCTGATTGAGTTTGTTTTCTGAGACCAGGGAAACTTTAACCGCCACCATGTCCGCTGATTCGGATCAGAGCCGGCGTTTCTGCGTGCTGTCTTGGGATCAGGTGCGGCGCTTGGACTCGATCCTGGGGGAGACCGTCCCCATCCACGGCCGAGGAAACTTCCCCACCCTGTCCGTCCAACCCCGACAGATCGTCCAGGTACCCGCTCACACTCACACTCACACGCACTTTTGATCCCGTTATTCCAGCGTTTTACATCTAGATCTGGACCGCATTTGTATTCAGGCAGGATGCCAAATAAATAGAGATATTTGAGATCTTCAAACTAAATGCCCTGCCACCCAGAATCTCCTGGTTGTAGATGAAATGGGCTACTAGAGTTAAACTGTTCTTAACTTTTCTTGAGTTTCCTTGAAACCCCTCAATGAAGCCTGGTGGTCCTGTCATCCTCAGATCCACTCATTCACCCAGGATTCATTCCTAAAAGCTTCATTTGATCCCCCTTTGATAGATTGTATTTTCTTCATACTTTTAAATCACAATTCTGTTTTTTTTTTTTCTATTTTCTGATTTTGAGCCAGGAACTCCTACAGGCTCCTACACTAAAACTGAGTTATTAAAAAAAAAAAAAAAAGAGCTACTTGATCCAGACACATGACACATGCCATCTTTCCTCCTGTCTGGATCATGTTTTGCCATGATGGTGGATTCTGCGTTAAAGAGCGGAGGAAAATGCAGAGCTACTACTTCAGAATTATTGTAGAACTGTTACCAGATCCCCTTGGCCAACTTATTTAAGCGCTGACATATTCAGTATGAACTTCACAAGCCTGTGAAGCCCAGGGCTTCATGCTTGTGGTTACGGAAAGATGAATGCTCCATTGAACACACGGGAGGCTTAAATGAGTGTTTGATTTCTATGTGCAGGGGATTCATATATTTTTTTTTCCTTCTGGATTTGTGGAAACCCTGCAAGGAAAACTACCATCTGCTACATCGATTTATTTAGTGATAGGCTGAAGACTGATCGCTCATGGATGTCCTTGACTGAGTTGTATAATTTAGACGTGTATTTTAGCAGTTGTGAGGATTGACTTGTGCATCACAGGAATCATGAATGACAGTATTGACCGTGATCCAGCTGCAGGTTTGGAGGGTTAAAAAACACACTTCAAGCCTCCACTCAGGAACCATGAAACACTCGGGTGTAAGGAGTTGAAGCAGTGTAACTGCAGGTTAAGATAACAACACCAGCTGCTTCAGTTTCTTTCCGACTCAGATTTCTGTCTCAGAGCTCAAGAGTAGCTTCGAGTGACTTTTCAGTGCAACTTCACTTACCTTTTGATCATTTTCTTTTTTTTTTTTTTTCTAAAGAAGGAAGACGGTCTAGACATGACTCCTGTTTCTGGCAGGATTTGACATCCAGCCAGCAGTGTTAATACCTGTGCTCCCAGAGGCAGTGTTGGAGGCTTAACCACTCACCTGCATCCAAGCATGTACGAGCGTTAACTGCAGGTCTGAATATGGAGTTTACTCTTCCTGCTCTGACATCTCAGAGCACCCACAGACATGCTGAAAAGCCACATTATTATTGCTTCTGATTGGAGTTTGAACCCTGTTCCCATCTCTCTCTTTTTTTTTCTTTTATGGCTGAAAGATTACAATCCTCTCACCGCCAAATAACTGCTATCATGATCTTGTTCTGCTGTGCTCGGAGTTGCCTTGTCTTGAACTGTTTGTCGTCAGCCTGACCCAGTGTGTATAAATAGAGCCGTCATGTTATCTGATCACCATGGGAGAGAGAGTTAACAGAGACTAATCTGACAGGTCAGTGCCAGTAGGTGGATTTAGAACTGTGTGTGAGCGTGTAACAGCTCATTTGTACTGCAGTTATTAATATTTCAGTTGCGGTAATTGTCTGCTCACTTCAAACACAGTCATATCTGACAGTCAGTGAGACGTTTATAGTAAGTGCATGCCTCAGCTGTAACTTAATCTGCTTGGAATAAGTATGGCAAACGTCTCTGATAAAACAAGGAACATACTTGTTTTCATTAGGACCTGTCCAAACCAGAGCAGATGGGCGTCCTGGGTGATCTGATCATAAGTGGACTCTGATAAACACAGGTTTTGGACGCAATGAGGATGCATTCAGATACAATCAGTCATCCAGAGGTGGTCTGGAGCACATCAGTGTGAATGGAGTTATGGCCAACAACCCCAGCCCCCCCCCACCGACGTCACTCCACACAAGCATCCTGAGTTCCTCTTGGAAGTTTTCTCCCTCTTCTGTCTTTTGGAAAATAAATGCGTTCTATAAAAAGCAGCATCCAAACTCAGAGGATATATCTTTCACAAGATTGCATTTCTGCAGCAATAGTGAATTCAGCTTAAGTCTTAGGTTACTTCCACATTTTATGGGACAGTGTAAGAGCTACATGCACCTCTACAGCATCAAGTCACAGGTTTTGAGAGCCTCCTGTGAAGCTCTGATGACATGGGCAGCATGCATACAACAAGGACTTTTCTGCAACAGTTTTGTCATGTTTTAAATTGAGTCAAAATGTTGTTTTTTTTTAATATAACTTTCAGCTCTCTATTCAAACAATCTGCTATTCTTTTGAATTAAATGTTAGCCTATCTGTGAATTCTGTGAAGAGGAAGCATCAAATAAAACTTTCCTTTATATAGCGCAATGCGCCAAATCCGAAGAGGATAGTAATAGTTAACTAAGAGAAATTATAACTGCCTGGGAGAGCGGTGAATGTATGGCACATTGCGAAATGTCCAAAGCCTGTCTGTATATATAGTACACAGAGTAAAGCTGCTGTTTATTGTGAGCATAAAGCCCTTTGTAGGCTGCTGTAACCTGCGCAGGACCCCTTACACTTCGGTGAAGAGTGTCACGGCTTTCGTAGACTAGATTTGTCTAATCTACCTTACTTGTGACCTCATCCGTAATACAAAAAGCCCAAGGCTGAAATCCTGTTTTAACCAGAAAAGCTGTGAGTTATTTAAGTTCCGCTTGCTTTTGGTCAAAATGCACTTCATTTGACCCAGGGTGAGAAGGACCCAGAACCATGTCACCTCTGTTTGTTGTTCAAACTCTTTCACTTTGATTCAGGCTGAAGCTGGTGATGTTGAAATGCACTTTTGTTTGAACTGGTATTGATCCTAGCCTTCACTAAACTATTGATTTCCACTAGGCCCATATGGAATTTACATGGACATATGTCTTTAAAGATGTGCAAGTTTTTGTGTCTATGTGTGGGGATCAGATAAGAGATTACAAAAACATGTTATCAATATTGGGACTTTTCATAAGACAAGCTGTATTTTATGAATGACATTGCGTGTCTGTGTTGTCTCTGTCCAGGTGGTACGAGCGAGGCTGGAGGAGCGAGGTGTGCGTGTTAAGGACGTGAGGCTGAACGGCTCGGCTGCTAGCCACGTGCTACATCAGGAGAATGGGCTGGGCTACAAGGACCTTGACCTGATTTTTGGTGTGTCGCTAAAAGACGACCAGGCCTTCCGTCTGGTGAAAGACGTCGTCCTGGACTGCCTGTTGGACTTCTTGCCTGCTGGGGTCTCCAAGGAGCGCATCACAGCACTAACCCTAAAAGAGGCCTATGTACAGAAACTGGTGAAAGTCTGTAATGACACGGACCGCTGGAGCCTCATCTCTCTGTCCAACAACACAGGCAAGAATGTGGAGCTTAAGTTTGTGGACTCTTTAAGACGGCAGTTTGAATTCAGTGTGGACTCCTTCCAGATTTGCCTGGACTCTCTGCTCTTATTTGACCGTTGCTCAGAGACGCCCATGTCTGAGAGCTTTCACCCCACAGTGATTGGGGAGAGTGTGTATGGGGACTTCCAGGAAGCTATGGACCACCTGTGTCAAAAGACCATAGCGACACGCAGTCCTGAAGAAATCAGGGGGGGTGGCTTATTGAAATACTGCCATCTGCTAGTGCGAGGCTTTACACCCTCCTCGGAGGCGGACATGAAGCAGATGCAGCGCTACATGTGCTCTCGCTTCTTCATTGACTTCCCTGACATATGTGAGCAGCAGAGGAAACTGGAGGCTTACTTGCAGAACCACTTTGCCGGGATGGAGCACAAACGCTACGAGTGCCTGATGACCCTGCACCAAGTTGTGAACGAGAGCACCGTGTGTCTGATGGGCCACGAGCGGCGCCAGACGCTCAGCCTCATCTCCATGCTGGCGCTGAAGGTGCTTGCTGAGCAGAACGCCATCCCCACTGTGACGAATGTCACGTGTTACTACCAGCCAGCGCCGTACGTACAGGACATCAACTTCAGTAATTATTATATTGCACATGTGCAGCCTCTGCAGATCACGCAGTGCAGTAGTTCATATCCAACGTGGCTGCCCTGTAGCTGAGGTGCTGTCAGCGTCTCTGCTTCGCTCTTCAGAGGAGTTAGACTGAATAGAAAGAATCTGTTTGCCAAATGTGACTTGATTAAAACAGTCCTGTACTGCTGTTCATCTGAATGAGCCCATGTGTTAATTCTTCTCACCTGTTTTGTCTTGCAAAACATCTGTAAGATTGCTGGTCATTTCTGAGATGTAGCTTTGTCTTATTTAATTATTAAAGAAAGAAGTTTTGAAAATAAAAACAAACACTTTATATGTTTCAGAAGTACATTTTTGAAGAAGAACATTGAAGCTGATGGTATTTTCTTACTTTTTTTAAAATGACATACTGGACCAAAGATGTATTTGTTGTTCAGAAATGGATGTTATGATTCCTAGTGCCTAAAAAGAACCACAAACTGTTCTAAAACATCTATAAAGTAAGAAACTTTGTATTTAGTGTGTCCTAGATTATTCTTCTCTGTGTCTTTTCAGGAAAAAAAAACATGCATTTTTTTTTGTGAAATTAAAAAAATAATAATCTCAAAATGGTTTTCCTTCTTTTCTTTTCTTTTTTTTTTGCATCGTGGTTAATTTCGGTTAACTTTGACCTGGAATGATTGTTGGCGTTTCAGTCTCTGGTTTTTAGCGGAGAAGTTACTTCAGGTGATGTTTTCATTCTGAGAAGCTTTGATTGAAAACTGACATGTAAAATGACCGAATGGCTGCTTGTCCCATACTTGATCGCCAGTGACAACATGCTGGTTATTTCCAGTAACCAGGCCCAGTGAAATCCGCACACTGTGGGCTCGAGTGAGTTGTGTTTGTTAAACTGGAACTGAGGATCAATTACAATTGGAGGACATGAACCATAAGGAGGCTTTTCGGCAGCACAATGGCTTCTCTCTCCTCTGTGACACTAAAGCTTTTTTTTTTAACAAAGGCCTGTTTGTTCTCCCACCCGTTTTACCTCTGGAGACCCAGCCCTGTTTGCTTGACTGATACTGCTGTGTATCCATGTCATTTTACACAAGTCAAAATTTAGAAATTCCTACAGACACGAGGAGTTTGTTAAAAGACTGAAACTATCAAAAACAGACCTTTGGGCCTTCACAAATCTCTGTTGGTCTTGTTTGGTTGAATATTACATCTACTTTGAGAACACAAAATACACTTAATTTTACCACACACTACCATGATTTAATTTTTCTGATGCCAATATAAAGAAAAGCCAAGCCTTCTAATGCTTTTAATATGAAATTTTCTCTTGTCACATTCTCTTGCACAAATGGCCAGATTAACAAGTCAACAGAGTGTGTAAAGCCTTTCATATCTCATTAATTCTAGTCCTATTCTGCACCTATGTGTTTAAAGATGTTCCAGCTGATAGTAATTAAAAAGGACTTTATTAAGTGTGAGCACGACATGAGAGGAAATTATTACAACAAACGTACCTACCATAGTAGACTGTGCTATAATATTTCATCATTTCAAATTTTCCAACTAAATAAAACTTTTTTTTTTTGTCTGCATTTACATTCATGGTTAGAGCCATCATCTAGCTAAACCATCTAGTATGTATATGCAATTTAATCTTATAGCAGACTTTTTTTTTTTGTGGGAGTGTGAAGGGTGAATGTGTCCTTCACCAGTCCTCTCTGGCACTAAATTCTAACGTCTTTATTCACATCTTAAATCCTGATTTCGTCAGAGAGGACCAAAAAACACCAGCAGTGAAACATTTAAAGACAAGACAGTTAAAAAGACACGACAGTGAGGGTGCGGTGTGAGGGGTGTTGTGTAGTGGTTTATGTTGTGACAGCGAACAAACTCAGAGGATAATATGTAAGAAGCAGAAACTACTAAAAAGAAAACTGGATGAACACCTTCTACCAAGCTATAGACCTGTATATGGAGAATTGATGTAAACATTATTGATTGATTGTGTTGACAGAAGGGGGGGGGGGGGGGGGGGGGGGGGAATAAATGTGTTCGTGCCCATATACACTCACATGTAAGTTACCAAAGGACCAAGGAAACTGTTACCACTATTACCATCACCACTCTCCAGTCCTCCCGCAGTTGAGAAAACGCAAACTAACTCCCATCACCCAGGACCAGACTGGCCCAAGAGGTCCCTTTGCCCCCCGACCCGAGAGGTCAGGGGGCAAACATCCCCGAAGCATACGTCCACTGACAGGGGCCAGGCAGGGCCCCAGAAGGCCAGAACCGCGATGAGCGTAAGCTTTTAACATATCAGGACAAAATAAAAATATGTAGTCCTCCTGATCAAATGCAAATATCCAGTGAACAACAGCACATGATAAATTGCACCGTCATAAATATAAAAAAACAAAACAGCTAAGGCAAAATGAGAAGCAGAGTATGAAAAATGGAATACAACCTATGATTCATCAGGTTGAGTCCATAACTTGAGGTAATGATTTTCTGTGATGCTATCAGAGTCTCACATCACACTGGAGGGGTTTTGGCCCACTCTTCTTTACCAAGTTGCTTCATTTCATTATGGTCTTGTGGACATTGATTTATTTGTTTAAGGTTATGTCACAGCATTTCAATGGGGTTGAAATCTGGATTTTGACCAAGACATTGCAACACCTTGATTCTTTTCATTTTTAGCAACTACAATATTTGTCATATTGAGCTGTCTAACATGTCTGACTCAAAAATGCTTACTACTTACTACAAGGTGCCATGGTCTGCAAAACATGCTCAAATCATCATTCCTCCACCACTGTGCATGTTGACATGCATTTGGGTTTTACGAAGTGCTGAGGATTATGGCCCCACTTTGATTTCTTCTGAACAAAAGACATTGTTCCAGCTTAGGAAACCTAAGCTGCGCTGCCTTGTTTTTAGAGAAAGGCTTTCTCCTGGCATCCTTCCAAACAAGCCACATCTGTGCAGTCTTTTTTTTTCTAGTTGTGCTGTCATAAGCTAAAGCACTTAATATGCTAACTCAGGCCTGTAAAATCGGTGGTGTAGCTTTTTTTTTTTTTTTCATTCTTCTTTGAGCTTTGCATTGTTTGATTTTGGAGTTAGGTTACTCACATGTTCACACCTGAAAAATTTATACCACCTTTAATAAATGCTTTTCACTTGTGAATAATCTCTCTTACAGTAGAATGATGGACTCCAAATTGCTCAGAAATGCCTCTATAACCCTTCTCAGACTGAACAGTGAGTAGATACAGGAAAAGTGGGGCAGACATGTAGCAAAGGGTTGCAGGCTGGGAGCTGAACCTGCAACTGCTGCAGGAGGACTGTAGCGTCTGTACATGGGCTGCCTGCATGAAACACCAGCGGCCCCATGCTTCCACCTTTGTAAAACTCCTTGCATTACGACAGAGCAATGAAGTTTATAAGAGGTTTATTACAAACAAAATACTGTATGTCCCCATCAAGGACTCAATTGCTGTCTTCCATACACACTTTAAAAATATCATAAAAGAGGAAAATATCATTGTCATCCTGATTTTAAATGTGCTGTTAACTGCAAAGCCACTTGCATTTTGTAAAATTGGTGTTTTGTAATAATTTCAATGACATTCTAAATAGCTCAGGGGCATCTGGCTGCACATGTCATGACTGAACATTCTCATTAATGTTAATATTTAAGATTCTGATTTTATTTAAATACTTAATTCTTTATTATTTAACATGCATATCTATCCTTATAATATGCACTTCAATAGCATGTATTTTAGTGCAGTCATTACTGACGAGCTGTTTCCTGTCTTGGTCAGGACATTTTATCATCATATCTCCCTGTCATAAGAGATCTGAAAACCTCAAGGGTCCTGTTTTCCTCAGACTTTAAATTCCTCAACACAGTTGCCATTTAAAGGTGACAAGAGCTGATCCTCTGTTTTTGGGACTTTGCTGTCTGTTGTAAATTGGGCGGTTGAAACGTTCTAATCTAGTTAGAAACAGTAAGGCTGTGTTCAGACTGCCAGCCCAAATCAGACTGAAGCAACTATGTGAACTCCCACTGACTAGGTCGGCGCTGATTGCGATTTAGGGCAAAGGTTAAGACAAATGAAATTCAAGGCTATATTCCCATCAGTTCGGCAAGGAGCAGATCAGCACTGACTGAGAGATGAGCAGTGATGCTGCCTATTTCTACTGGAATAACTGAAGGAAGCCATGAGAGAGGCAGACACGGAGTTTTGGATGAGAGTGAGATCTGCCCCCTTACACATTATGTGTGATAGTTGGGTTGCCCCTACTAGAATCCTACCTTTCTGACGGACTGTTTACATTATAATGTATATTGCAAGTGATCAGATCCAATCTGTGTGTTCTTGCTGACTATCCTAATTCAAATGGTTGCCATGATAACTGATGTAACAGATGTAAACAAAAACCAACATGCAGGGTGCTGAACTGGCTTTATGACTGCCACAAATGGTACATGCATATTTTCTACAAGTTACATGAAAGTGCCAGAGACGGAGGACGCTTCTGTGGACTTTAAGGCAGCTGTCTCGGCTGTTTATGGTGGTCTATCTATGTCTATACAGAGGCAATTCTCTATTCAGGCAGGGTCTCTGTTATCTAATGGGTAGCTAAAGCTAGACAACGTTGGAATCCACCATGACTTCTGTCACTGCGGTAGATGTAGTCGTTGTGTGTGTCGGGTTGTGAATGACACAAAATACCATTTGAAATATCATTTGAGCGACCAGACAGTTCAAACTGGGACACATCTGTACCAATGTGATCAAAATCACATTTCAAACCACCTCATATGTAGTTTTAATCTGATTCGTAAAAAATGCATTTTATATGGTTTTTAGCTGTTCATACTGTCTACAGGTCTTTCCAGATACAACCTGGCATTACGAAAAATGGATGGCAATGTAAACATAACTTAATATGAGTTAATGGCTGAAGGTGGATCCACAAAATAATGGAGATGATGCGGATTTTATAATTTATTTGGATGCTGGTGTTATACACAAAGCCACATCCATGGCCTCTTTGTGAGGAACCTTTCTCAACTGCTTGCCTCCACTGCCATGTGAGGTTCAAGGAAACTTAGATCATGATTTAATTCGCTATCTTCTTTACCTTTTAATCTTGAACATAAATACCTTTTATTGCACTCCATAAAATAAAAGTGCATTCTTTCAACAAAGAGGGAAAATGCATGGAGTTATGAGGGGATGAGACACTCTGGATGTAATTCAGCTGTAAGCACACTGCAAATGATTTATTGCTGGACTCTTGTCTGGTGAATCTAGCATTCTGGGTAAACTGTCTTGGTCATTGCCTTAAGCTGTTAGTGTTAAGGAGAAGGTGCCAAGACTAATATCACAGAGTGCACACTTGTTATTTTCCCTTTCATGTCTACATATTACATAGTCTGCATAGTCAAGCTGCATTATGGTTAATGCTCCAGACCGTCTAAGTGGCTTCACATTTAAGTGTAATGCCAGTCTGTTTATAATATTTTAAAAATCAGAATTCAAAGGAAAGAAATGTGCAGTGATGATAGCAGCGGTTGACACAGTTGATTTAAAGTTTTTTATCAACTGCCATATCAGGATGATAGATGTGGAAATGGTATACCACGGATAACAGTGTGAGACATTTAATTCAGGCTTTCATTTGGAGTATGTGTGTGGGCCGAGGTTCTGTACACACGTCTGTGTGAAACCTGGGTGATGACAGGACAGAGACACCGTAATGACAGAGATTTCACAATTTCTTGCCACAACACAAATCAAATTCACCCTGGCTTGGTGTGTGTGCTATTACCTCTCCCAAGAAAGGGTTTATTCACCCAAGGGAGCGTTTATGAAGTCCCAGTTGCCCATTATATGCAGGGAGTTTCTAGCTGCTTGTTCTGTATTTTCTATTTTTGTTGTCTCTCCAGATGCAGGAAAAACTTTTAAGACTCCTGATCATGCTGGTTTGAGCCAGGATATGGGATGTTTTAAATTAAGCTGCACTTGGGTAACACATGACTTTGTGGATGTGACATCATCCCGAGGGTGCAGAAGGGAAACACATGTCTTAGCTGAATGCATGATTGAAGCAAGCTGACCGTGCAGCTTCAGCCAGTGGAGATGTGTGTGTGCGTGTTAGTGTGTGAGTGTGTACTGGTGTCTTATGTGTTACTGGGGTGCACCACTGAGGAATGTCCAAAAGTTCATCACAGATTCTTCAGAAGGGGAAAGAGTTGCGGCACAGCCAACCCTCTGGATGTACTTTGCGGTTGCAGTGAAACCTGTGATGACTACAATCATTAGCTGATACTCGTAAATGGAAATCCAGTATTTCCAAAATGTCAGCTTTAAGAGGAGTTTGACAGCGCCCACACAGTTTTATGTAGGTTTTAGGAACATTTGAGTTTCTGTTTTTGTGCAATCTTGAACGCTGGGCACTTGAAGTTTTCATAGTGTCTTGATAAATCCATAGAAATCTGGACAGCAGGATGGTAATCAACGCTGTGTTGGCCTGGACACACCTGAACTCTGACATTTGGGATAGCTCAGTAGGACTCAGATACGGCTTAAGACTCGTTTGACAAAAGCTTTGAATCATTAGACATGAGTGGTTTTTTCCACTTGCTCTTTTACAAAGTGATGCCATGATGAGCAGATGAAACATCCTGGAAAATGGCAGACTGGAGAACAGACTGAATAGTCTCCACATGGCAGGGGATGGGACATTTAAAGTAGTTCGTGCGCATTCTTGTTTTTACTATATTTTGAGGACCTGTTTTGATATGATCACTGTATAACCGCTGCAGATTAATAACGCAGAACATCATCTCTGGGGTCCGGATTTGGGTAAGAGCCGAGGTGCGAAATGAGATTAGGTTATGGTTTAGGTCAGGCTGTACACAATTAATGGAAGTCAAAGCAATGTCCTACTAAGGATAGCTGTATGAACCTGTGTATGTGTGTCTGCTTGTGTATGCCAGAGAGAAATATAATCCATCTTTTTATATTTCAGAGACTAGTCCTGGGCTGGCAAAAGTTAGAGAGACACTTATACACAGCGCTGAGCATTCCTGGCATTACAGCCCGCTGACAAACAATCCTAACTTTATCCAGTGTGCTGGGCCAACTGAATGGCTGCAGTGTGTCGAGTTTACCCACTGGTGGGGGGTGGGGGGTCGGGGCAAAAGCCGCCCAATCCTCCACTCTGTCCCCATCTAAACATTATGATGTCTGAGGAGGGACTGTCAGCTCAGTTTATCATCATCAATAAACCAGTTATTAATATTATTAATCGAACATGGCCTTGTTTTTATGATTCACACCCCAAACTTTTTGATGATTCTTGCTAAATACACAAGATTAGATGTCCTGCTCCTATAAATGAAAATAAACTGTCAGGTGAAGAGATTAAATTGCACAAATCAGCACCACTGCAATTTACATGTAAAAACTGATTTGACAAGAACGCAGTCGCCCAGCGCCGTGGACTCTGAAGCAATGATCAAACCGTTGCTTTTTTATCGCCCACACAGGCAAACATACAGAAATTCTGCACCAAGAACATCCCTTGAAACTTGATGAAAACATTGACGTGAGGACAGGATGAGTGTGTTCAAGGCCTTGAAGGAGTTTGGACTACAACCAAATAGAATAAGGATATAAGAGGATAAAAGAATTATATACAGTACATGCTAAATTCTAGTCTAATTTTGTCTCAAGGATTAGTTTAGTGACAACAAAAGGTAAAAGTTTCAAAATATGCCTGCTATTTTGCCACTTAAACTCCTCAAATCATTGCTTTGTTCTTTTCCTCTGAAAATTGTTCAAACATCCACAGCATCGGTTGGAAGAGGAGAGCTGTCCCGAGGAGAAGGACAACAGTTTGAGCTGTGCTGGCTTATACAATCAAATGTTTGAACAGTTTGAACTTGTGATTCTCAGGAAGAATCTGCTGCTCTGAAACGATGTCACATAGACATCACAGAAGACTTCCCACTGAGGATTGTTGATCTACATAAACCTGGAAAGTGTTATAAAACAGCTTAGATTTTTTACAGGATTAGAATTTAAAATGGTAACAGTAAACTGCACATGTGCGCTGCCAAAATGGAAAACCTTTCAGACATGGAATCAATGATTAATAACAGCAGTTTGATGGATTTCCAACTTGACTGAGTCTAATGACTCTAATAACTTCTTGTCCATGATCACTGTAAAACAGTGATTAAAAGAGTCTTAAATTAATCCTGGCCTGATCCAAAGAAAATGTACCTGCACTTGTATCAGTTGGACTTTGTATCTGTTACTGACTGAACTGAGGACATTTTTGAAGTGAAAGACAAAAAAATCCTCAGGCCTCATAGGAAAATTTGAAAGTACTTAAACAACTTTGCATCTGCTGTGGAGGATCATGTGACAAAGATCTGAACTTAAGAAAAAAAAAAAGAGCTCTGAAACCATCTTTAGAAGTGGGCTCAGTTTATGTTACCATGCGGGATCCTCTTACCTTCTCACCAATTGGTCTCCATGTGGAGCTCTTCAATAAGGCTCCTTTCACTAACGTCCGCCTTTCTGCATTCCTGGAACTGGACAGGAAGTGCGATGTTGAGAAAAGGGCTTGGCTGTGCTCTTCATCAACACTGGTGGAGTGTTGAAGATCTCCATGCAGTATTTCCAAGAAATGGATGACTCATACGTGGGGACGCGAGTCCAATCTGATGGAGGTTTGTTTACTTAGAGCCCAGTAAAGTTATTGTTCCACGTTTTGAAATTTCCACACATATTAGTTCAGCTCTTCATCCCTTGCAACCACTGCTGTGTGGCTACTCAACCCCCACAAACTGCCTCCTGCTGTGGGAGACTGGGGTTACTGGCTACCAGTTTACTGAGCTCCCCGTCTCAATGTTGTGCCAGAGTTATTGGAGAACCTTTAAGGATGGCAGTTTCCCCTCTCGAAACCAACATTTCTATCAAATTGCACTTCTCATGTTTCTGAAGCTGAGATCAGATGGAAAACCAGGTCCTGTCAAAACACATAAATCAGTGATTTGTTTTACTAGTTTCCACTTCTGTGACATGTGTGTTTTCCTCCAAACCATGCTAATCTGTATGTTCCAACATCAGCCATCAGGGAACTGTCAAAGATAGCATGGAAGCCTCAACCAGGCTTTTTTTCCTTTGATATGAGTTGAAAAGACAAGGAAGAGCTCTGTATTAAACCCCAGGATAACAGCCTTTCACTACTGTCTTTTGGGACAGAAAATAGAAGCAAATCTTATGGTTTAAACATAAAAATACATCTGTGTCTACTACAGTAGAAAAGATAATTCACTTGGATTGGTTTAAAAAAATAACCACAAATTCCATGTATATCCTTTAGTAAGGACTATATATTTCCTATGGTATACAATAAGGATTCCCAAGATCAAACTTTTCCAGTTATAAGCACGAACATAAAGGATTTTCCAGTTCATTACTTGAGTGTGTTTCCAAGTATTAAACCCCATTTGCCAAAACGATTAAGTCATGAGCCTGTAACTGTCTTTCTTTGTTCCAGCTGTTTTACTGATTGTTTTAATTTGTGTGCTGTCAGTTTTCATAGCAATGATATAAAACTGTGCAGTTCTATTTTTCATAAACTCATTTTGTCCAAGTACCAAAAAGTCTAACTTTTGTTGTTACAAGCCAAGAAAAACACTTTTTCTCTGTGTGATAGTGACAACTACTGTTCTTTTAAAAACCTAGCTGACAAAGTACTTTAGTAAAAGGATTTTTTAATTGACTTATCAAATGGCGTTGACTTTGGTCAATCTGTTATGTGCTTTGGACACTGAATTTTCCAGTCAATGGCTAGAAATGAAGGAACCAGATTTGGGAGGGCCTGCTTCCTCCACTTCTGTCAGCCTGCATCCAACACAAGCATCTGCATTTCCAGAGGATAAAAATGTCAGATTTGAACATCTAA
This sequence comes from Hirundichthys speculiger, assembly GCA_018398805.1. Lineage (NCBI taxonomy): Eukaryota > Metazoa > Chordata > Actinopteri > Beloniformes > Exocoetidae > Hirundichthys > Hirundichthys speculiger. The sequence goes on from JAGFBZ010000644.1 coordinate 1,686,170, forward strand.
AAGCAAGAACACTGCATAAGACTCTTCGGTCTGCTCCCGCAGGACAGATTTAGTCAGCCTGTAAAAAGTGAACACTCTTATTTTTCATTTTTGCAACAGTTTCTCAAAGTCCTCATAGGATTTTAACAAGAAGATGAGAAAGTATGCAGGGAGCTGTTTATTTGAGTCTTACAAATGTAGTCTGACTAACTTGACATCGATGAGAAGGCAAAAAGGTGCCTGTATATATGATTTTATGTCGATGAGTCTTTGTCTGTAGACTTGCCAGATGAAATTGCATGAAAGCAAAGATGAGGAAGGATACAATATGTTTCTGTATTGAAAGAAGCTTGAAAGCACAAACAGACTTCCTAGATCCCACAGTCCAGACGAGCTTAACAATTGGCACGAAGAATCCCCAATAGTGAATGAGATCTGGAGTTCTTTTGTGGAAACGTGGAAGTTTGTCAAAAGGCACCCAAATCACTCCCAGGGCATGAGTTGCAAAGTCCCCTGATCTGATGATGCAAAAATTAAACCATTTGGCAGTGTCATTCTGTGATGGCATCCATCCATCCATCCATCTGTCCAGACCTCCCTTTCCTCAGCCACCTCCTCCAGATCTCCAGGCCTTCCAAGGTCTTAAAAAGGATAAATGGGGAATGATTTATAGTTCTCCAAGCTGAGGCAAAGGTTTTCAAATAACCTGAAGCTGACCTCCGAGAAAACCTTAAGTTAAACACAGCAGAGGATCTATTTAAAACAGCACAGCAATCGTTAAAGCTTTGGGTCTCCCTATAGGTGTTGGAGGTCACGTTTATAATGCTCCTTATGTTCACTTTTATTTGGTCTCTTTCTCTGGCAAGTTCTCAGTTTCTCTTCCATCCCTACTTCCTTGGGCATACTAGTGATTTCTGCTATGATGTTCTCTGGGAGCTGTTTTGATTGTTGTTGAGGTGTGACATAGAGATATGCATTTGTCCAGCCAGGGCGGGGCAGGAAGTTATGTTGTCTGGTTTGTGTAGATAACAGGGATAGGTGATCACTGCAGCTAGATGTAAGTACCCAATATTCCTTCAAATTAAATTGAAGCCAATATTGTAAGGTGATCAAAAGAGTGGAAACGCTGATCAAAATCTTAGCTTTCTGATGCTGGTGTTTTCATGTTGTCATTATTTAGAATTCTATCTAGATTATTAAAATAATATTAGATGAATTAACTCGAAGATTAACCTGCAGCATAATATAATATGGAAAACTTGAAAGGATCTGAAAACATAGCATATTTAAGCAAAAGACTTGAACGCCAGCTAGGTTCAGTAGGCATTACAGATCAGTGATAAGTCCATACTTTGTTACCAGCAGTCTGACTTTTGGTATTCGACCAAGTGATGCAACACAGTAACCCGGTTTCCATGACTCTAAGGATGCTGAAACATCAATTAACTGATTGGATCATTTTGCTTTTCCTCATCTTCATTATCTATTTATTTTCTCCTCACCTTGTGAGTTTATTCCTTCGAAGAGAAGGACGTCCTGTCTATACATTTATTCCTCTGTCTTTGGTGCCGCTTAAAGCAAGTCACATGTCAGCAGAGTAGAGTTGCAGAAATACAAGAATATTACTTTGATCCTGAGGTGGACACAGTAAATTCAAAGTACACATTGTTCTCATGTGATCTGACCAGATGATTCAATACATCCTGTTTGAGGCAGAAATGTCCCTGTGGTCTAACACCCCTTAACTGTGTGGACTTACATAGACTAGTGTGAGCTTGTGTGCTGTCAGTGAACTAAAACAGACACAAATATACACATCAATTACACCTCCCCCGGAAAATACAGCACACACACACACAGCATACATTTATATCTTTGAGACACACACAAAGGCTTCAGTACACATCCTGACATCATCGCAGGAGACGTCTTGGTTGTGACATCACCCACGCTTAACATGTCAGCTTTTGCTCAGGAGGATTTTATGTTTTTCGTAGGAGTTTTTCAACAAAATCCCCTTTCCTTTGGGCTTTTTAAAGTATCATGTGGTAGTAATAAATTGGTCTGAAATAAGTGCAACTGAAAGATGTTTAGACTGGCAAGACTCTTTTGCTTTGTCTTTTTCTTATCTTACACAATTTTTTTTTTCAAAGAAAAATTTATTTTGCTTTTTCCAGAATCCAATAGTTCCTCCCACACAAAACTGAGAGAGGTTATTCAAACCAAAATGTACAAAGCCAAGAGCACATGAAATATTTTAATTTTTTGGGCCAAACTCACAGGTAATGTGAGAGAAAAAAAAACTGAGTTAACACACCCTGTTAAAAAAAAAATCACTGTGTTGTGAAATGTGTGAGCTGATTAGATAAAAGACATTGGATGTTGTAAAATAATTTGTATCAGGTGATGATAACTTTATGGCATAACAATATGAGAAACAGCCAGGCAAAGTCTGGAGGGCCGAATAAAATCTAAACTTCAGTGTGAAAGATCCAGTCTTCATATCTCACATCAAATAGCTGTGATAAAAAAAAATCAAAGAAATCTGAGAGCGGATTCAAAACACAGTTTAGTCTTCTTTAATAACATTACAGGACATGCCTGCATGCTCAAAAACTCTGGAATATCAAACTCTCACAATGGCTTCTTTCCTTCACCGATAGCCTCAACAACCAAGATACGCTTTGCCTACAATGCTACACATACTGCAAATTTATACTGATACTTTTTTAAACAAATATGCATATGTGTGAATAAATTTACTGAGATTTGACATAGCATCACCACACATCAGACTAATGTTTTCTTGAGCCTTTGCTGCACTCACACATCCTGATCTTACTGAATGAAAGAGGAAGAGGGCGTATCTGCAATATGACACTACCTGATGTGTTGTGAAGCCATTTAATAATTCAAATAACAGCAAACTGTAAAAGTTGATGGAAAAAAATAACATGAAATACTCTCTGTTGAGGTAACATGAGAGGTTAGTGGAGGTGTTTGGACATCGGGGAAATCATTCAGGTTCTTACTGATCAGCTTTGTGTCTATGCACAGCTGGGATCAGCTGGGGAAGGTCTGGCTTTTGACTGATTTTTATTATGGTGTAAATGGGCCTTTGTGTATGGCAGGAAAAGGTACTGGAAATGTTTTCACTCTTGCTACCCTGAGGACTGAAAGGCTTTTTTACTTACATGTGTTGAACACTTTAAGTTAAACAAGTCATACCAGTGAATGATATTTTAAGGTTCTCAAATAAATTCCTCATATTTCCTCATGCAAAGTCTACATTAAAGATGAAAAAGCTCTCACAAGTATGAGTATGGGTTAAGATGTTACATTTAGATGATTTCTGAACTGTATTTAAATGGGTTGTCCTGAAGTTGTTTGCTTTCCCAGTAAAGTTGCTCACAATAACTTTTGTCATGAATAGACGCTATACAAATAAACTGGGTTGAACTGAACTGAATTTCCCCTTGAGCGTGTTTTCAGCCTCTCTTAAAAGGCATGCATTATGAAAGGATAGATCTTATTTGTGCTTAAAAACATATATGAGACTCTGAAGTAGCTAGGCAACTTTGATGTAACACTACCTTGTCGTGTCTGAAATGTTGCCATTCTGCGAGGGGTTGATACTTGAAAGGTGCTGTGACATCACAGATCAGAGGAAATTAACTCAAGTGGGCAGTTTATATGGGAAACAGGGAACCAGCAGACAATCCCACACAGAGCCCTATTTTTAATTCCATTTTTATCTTAGATGGCCCTCAGACCGAAATGTCGGCTGCTGTAGAGGTGTAAAGATGTGCTTGAAAAGGATGATTTTGTACCTGTATCCTTGAGGTATTTGAAACCAAGTATGTCACAGATATTTCATCAGGAGCCCTGTAAAGTAAATCATCTTTTGAAAATGGACATTGTATGTCTCCTTGAAATCCCGGGTCTTCATTAGCTGATGCAGCAAAAACAAAAGGCTGCCTAATCAGGAGGGAAAGGTGCAGGAGATGTCTTTGGCTTTGAACGATAGTGCACTTGGTGGATTAGCAGGCAGTTGATAAGGAAATCAGACTAAGAAGGGATTTACACACTAACACATTTTAGTCCGTTAGCATAGCACCTCCGCTTTGTCAGTTTGTCAGTTATTTTAGTGAACATCTACAGTATTAGAGTCATGTTTGTGTGGTTGCACTGAAGCAAAGTCATTGCGACGCACTTTCCAGTTGCTCATCCATTCAAGACAGACTGATTTGCCTTTTTATGTTGGGGGATTCTTTCCAAGCCAAAGGTATTACACATTTATTTGTCAGCACGAAGCTGAAACTAAAGCACAAAAGAAAAGAGCTCAGGGATCAAAATCACAGCCTTAAGGGAGAACCACAAGATCTTTTTGCAGACACACTGCACAAATGACTCACTGTCTGTCCTCTGTGCCAGTAATTGACAGTTGCGGATAAGTTATAGTACCCTACATATTTCCCATTTCCTTCAGTTTTTTTTTTTTTTTTTTTTTTTTGCCTTTAAGAGCATCTTTTACTATTCATTTCATTTTACTATTCTGAATATTTTTTTCTTTTTCACCTCTTTATAACCTGCATACCTGCATAATAATTGTACTTTTGTAGCCAACATGGGGTTAAACATCTTTTGCTCTGTGCTAATTCAGGTTTAGTTTCGTTTAGTTATTCATTTAGCTATTTTGGTTGGATTGAGTCTAATGTGGCACCAGCAGTTATTTTGGTTAAAGGTAGCCTAAAACTATGGCACCACAGAAATAATTCTGGACATGGCAGGTTTGGTGCGTGCGTGCCTGTATGTGGCAGTAAATAGAGATTTCGGCACAGCTGAAGGTACAAGGATGTTCTTAAAGTCTTTGGGTGGTCCAACCTCTCACCCTACTTTTTTGCAAGTCTCGACACTAAACAGTGGTCATTATTAACAGACAAACCAACCACACCAGGCTGGGATTACCTTCCAGCCAACTGCAGATGTGGATGTCTAAACAATTCTCCCACTATGTTTTGACAGGCTCTATTATATGCTCTGCATCCTACCCCAGATCCAGAAAAAAATCGACAGCTAAATGAAATCATTCATTTGCTTGTCTGATGTCATCCAAAAATTGCCATAATTGCCCAGGCCTGGCGTCTCTGGTCTGTCACTGGCAGAGACACCAGCACTGGGCGAGGTGCACGGAGAGGAAAGTACTGCAGTACTGGTGGATGCTCTGTGGTCGATGTGTGCTACCCCTCTGGTAATTCAAACCCGCAGGCGAGGACCACTTTCTCCTGTCTGCTTGACTGACACAGCTCGCCTTTAACATTCCACTGCAGTCACAACAAGGACAAGACAGGACTTGATGTGGTCAAATCCAGGAGGCTAATGATAGACTCTGACCCAGCAGCAGAGGCTTAGGGTACTTCAGTGCAGCATATAGTAGTGCACACAGGAGCAGTTATGTAACTATGTAAAGCCTGAGAGCTGCAAATCTGGATCGAGGGAGCTGCACCGAACACAATGACAAAATAACAGAAATTGTTCCTTTTTGCAAATTTCTCAACTCAGCAGTATCAGGAGACGAAAGCTCTTTTTACTGTTTTCCTTCCTGTTTGTTAATTTGCATGAAATGTTTGCTTTGCATGTGGTTTGTCTCTCTTCTCATTTCTCTCTGTGCATACCTGCCTCGACCAGCTATCAGCCTGTCTGTGAGTCACTGCGTCATCACAACCAAATGTGAGCCTTGCCTGGGTTGTTTTGCCCATATGTCCCATGTGACTGTTGAAAAACTTGTATGCTGCTTTGACAATGAGCTTCCCTGCCCACTTGAATCTAATTCCTTCCTCCAGGAGACCAGCCTGTTTCCCAGGCAAACCCTTTAGGCCGCTCTCTTACCTGGATGCCCACCTCTGCCCCAGCCACTGCTTCTTCTGTTTGGCCTCTGTTAAATACAGTTTCACTTTAACTGCTGTCTGCTGTCTGGGTTTGGGCTAGGCTAAGACTTGAGATAAGAACTGGTTCAATTTATCCAGTGTTTACCACATGCCAAAATTTTTTAAACAGGTGGAGGTTAAAAAACAAAATCAAATCTCTCATCAAAACTCCAGCCTACTGATAGGACGGGGAGATGGAGATGTAGAAATTTGCATTTTTATTAGACATTCAGCTCAGTGTTGTTTGTCTTTAAGTCTTTGGAATTATTTCTGACCTAAAATGGGGAAATGTTTTTAGGTGGCAATTAAGGAAAATGGCAAAAAAAGTTTAAAGCTGCCAATTCCACAGAAAACATGGAAACAGTCTAACCCTGTCTGAGGGAACCAGAATCTGCCAGCAGGATGTTGTGGTTTCATTGAAGGTTATGAGGCAGCGTGTTTAGTGTTTTGGTGCCTTCAGTGCTATAGGCTCTCTGTGCTGCGCTGTTAAGAAGCCATAGCTTCTTATTAACCCCTGTTTTTTATTTTCATTGTAAAAGATGTTACAATCAAAAAAGATCCCCAGGGGTTAATAAGAAGCCTTAGCTTTTTTATTTTATTTTAAAAGATGTTACAATCACTTATTTTTTAACCTTCCCAACTTCAGTCAGTGACAGATCACACTCCTGTGTGGTCCTAATAGAATGGATGCCTGTTGTGTGCATAAAATAAGCTATAAAGAAAAACGATTACACAATATTTGCTTCAACTGTAGACGGGAGGAAGTTAAAGAAGCATAAAATAGGAAAACCTTGTATATGTACTGGAGTCCATCATTACTCTTTTTTTCATTTTAATTTTCACAGAGAGAAAATTGAAAAAAAAAAAAACAATCTCAGGAAATAGTATTTAAGCCTAATTAATGATTTAAGAGCACAACCAAGTGTACACTGTGTTTTTTTTTTTAGAAAGGAGATCAGACAGTTTGCTAGTCTGATCATCTGGGACAGGGGTCAGAAGTCACAGGATAACTGTAGCTTTTTAGGCATTTAGTTGTCGTACATGAAGTTAAAGGATGTTGCCGGTTGACCTTGATCTCTGATTCTTCCTCTTAACCTGCTTCCTCTGTTGCCTCACTGTGATCTGTCCCACTTCCCGAGTTGGCCAGTGCTGTGTCTACCTGCTAGACAGACGGGGGCTGGGGCCGGGGTGGTGCTCTCAGCCTGTTGCATAACAGCAGTGTAAAGAGATAATGCACTTTGCTCAAGATGAGCTCTCAGTCTGTACTTTCACCAGCTGTCATTTGTGCAGTTATCTTGAAATCCCTGTGCTACGAACAAGAGTTTCACAGTTTGAGTTCAGATAAGTGGGCCGTGCTTTTTTTTTTCTCTTTAGGATTTCATGTTTGAACGCATTAACAAAAAATTCAGAAATGGTTAAACTTCAGCGTAGACTTTTAAGCTTTTGACTCAATATTGAACTGCAATGGTCGACTTAGTTAAAAGAATACTGAATCCATGCATACCAATTCAATATCTTTCTCATACTGGTATTTGATCAGACTTCACAAACTAACTGTTTATATCTAGCATATCTAACAAGCATCCTCACTTCCCGCAACATTTAGGAGCAGCTTGCATCTAGGCTCAGTTCCTGGTGGATTGTGGGAGTAAATCTACATATCTGTAGAAGTCTTTTTAAGACCCCTGGAAAGGGACAACTTTTCCAAAGGGACCTTTTCTTTTTTGCCTTCCATTTTCTCCTGTTCCGCATCCTTGAGCGCTCATCTTTGACTCATCTGCATTTGAGGTCTTCTTCTCATTATCTGGTCTTTGGAAAGTTCTGTCTGCTGCTTCCACATGTAAACAACTTTCCACTGTCATGGACACCCATCATAACAAATATTTAAAAAAGGTGCTAGAATTACCAATAGAAATCCTCCAGGCAGAGCAGCATCCAGACCAGTATTGGAGAAATGTTTCAAAAATCATAGTCTAAACAGAAAAAGGCTTAAAACCTGAAGGTACAAGACACAATTTGACGACGCAACTGATGATCTATGTCTGCTTCGGGCGAAAGGCCGGGGTCCACAGTCCATCGCAGGGCCACATGTAGATGAACAACCATGCACATTCACAACCACTCCTATGGGCAATTTAGATCCACCAATTAACCTGACATGCATGTCTTTGGACTGTGGGAGGAAGCCGGAGTACCCGGAGGAAACCCATGCAAGCGCAGGGAGAACATGCAAACCAAACTGACCACTAAGCCACCGTGCTGCCATAATATAATATCATATAATATAATATAATAAAAAATGCAATATTATCCCATATGTCAAGAAGATAACCCAAAGCATATCACCAAGAAAACACAAGAACTGCTTTAGGGAGAACCTTGGAAAGTCCTAGAGTGACTCCAAACTTAACCCAGTGGTGCATCTCTGCAGAAACCTGAAAATGAATGTAGGATTGAATACAAATATGTAATAAATGCTTCACTGGCCTTGGGAACAGTTTCGACTTCATTCAAAGAGGCTGGAATAGTCTCTTTGTTCCAGAAGCTCACTTTGAACCCAATTCAAGTTAAAAACCAGTCTTGCTACTTCCATTCCTATTTAGGTTTATCAAAAGCGCAGTTCTCAAACATGTCTCACATTTCCTCTCTCGTAAACAGGCTCCTTGATCCTAATCAGTCTCGCTTTAAAGAAAACAGATTCTGTCCCTTTTCTTCAAAAGCTGACACAATTTTCTGATATCTTTATGAAATTATATATATATATATATATATATATATATATATATATATATATAATATATATATATATATATATATGATATGAAGAGATTTTTTGATTTCCTGCTTCCAAGGTACAATGAATGAAGTACGACTGGAAGCTGAAGCTGAAGTTACATAATTATTTGTAAGCAGGCTAATTCTCCTCTGGATTGATAACAATTTGAATTACTTATGAAATGGGATGTTTAAAGACCTAGGCAGCAGCAAGCACTGTCACTTTTTTTGCTTTTTTTTAAAAAGCATTTTTGGTTATGTAGTCACTCAGGTGCACTCAAGCACAGAAAAAAGAGATTTTCTCTCACATCCCATCCTCTTTAAAAGAGTTTTCGCTCCAGTGAGACAGCTCTACTGTCTGGCACAGATGCCCTTAAGGCAGCCACAGCAGCAGTGCAGTCCACGCTTCTTATCTTGCTAAACCTTTTTGGAGCTTTGACATTGTTGAGCATGTCATCTGACGATCTGTACTCTCTGAGATGCCCATCTCAGAGAAAGGACATTCCTGATTTGAATCATAGCTCACCGGTGTTTTTTAAACGTGTAAAAGCACAGACAAACATCCGCATTCCTTCGTTTGTCTACAGGGGTGTCCCAGATCTCTGTATCTTTGCAGCATACAACACCGCCTTGAGCCCGGTCATCTGCTGGTTTCTCATATCAGTTCTACACTGATTGTAAGTGGACCACTTCATTTATCTCTATGCCACTAACAGATTTGTAACTTTTATTCTAATCATTCTCCCTCTGTGACTTCACCTGTGACTAAAACTCATATTATCACAGTCCATAACTCCAACCAACACATTATCAGTGTAAAATGACCTCCTTGAATACCTTCCCAGCCAAAGCTGCAAGAAGTCATGATTTGGGACTTGATGTCCCAAAGAGGGCACATAGCTCCACCACACATTAAAATCTCTTGGGTACTCATGGCTGGCCAAATCAATTTCAAGTTATCCCTGGTTACCTGCAAAGTGACTTTGGATCTGCACCCAAGTACCTCAACTCATAAAGGCTTATGCTCCTTCCCTAGTGTTGTTATTCTCTAAGGAATGACGTCTCTCTACCTTACACTAATGTACCCAACCCGCACCTACTTCTTAGACTTGTCTTTCTCATTTAAATATACAGATGCTTTTCAGTGTGAAATGCTTCTCAGTACTGTGCAGCTTGAATATCTGAATACTACATTTGTAACTTACTTTGGAGAAAAGCATCTGCTGAATGAAATAATTATGTCAGACTGTGTAAAATGTCTCAGACACCTCGAGTCTTGTTTTATCAATGTTAACTGACCACCCATATTTATTTTTTTGGGCTTTTTTATGAAGATACTAAGAGAAAATAGAATAATAGTAACTGACCGATTATTGGAGCGACTGATCGCTTGACCGATTATTGGAGATTTGTTTTTGATAATTGGCCGCAGTAAAACCCATATCAGTTGACCTCAAGATAATATGGACTAAAAATAAAACCGTGCAATAATCAGAACAGAGTAAGTCTACAAGTAAAAGTCAATATTTAGTTTGAGCTCAGAACACAGCACAGATTTAAAATGGCATTCTAGAGTTAAAGCAATGTTAGGTCTATTATTAGATGGCGGGGAGTGTAAACTTTTGTTAGGAACCAAAACGATGTGGATCAAAGGAGTTTTTTAAAGGAAATGTGTGCTAAACTAGTGAGAGTCTTCCTCAAGACATGAGCCTACCAGTCTTTTCAAAAGCAATATCTTCAGAAAAGTCTTGAGTTTGAAAGTAGTCCATTATTTTTTTTAAGATAAAGTACCAAAAATCATGAATAATAATACAGAGAAAAAACTCAATAGGCCTGTTTTTGTTATGTCATAGATAATTGTGATTGATTTGAAAAATAATGGAACTGAACGAATATCAAGAATAATTAAAACATAACATAGGGTCTGGGTATTTTCCATTGCCACAATAGTATCCCTGGGTGTCCATGAGTTTCTTCGAAAACAACTCCAGCATCATCAATAAAAGCAAAATGTTTCCACAACCCGGGTTCTTCAAAAGGAGGAGAAGAGGAAAACAAAACGGAAAACGTGGAAGGTCATGTTTTTTTTCAGTGTGAAAGAAAAATAAATGCCTTGCATGGATCTTGAACAGCTGTCTGGGGTGTACTCTCGGCCGGCGGCAGCTCCGGCTCTCTGCTGCCCTCTGTAGGTCAAAGCAGGAACACAGCCTGAGGACGGATTGAGTTTGAGCAGCTCCCATGCAAAATAAACTTAGATCACAGCACTATCTAGTGGTTTACTGTAGTAATTAACATTTAAAGCATATTTTTGGTAGTTAAGGATATCATATTTATTTATTTAGACTGAAGTCGAATCCTGGTTGCATGCTCAAGTCTAAAAAGTCTGTGAGATAAATAGTTACGTAAACTGTTCAGTGTCAGACGTTTCTTTGGCACAGCAGCATGTACTGATGTGCAAATAACTCACTCAAGTCCACATTGCGCCCGACCTTCACTTTGTAAAGCTTAATTATTAGACAGTGACCCCGTTTGAGTGGGGATCTTAAACAGGCAGCCAAAACATGTGGAAATGTAAAGAAAAGTAACAGAAGTTATGATTTCCTGTTAAGAACAAAGAGGTGGTAGAATCGTAATAAAAGATGAACAACTGTGAAACTTGTTCACATTGGGGTTTAGCTGTCGTGGGTCCGCTACACCGTCTATATATAGTTGTTGTCATGTGTAGCTGGTCAGCTGGGATCCTGCAGCGGGACACGCCTCTGGGCTGAATGGAGTGCGCCGTGCGTAAAAGTCGGACCCGCAGCGGACCCAAACTTTCCCCGTTCTTTGGAATTTACTAAAAAAAAAATCCAACCAGCATCGGTTATCGGTTTATGCTCGACTAAATGCAGCGATGACTCAAGAGGAAGATCTCATGCGGATCGCGAAAAAACTGGACAAGATGGTGTCTAGAAATAACACGGTGAGACTATATTTTGACACCCGCAGGTGGCGCGTTGCCGCGGTGTCACCTCGTGCTGCGCTGAAGGCCCACGATCTGTCTTAGCTAAAGTGAACTGGCTCCTTCAAAGTTTGCGTTAGAGAGGCATTTGAGTTTCCCTGCCATGCGCTCGGAGGCTCTTTGCACGTGTAACGACAGGCAAACTGCCCTGTAACAAACGGTCAACAGGTGTTTGGCGCGGGTTTGCATGTGTTCCCCTCGCAGGGCATTTCAGCCCTCCCCAGCTCGCTTCGCCGTGGAAGTCAAGGTTTGACTGTTTACTCGACAGTTCTTTGCAAATCGTCGACTGTTCACGTTTAACTGAAAGGAAGCCGTGCAACAGAAAGTAAACAGCGCGGGTTGTTGACAGAGGTCATGCCCGTGTTGTGTCTTCCTCTGGAAGGGGGACTTTGTTTTCATGGCGCTTCTGCGCTGTAAAAGCGCTGCAAACGTCAATGCTGCAGTAACTTCTAGCAACCGATCAGAATAAGCAGCCAGGGCAAAGTTTATTTAATTCACGGGGTGATCTTTTAAACCTTGCTATCTTGTCTTTATCTGTTGCGATGGCTGATTACAACATAATAATACAGAAGTGAAAGTGTTTGTTTACCACATCGTGCTTTCTCTTTGTAGTCAGATCTGCACATACTCTCTTAATTACATGTTTCTAAATGAAAACATATAAGAAGGTTTAAAAACAGTATTTTGTCTGTGTAGGATGGTGCCTTGGACCTGCTTAAAGAGTTGAAAGGCTTCAATATGACACTCAAACTTCTCCAGGTGGGCTGAATAGTACAGTGTTTGCATTTCAATGGAGGTGATACAAGTGCACAATAAACAAAGCTCACAATCTCCATTTTTTTTTTTTTTACTGATGTTTCAGGAAACAAGAATTGGCATGTCTGTGAACAGTATCAGGAAGCACTGCACAGATGAAGAAGTCATTGCCTTGGCAAAATTCCTCATTAAAGACTGGAAGAGGCTTCTGGGTACAAACATTTGTGGCACTGATTTTGCAACTGCTCAGTTTGCAGAGTAGTTAAATAGCAGTTTATGCAAAAAAAAAAACAAAAAACATGAGAATGAATGATTTGCTGATAATGATTTTGCACTCGCGCCTTCACAGACTCTGGTCGTTGCCACTCTGAGAAAGCGCCTGAAGTGAAAAATGGTTTGGACTCCAATAAAATGTCAGCAGCTCCCAACTGCCCCTCCTCTGAGGCAAAAAGCAGGTCAGTAGTTTCACAGCTGTTGCACAGAAACTACACAACACATGTACAAGTCACATGACGCTTAACCCAGCACATGCACATGAAGAAATGAAGTGTTGTCAGTATCAGCATACCTGCAGCACCTGCCGCGTGTCGTGGCTTGAGTGTTTGTGTTTGGGCAGCTGCAGGTGATGTAAATCATCTGTATCTACAGTGCAGCACAGCATGGAAAAAGAAATACATCAGGAGAGCATTTCATATAGATTTATACAGGATAGCTTGTGATAAATTCAGAAAATATTAAATTTGTTTTAGAATTGTCGCAAATTTCTTTTATTGAGACTGTGCTTGATTGTCAAGGTCATTTTCAAATGGAAATACAGGACAAAAGCTATGAACAGATTCAACCAAAGTGCTGAATTTTGTTCTAAAGCTTTATTTGTAAAATATTTTATTCTTTTTAAAGCCAGTCTATGTAGCTATACCACTTCTGACCACAATGGGCCAGCATATCACAAGAATGTTTACATGTCAGCCTTTGGGGGTAAGACACATCAAAGAGCACCTCTAGTGGTAGAAGGTGGTATTACAACACATACCAGACAATCTCCATTAATTAGCATAGTATCGTTAACAGCTCATGTCAACATAGCAGATCTATATGCCCCCATGTGGTCAGAAGTGGCATTGCTACATTGAGTGGCTTTAAGTGAATGGAGGCAATTTCAGTATCCATTGTGCCGTCACTGTTCGTTCCCACCTCCATCTTTAATTCCTTAAGCAGAGGGCTGTTATTTTTTGAATTTTGCTTTTAAATAATAATAAAAAAAAATAACTTGTAAATATGAAAGTGACTCCACAGCTGGAAGGTCAAACTAAACAACATTGGGCTCTGCTGATAAGAGACTCTTCAGAGAGCAAATCTCCTTATCACTGGGACAGAGCGAAAGTTCCCAGGAAAAAAAGGACTTTTACTCTTTGCAAATAAACAGCCTTCTACCAATGAGTCAGTATTACTGATGGTATTAGCCTGTTCTAAAACATTTTCACCAACGACAGAAATGTTTCGTCCAACACTGGTGTAGCTGTATTAGGCAGATGTCCACAAGGTGAAAAGGGTTCATATCGTCTGTATCTGAATGTTATCTAAACTGCATTGTAAAAACAGATACAGGTACATCCTTTGGCTATTGACTAGTGGTAAAATTAGTGGGGAAAATGGCATTTGAGCATGCTGCTCCTTACACTGGGAATCAGCTCCAAACCCACCAGGACCTCAACGATCTGGTTTCATTACATGAATTTAAGCAGAAAATACTCTAGATGCATCTGCATCTGGGTGCAGATGCTATGTGAGATCATTACTAGCTATGCTTAGAGTGGCTCTAAAACTTTAAAAATCTAAAATAAGTGGACAATTTAGACCCTAATCTTGTCCATTTTTATTGCTTTTGTTTATATTTTGTTGTGTTTCTGTGAACATTTTGGGCCTGATCGTACACCTCCACTAGCCGCTACCTGCAAATTGCAGATTTAGGAACCTCCGCTAACCGCTATGCAATCTCCCTCTTCCCTAAAGCCGCTATCCACTTTGCTGACTCCTTTATTCACATTGTAGGTATGGCAATGGGCGTGTCATTTGCGCTTTCCGCAAACTCGGTATCTTGCGATCGCGGGTTTATCGCAAGATACCGAGTTTGTTGAAAGCGCAACCCGCATGTCAGCGCGTAAAAGAGCACGTCCAAATGGCATAATTGTGTGTCCACCTGGTCACATGCGGACGTGCACAAACGGCTCTACCTCTTGATTACACATCACTGTATTACTTGCAGACATTTTTATTCTCTTGAGGTCAGAGGATGTCTGGTCAGCAGTTGTGGTGGATGTGGGAATAGTCACGGCCAGACCCGTCAGTCTGTACAGCTGTGGCATGATCTCATTCAGATGTTTGCTGTAGAGGAAACGAGGAGATCACAGAACACTGTTGTGGAGTTTCTTGGACTGTGCGCATATCCCTTTGTGCACTGACCCTCTCGTTGCGCTCAGAGCACCCGAGATGTGCTCAGTGGTAGAAAGTAGATGTCATCATACCTGTTTCTCTGGCTCAATGCTCATACAATGCGCCAAGACGCACAGGCGCCGGAAGCGGCTGTGCGTCTTGGCGCAGTTGTGCGCACAGCTGCTCCCGACGCCCACTGCTGAGAATATGGCGGCTCTGCCTGAACATGTTTACCGGGAGCGCACCAACTATCTGGGACTTTCAGGTAGCCGATAGGAATTGTCTGTGTAAGAATATTTTTACCTCTGCCAAGGAGGTAATGTTTTTGCCGGCATTTATCTGTCTGTCTGTCTGTTTGTCTGTCTGTGTACAAGATAACTAAAAAAGAAATGGATGGATTTTGATGAAATTTTCAGGAGTTGTCAGAAATGTGAAAAGGAAGAACTGATTTTATTTTGGCTGTGATCCGGAAGAAATCCTGGATTCTGGATCACTTTCAAATTTTCAATAACATTGCGCTCAATGAGGCCGGAAATTATATTCCTCAATATCTCTGTTAATTATTGCCCAAAACTCATGAAATTTCACTCAGGGATTGACAATAGAAACCTCTATGAAATTTCAAAGGCTGATCCGGATCTGATCCAGAACGCGGATTTTATTGCAATCTGTAAATAGTATATGGGAGAACTGTTGTGCTTGGCGGAGGTCTGCGCTCTCTGAGTGCTTTTCTAGTTAAGAAATGCTTTCCTTGAAGCTCACTGGCTCTTTTTTTTTTTCTGAGCAGTTTGTTGAAACTTCTTGGAGTCCAAAAGAAATGATTAAATCATTTGCTCCACATGAGTTAGAGCTAGTTATGTATATATCAGTGCAGAGGAGGAGGAGGAGGAAAAAAGAGGAGGAAGCTTTACAGCAGAGTCCCAGATGAGCTGCCCATGAGAGCTGCTCTGATCTGGATGAAAACGCTCCATAGCGGTTTGCGGGTAGTGGCTTTAGGGAAGCGGAAGATTGCTAATAGCGGGTAGTGCAACCTGCTCTTAAAGGCAATGGCTACTGACGCACTGATTGATTAAACAGGTGGAAGGCCCTAACCACTCCCATTCATAGATATAGCGGTTAGCGCAGGTAAGATCACGGGTTTAGGGAGGTGGAAGGTGGCGTTTTTTGCAGGGGAACGCCCCTCCAGTTACCCGCCATCCCTTAATAGCGGCTTTAGGAGGTTTGGTGGAAGATCGGGCCCTTTATCTATATACTGTTATTGTCTGTGTTTTGTAACAGCTGTTGCTTAACAGCTATTGTCCTGGGCAGTGCACTCTTGAAAAATATATTTTAAATCTTAAGGGTTCTTTCTCCTTTAAATAAAGGTTAAATAAACCAAGTTAAAAATATGTGTCTCTGTTAGTCACAGGAGGCCGGATGTTAAAACACAACATGACTCAGATTCCGACAAAAAATACTCGGATAAATACAGAAAAGAAAAACGGAAAGATGATCACATAAACACCTGGGACCCCAGGGATGAAAAGCACCTTGAGGACCTTAAAAATGAGAAACATCTTCAAGAAAGAGGGGAGAAACAAACACCAACAGAAAATACCAAAGTGGAGAGCGATAATAAGAAACATGGGCAAGTACAGGATCTGTGGAGTGGAAAACACGAGCACGATCATCAAACAAAAGACAGAGCATTAGAAGAAAAAAGGATGAGGCATTTGGAGCAGTTGAAAAAAGATAAACACCAAGAGGAGTTAAAGAAGCATGCAGATGATGGGAAGAAGGACAAACACAAAGGAGAAAGCAGACATGACAGGCTGGCCAGCACACCTCAGCGAGAAAAACCCCTGAGTGAACCCCAGAGAGAGAAACCCGCTGATGCTCAAAAACCCGTGTTTGAAAGGTGAGACGTGGCGGCTCAAAAACTGATTGTTGCACTTCGCAAAGGTCCAGCAGAGCTTCAGACTTAATGATTTATTTCAGGAGAGGAGTGCTGGACAGCAGTATTCTGTATCCCACCCGCTTCCCCTCCCCCCCTCGACCAGCTCGGCCTCCATTGCCCATCAAACGTCCGGCTTCGGACCAGAAAAAAGACAGGTCAGAGCTCCTGCCTGAGCTGAAGCGTGTGACTGACTGAAATCTTACTGCTAATCGCATGAATTAACAGTGTTTGAGTTTGTCACATGCATCAACATTTGTTTCTACAGTTTTGTAACTGGACATGTGGCCTAACAGGATACCCGCGGTGTACGGTGCATGCTATGATGAGTCAGTCAGGTGTACATTTAAGTGTTTATGCTCCAGAATCTGTGCAGCCATTCATTTGTACTGGTGTGACATGTGTTCAGAAGAGACAGCAAAGAGTTTTCCTCCCAGCATCCTCGCCCTCATGCCCCTCATCACACCTCTCCATCGACAAAACGACCTGCAGGAGAAGTAAAGAAAGAGAGGTTCGGCTAATGTTTGTAAAATTAATATAAACTCAGCAAAAAAAAGACAAAGAAAAAGAGATTATAAAAAATTCATTTTCACACCAGGAAGATTCCACTGGACCCAAATGCTCCAATAGCTCCTCTTCCTCTTCACCTTCATCCTCCTCCACCAAGGTTAGGCCCTGCATGCATGCCTGTCTGCAGTGCATTAAAGTATGCATCTGCTGCTATTACTCTTTCTCATTGTGAAGTGATTCAGCGTAGTTGAAGGTAATCTTTTCATTTAGAAAGCAGCCTCCTGACCCCAACGCTCCTCTTCCTCCACTCCCTCTTCACCTCCACCCCCCTCCGCCTGCTCTGAAGCGTCCCTCATTGGATGCGAAAAAGGAGAAAGAATGGTGTGCATCAGATGAGTTCTAATTGCAGACTGCATGTAGTCAACGCCTGCAGGAATCCAGAGGGAAATATTCAGGAAAGAAGTAACCTGTAATTTCATTTGGACTTTTCTTCTCTGTTGTTTGCTGCAGCAGGAAATTGTCCACAGATTCGAAACCTCCGCCGCAGAAAAAGTCTGCAGATGCGGTGAAGAAAGACAGGTCTGGGGTCCGGGGTCTCTTATTCACTCATTAAAAAAAGACGTTGGCTTTTCTAGACGGGATACACAGTTCTGGTAGAATGTTAAATTATGCCTTATGTTAGGTGAAAGAGCTTCATTCACACTTCTAAAATGCAGCACATGCAGCATGATGAGTAGAAGATAGTTGGAGGTTTGATAATTTTACTGTGATTTGGGTGCGTGATGTAACTGTTTTCTGATCTAGTATCTTACGCTCTCAAGCACAGAAAAATGAATCGTTTGCATAATATGTCCCTTTACATTCAAGGTGTTCAGTATCATTCTTTTGGCACCAAAACTGTTTTCTTTTTGCAGGAAAGACTCAGTGGATAGCAAAGTGTCTAAAAGGCACTCAGATGAAGTCAAGAGAGAAAGGTTGGCAAGCGATGAGCCTGTTAAACTGTGCTGACGTACTGAATGTGGTGATGTTGTGCTTCAGCCTGAGCTTGTTTAAACAGTTTTCAGCACATAAAGAGATGGGGTCATTGTAAGTTTACTGCCCACGGCTGGAAAACAAATGTTTTCTTTTGTCAGGAAAGATTCATCTGAGTCCAAACCACCTCCTCCCAAACATCCTTGTGTTGAGGTCAAAAAAGAAAAACACAGGTGTGGAAATGAGCCACGCTGTACAATTAACTTAAGTGGGATCTTTTTCACAAGACATTATGTTAGCGTCACAACTCTGTCTCTTTTTGTTGCAGGAAGGATTCCTGTGACTCAAAGTCTAGCCAGCTTGTGAAACACCATTCAACTGATGGCAAACCTGAGAGGTAAGAGGTATTCACCTTAGATCCCAATCATGCTCCAAAATGAAATGCAAATAAAACGTCAGCTCGACTGAAGTCGGATTTACTGAAAGTGTCTCGTAACGTAGACGGGAGTCCACTGATTTGAAGAAAAGCAGCTCACCGCCAGCGAAGAAGCTAACAGGTGAAAGGTAAATATGAAACAGAAGTGGTGTTTTAAGTTGTATGTAAAGCATAATTTACATCAATTACACAGTTTGTTTCATAGGAGAGAGTCGCTTGGCTCTAAGCCTCCTCAGCCTGGACCTCCACAGAGGAAACCCTCCTCTGACAGCTTTGAAAGGTACTTTTTAAACTTTTACACAATATTAAAGTTACCAAAACTAGCAACACTGGCCATTCATTATTTTTAAAAAGAACTTTTACGAAAGATGCATTGTACTGTAGAAATCAGTAAATATGTTGACAAGAATAAAACTGCTGAAGGTAATGTAGTTGTTTAGAGCTTCCCAGTGGGTAGCTACTCTCGGACAGCTCCCAGAACTGTTCTGGACTGATGTGTCCGGTTCCACAGGAAAGGTAAAGTCGAAGCCCCCAGAACTCCCACCACCCCGACCAGCCCGATGTCACCCAGCTTTGGTTCAGGTGGGGGTCCGCTGCCCCCTCACCTGTCCACCGGAGACTCCGTCAGAGACAAGTGCATTGAGATGCTGGCAGCTGCTCTGCGCTCAGACAGTGAGGCTGAGACTGCACTGGAAAAAAGAAAACTACTGTAGCAGTTCATACATGCAAAACCAATGGGCTGAGTTTATTAACATAAATAATATGTTATGGTCTCCACAGATGATTATAAAGAATTCGGAGTAAACTGTGACAGCATGGCAGCCGAAATTGAAGATCATATCCTTTCCATTATTGAATTTTTTCTGGTTTCACTATGATGTAGGAGACTTTAGTGATAAACTGAATGTAAAGCGTTCTGGTCGACATTGTTGTCGTGCTGTTGGAGAGGTTGGACACTGAATTTTTGTACAACCTTAACCGTGTGACCGCACATATCTACCAGGAGATAAAAGCCACTGATATGAAATACAAGAACAGAGTGCGGAGCCGCATCAGCAACTTGAAGGACCCCAAGAACCCGGGGCTCCGCAAAAATGTCCTCGCAGGCAGCATCGACTTAAGACGCATCGCCTCCATGTCTGCTGAGGTACACAATTCCCCGAATGATGTTTACTCAGATTTGCTTTTGTGCACTGTCATAGTTTAGCTTTCTTGTCCTTCCTCACCCCCCTCCCTCAAAATTTTCAGGAAATGGCCAGCGATGAGCTGAAACAACTGAGGAACGTTCTCACTCAGGAGGCCATCAGGGAGCACCAGATGGCCAAAACTGGTGGGACCACCACAGACCTGCTGCAGTGCAGCAAGTGCAAGAAGAAGAACTGCACCTACAACCAGGTCAGTGGTCAGGCAGATAATTCGTCACAGAGTACAAGTAAACTCATCCTCACAGGTGAAAGTTTGTCTCAGAGACAAAGTGAGAGTTTGAAGTCGTGAGTGTGTGGGTGTGTGTGTTGCTTCTTTGTCCATGTTTGAATTGCTACAGTGACAAAAGTAGAAAGAGCTGGAAGAAAACCAACAAGGGAGAGTAACACCAATCTATAAATGTGATGTTGTCATGTGTGGGAAATTCTTAGCACCTTTCATGGACTCACAGATTTCATCAGGATCTGATTTTAGAGTGTTTTTGCTGATAGATGGCGCTACAGTCAAGCACTTCTTCTCTAGCTCTTTGCTTTAGTTTATGGAATATTCATGAGTGTGGGTGTCTGGTTATTTTCTAAAACATGAGCACAAGACTTGGAAAAAAAGTATATAGTATAAGTGGTAGCATGGAGCTCATATCACAGAAAAAAAGAATATATATATAAATTTTGAAACCAGTTTACGCATCACTAAAATTTGTTTTTGTGGCCACTTCTGAATACCCAGTGATTATAATCAATTTACATACATGAGATAAGTTTTCAACACAATATCATTTTGATAAACTATCTCAAACTTGAAGGTTTCTATTGTGACTACTCACTAGTTGTTGTTTTTTTCATCATAGCTCTGTAATTCCGTTGTTATAGGACTGTGTCGTATAGGTACTAGCTTAAGTTAGCGAATGTTTTAATGTACTTTTCTGAAGAATATGTGGAGGGACGGTACAGTCTGTAAACTATAACTATTAAAGGGAGCTACGCTGCCCTCATTACACTGAAGAGAGCCTGAGTCAGTTCCTTAGCAACACTATCGTTAGCTGAGCTATCGTTAGCTGAGTGGGCTGACAAAGTTGCTAAATGCTGTTAAACTGTTTTTTTTTGGCACTTTAGCTACATTTCATGCCAAGTAAATCCATTCCTTATACTCGAAATCCTCCTTTCCTGCTTTCTGTTTTTAGCCAAAGACCACAGTCAAGATAAATTACATCTCACTTTTGTAAACTTGTGCACAATGACAGAATCAGCTTACAGTCAAAGTGTGGTGCCAGAGGTTAGACTGAGCCAAGTCAAAGGATGCTCCAGTTTTGCCAGTTGCTAAAAAGAATAAAGTATTTGTTGATACCGGGTGCCTAAATACAACACATGACTGCAGAGATTGTAAACAAAAAGTGAAGTAGCACAACCAAAACTTTGTTTCTCTTAATTGATTAATGTGGATATATTGTTCTAAAGAAACTTTAATCCATTTTTTTTCAGATTCTGATCTGATTCCTGTATTACCTCCCAATAACAGATACTGATTCTGAGGTCTTTTTTCTTGAATGTTGTTATAATTGTTGCTGTTGTTGACATTACCTAGAAGTTTATGTGATGTTGTAGTAAACCACAGCATCTATTAAAAGACCCATTAAATTTGAATTGATTTGAGTTTATTTTGATGGAACAGGTAGCAGCATAATTGGAAATGTGTTCAAATTGCATATTAAAAAATTAAAATATAAGACCTTTGAAAAAATAAATGTCAAAAATACAAAATATTGCATGTCAGTGCTTTACCTATTTCTTCAGACTGCTCCAGTTTTTCTGTAGATTATGTTCATTCCCTCTTTTTAATCTAAAGTCCTGCTTGCAGCAAACCTTCCTGTGTATGTGTGTGTTTCAGGTGCAGACACGCAGTGCTGATGAGCCAATGACCACATTTGTTCTGTGCAATGAATGTGGAAATCGCTGGAAAGTAAGTCTTTACCAGGGACTGAATTCATTTCTTTGTAGGTGTGTGAGGTATTTTTGAACAGTTAGAGTTTCAGCTGCAGCAGACAGCAGTCGCTGCTCTCAGTTTGGAGAATCAGGAAGAAATCCCGAAGAGGAGCCAGTTAACATCCAGTCAAGATCAGGGCCAGAGCTGCCAGATGGTAAATGTTGAAGGCTCGTACCATCTTCTTAAAATGATTGTATTTTGAGGAAAATTATCGTAGATACTTAATTTGCATTCTGATGTGGCTCAGGACCATCTGCATCAATAACACATTATCATAGACCATGCTGTATATAACCTATAAAGCAGTTTTACCATTAAAAAAAAAAAAATCTAACTCTCTCTCACGAGAGTTTTCTAGAGATATCATTGGACCATTTACTACAGATCCAGAGTCAGTTTTTGTAACAATATAAATATTTAGTGAGCATTTAAGGTGAATCTGATTCTAAATAAGACCAATAGTGAATCATAGTCATGAAGAAAACCTTTATCAGCTGCTCTCTGAGAGGCATTGTGAAAAAAAATCATACATTTGAGGATTTTTGTCAATTATTGATAATACAAGTACAGATACAATATTTATTGTACATTTGGCAAACCTGATGAAAGCATAAAACAGCCAATTTTTTACCATCTAAAACAACTTGAAACCTAATATTTCATAGAAGTTTGAGGAAATGTGAATCCTTACTTTTGCATTACATTATGTTACATGGTTTCATAGACCTTGTCTTTAATCCACAGTCCTTGCACACCTTTTTGCATTCTTTAAGGATACTGTGGAAGTCGAGAAGATACGAGTCGACAACTTCTCACAGTGCAGACACAGAAGCGTGTGTCCTTTTATTAAATCCACCGGTCAAAACTGAACAAGAAGAATATGGCGCTATCCATAACAGAACATGTGTCCAAAAAACGTCACAGCAATTAAAGGGACCGCAACACATTAAACACACAGACCAAGACACTAGTAACAACCTGAATAAACACTGTATGGCAATGCTGCGACCAACATATCTATGCAGGTGAATTATGTACACACACACATGGATGATAAAGGCACTACAATACCCAGAATAAGTCTAATATCAGTGACAACAGAAACTCTCTGGTGCAAAAGTGATTCATTCATTTTAGTATAAATATAGTGCCTTGCGAAAGTATTCGGCCCCCTTGAACTTTTCAACCTTTTGCCGCATTTCAGGCTTCAAACATTAAGATATAAAATTTAAATTTTTTTGTACAGAGACTTGATTACACACAGGTGGATTCTATTGATCATCATCAGTCATTCAGGACAACATTGGATCATTCAGAGATCCTCACTGAACTTCTGGAGTCAGTTTGCTTCACTGAAAGTAAAGGGGCCCAATAATATTGCACGCCCCACTTTTCAGTTTTTTATTTGTTAAAAAAGTTTGAAATATCCAATAAATTTCGTTCCACTTCACGATTGTGTCCCACTTGTTGTTGATTCTTGACAAAAAAATTAAAAATTTATATCTTTATGTTTGAAGCCTAAAATGTGGCAAAAAGTTGAAAAGTTCAAGGGGGCCAAATATTTTCGCAAGGCACTTTATATCTGATACAGTATTTGCTCAAACCACACTGAAATTGATGAAGTGTGAGTTGTCTTAGATGAATGAAAACTGGCTCCTCAATGCCCTCACTGAGTAACTGCTCCTCATCCTTTCCTCCCTGATTCTCCAAACTGCATGGAGACCTGCAGGTAAGACACTTAAGAAGTACTGATATTCCTGTAATAATCTTTTGTACTTTGTTGACTAATTAAAAAGACTTTTTCTCTATCTTTTGTCTTTTTTTCTATTTTCAGTTCTGCTGATGCCTTTAAGGTGAAGCCACATTTCCTCTGAGCATATTTAACTGCTTATTTTCTATAATTGGATGGAAGAAGAGTTTATTGATTATTGCAGCTGGTGCTTTAAGCACACAATGTTGTTCTTTCAATTTTTACTTGAACGTTTAAGATTTATGAGCATGTGCTATTAATTAAGGTTTATTTCACGTGGATTTGATGACTGAGTTTAAATTTCAGCTTGATGACAGAGTTAATAAATCAACCGACTTGTAACTTAACAATCATAACCGAGTGCTTCCATCATGCAGACTCATCCACTTAATATGCCTTGTCATATTACAGATGTTCACTTTGTACATATCTAATTCCAATAAAACTGCATAGAGTATGGTGTGGTTGCTTTATAAATGGATTTTAACAGTCTGTCACGGTTGTATTTCCAGATTGTTGACCTCAAAGTGCGACTTGAGCATGGATCATAGTAATTGAAATTTCATGCACAACATTTTAGGACATACATTTTTTAAATTTATATCAGTTTCTAGTTTCTATGAAAAGAGGTTCTTATAAAAACAAAAGACCCCAAACTGTGCTGCTTTAATTGACATAAAAGCAGAGCTTTTATGTCAATTTTTCTGTTTTTCTGTTGCACTTCTGAAAGGAAACAGTAGATGGTGATAATTTATCAGAACTGAGAAAATGAGCAGCATTTTCATCTTCACAGATGACACAGATGCTTGCTGCTTTGTGCCAGTAAAGCCAAAGAAAAGTGCTGCTGAAGCATTAATTTGACAGCATCAAATCCATCCAGCAGCATTTAGCAGTAATTATTAAGACACAGATAACAACTGTGTTTTAAAATCATAGTCCTTTAGACCCCAGATCGTCAGCAGTTCCTACAAATCATTTGCAAACCACACTGCTTATGTCAGAAAAAGCCTGTGTTTCAAGGGAAAAGATAAACGAAGGGAAAAGCTTCCCAGCTGTCCTCTGGCTGGGAATTCGTCATCTGCTTCGCTGTAAGTTGAATCCTCATTCATTTACTTGTTCTGCATCATTTCCACCATTAAAGGTCTTCTGCCGATGCGGAGGCAGAGCTCAGAAAGCATAAACACTGACTGTTATTCTACAGTGCTTCATTTTTCTTTGCAATCTTCTTGGAACATGAATTGTTCTGGAAAATATCACTTGAGCTTCAGCCTAAAACTAACAGAGAAGGAGAAAACAACAAAAAAGAAGGTAAAATTCAGTGGATTAGCTGGCGTTTCATTGTTCATATGCTTACACAACAAGTTCAGTCCTTCAAAAAGGCTCAAATATGTGCTCAGTTATAATTTGTTAATGGATTCTGCATGATATTTCACCTTTTCATTTACTGGCAACTGCTTGGGTCTCTGAGCCCCTTGTTCAAAACAACTGGTGAAACTGAATAAAGATTAAATAAATGTGTGAAAAAACGGTGGAAAAACAATTCTCCAAGTGAATTTTACTAGTATGATCATTTAATACATGTATTCATCCATCCATGTCTATAACTGCTTCATCCTGTTTTTTTTAAATCCTGTAATATTGTCACTAATATCTCTCTTAATAACCTTTAAAAAAGTGAATATCTTCATTTCTAGTCTTTGAGACTTTATTAGCACAGTGACAATGCCCACCACAGAAAAGTTTCAGGACAATCAATCTAAAGGGCCAGGACAATAAGAGATGAGAGAGAAGAGAAAAAACAACAACTGCAAAATGCATTTAAGATCGCTATAGAGGCTCACAACTTTCTGTTTTGATCGTTTTTTTCTGATATCATTAAAGTTATCTTCAAAGAGCAGTTGAAAACATTGACATTAAAGCAATATCGTGTCCTCATCCTGTAGAGATTAATGAGCAGTTAAGGAAAAAAAATACAGGACATTGAAACAAATAAACAAAAAAGGTCTATTATACTGATGCTTCACAAGGATTCTCATATATACTGTATAAAAAAAAGGCATTTTTATACTGACATTAGTCAATATGCATCTGTACTGTACATCTGTGTGACCTTTTCTTTCTTCTTCCTATTTTCTATTTAATGTTGAAATCATAAATTACCCATTTACACTTAATATTAAATTACCAGTTTGAGCTAAAGCTGATAGTCAAAGATCTCTCAGAGGACTAAATTAGTCAATATTCAAATAAAATGACAAAGAAGTGTGATGCTTGGTCATATGAGCATTTTCTGGATTCAGGCACAAGTTTAAAGCCCCTACTTAGAAAAGAAAATTGGTTACAGAAATTGCTCAGTGTGTAACCAAGGTGATGGTCAAAATGCATCTGTTTTCTATGAGGCAATGGACTCTGTGGTTGCTGAAAAGGCAGGAGACTGGACTCAGTGTGGTCAAATACAGAGTGCAGCTGTAAGAAATAGAAATGTTTTTATAACTCTGTCATTGAAAACCCAGATTTAGCCCCCTGTTTTTTTTCATTATATTTTGTGTTACATATGGAGTACAACATGTAACTGCTGCCATTGGTTTGCTGCTCTCACACAGAGGTCTCATGTGATTCCATATGCAAAACAACTGTGACGTGGCAGGTCAACAAATCAAAGCACACGTCATTCAAACTCAGTATACATGTTACAGGGAATATAGGTCCATCACTGTCAAGCAGCTAAATGCCCCACTCATACTGAACTATAATGTTTATGTGACACTGATTGCTTTTATTCTGTACAGTGTCATTGAGTTTCTTGAGAGGCACTTGTAAATAAAAAAAATACAGAATAAAATAAATAACAAAAAAGCACTCTGAGAGCGCAGACCTTCGCCAAGCGCAACAATTCCCCCACGATTTACGATTTACGATTTACGATTTACAGATTGCGATAAAATCCACCTTCTGGATCAGATCCGGATCAGCCTCTGAAATTTAATAGAGGCACAGAAATTTGATAGATATTGTCAATCCCTGAGTCAAATTTTATGAGTTTTGGGCAATAATTAACGGAGATATTGAGAAACAAAATCTTTGGCCTCATTGACTGCAATGTTATCGAAAATTTGAAAGTGATCCAGAATCCAGGATTTCTTCTGGATCACACCAAAAATGAAATCAGTTCTTCCTTTTCACATTTCCGACAACTCCTTAAAATTTCATAAAAATCAGTCCATAACTTTTTGAGTTATCTTAGAACACAGACAGACAGATAGACATGCAGATAGATAAACGCCAGCAAAAACATTACCTCCTTGGCGGAGGTAATAATAATAATAATAATAATAATAATAATAATAATAATAATATAATAATAATAATAATAATAATAATAATAATATAAATTTTAATTATTATTATTATTATTATTATATCAGGTCTGACGCCTGTTTAAGAGAACACCAGGGCTGGGAGCAGAAAGCCACTGCTCACCTAAAGAACTTTTCTGCTTGTCTGCAGTGTTTACATCACGTTGTTATGGCAAAGAATTTTGGGAAAAAAAAAAAAAAAAAGAAACTCAATTCTAGTATAAGAACCTTTATGCTAATAACTTTGAGTCAGCAAAAGTGAACTTCAAGATTTTGTTTCAAACTTATAAGAAGAAATGGCAGAGGAAATATCCAAACACTGAAAAATGTCATGCTGCAGAAAGGAGCTGCTACTATTTTTATGCTGCTTTAGGTATTTAATCAACAAAAATATGTCATACTGTCAAAGCTAATAATATGTTTGTAATATTGGAATTTTTATTTGTTAACCGATGTTTTCAAGTGAAATGAAAATATGGAGGAAAGCATGTAAAAGCTGTGCTCACTTTCCCTGATTTGAGCACCACTTGACCTATAAAGGATGTAAAGGAGATATTAATAAGACCACAGACGTACTCCAACATCCATCTTTATAACTCTGATCGTCATCAGGATGGAAGGTTTACTTTTCAACAGAAGGATGACTCTTTTTTCCCCCTGATGAATATCAGAAGTGCTCACAAAGGCAAAAGGCCCTGAGCTTGAGCCATGCAGTCCAACTTTTTGTTTCCTTTCTCTTTCTCTGTAAAGCATCTTCAAAGTAATGGCACAGCACTGGTTAGCTGTGAGAAAACATTATCTCGATATGAAACGTTTCAATTTGGAGCATCCGGATGTTCTAAAGCACCCAAGCTATCCTCACCCTTATAAACAGAGCCATTACAACCTGCTGCAGTTCTCCAGCCTCTGCAACTGTCCTTTCCCATTTAAGACTTGTGATGCACCAGAGCAGAGCTTTAAAGCTCTGTTATCCTGCAGTTCTCCAGCCTCTGCAACTGTCTTTTCCCATGAAAGACTTGTGATGCACCAGAGCAGAGCTTTCAAGGGAGATTTCTGCAGGTAGCATTACTTTGGATAGCTCATGCAAACATCTGAAAAATTTAAAAATGTCAAAAAAAGATAGGATAATCTCCCACTTTTTGTGCAACTTAAAGTGAAATGTTAAAAGCTTAATGTTAAGAGCCCTTTGTGATAACCATCCAGTGTCAAGAAAAAGAGAGTTAATACATAAACGTGGACTTTCATGAAGCTGCCTGTCCTGATCTGAAACTCTACTATCAGCAAATACTCATAATAAACCTTGGCTTTACATGTGAGAGGTGGGAAGAAATTAACTTCAGAGAAGATTTTTTTTAAGTTATCTATCCACATCTGCACACTTGCCACTTTTATCAGGTATTTATTTTATTTATTTTGGAATTGCAAATTCCCAAGGTGCACAATTGGCGTTGGGTTTCCTATGTTTAGGATAAATAACAGCCTGTTTGGTGGAGACGGAAATGTTCAGCGGTTATTTGCCAGGAGTCATGTCTCTTCCTCTCAGGATGTTTGTGTCAACGAACATTAATAATGGTATGATACCAGTAGTATCCTGTTTCTCTGTAACAATGTCACCACCTTTGTTGCTGAAATGTTTGCTTGAACAAATGATTGCTGCATGGACGTAGAACTTCAAGGCTGAAGATAATGGGAGGAGATTCTATAAAGCTGATCTGGACCTTGTCAGATGTTTTAGACGAGACTGAAAGTCACCAGACATCATCATGAATGCACTGGAGTCTTGTGTTTGTCGCCTGGCAACAACAGTACTGAAGACATCACACGCAGCGTTGGCAGGTGATACAGGTGAGCTGTATCTCAGCAGACAGCATGGACAGAAAGCTGAATGTCTGAGCTGCAGAGGTCCTCCTTCACAATCACAGGTCCAAGATTACACCATCTATTGTTAACAAGCACTCTTGCCCAGTTTCTGTCAGTCTGTCTGAAGTCTTTTGCTCATCTGTATTGTATGAGATCCATATAGGGAGATGCTGGAGTCCAGAACGTGCTCCTGCAGCCAAGTGTCAAAAAACACAAATCTGCTGTCTCCTCCAAATCTGCTGGATGAGGTTGTGTTACACCCTCATCCATCCCACCTCCACATGACCATCAAGGATGAAAAAATGGTCTTTCTTTTTGCTCTTCATTTTTCCCCTTTAGATTCTTGACCGTACCTTTTCAGCTTATCTGCATTTGGGTTCTTTTTCTGGTCATTAGCTGATCTTTGGAAAGCTAATCTGCCACTTTCACATGTAAACAACTTTCTGTTGTCATGGATGCTCATCATAATAAATGTTAAAAACTACCAGAATCACCAGCAGAAATCGTCCAGCAGAACAGCATCCAAACTGGCATGGGCATTCAAAAGAAAAAAATGTTTCTTTTGTTGGAGATAATTCAATGAGGCTTGTGAAGCTCTGTGGGCCATCAGATGTGCAATCAGCAGTAAAATCAAAATGCCTGCAAAAATAAAATTTAAAAAAATCTTTTAAGGAACATGTGGTTGGCATTAAACATCACATTGCTCCAGAGAATATGTTTGTCTTTGCTCTCTACATCCTCTTACGT
The DNA here is from genome assembly GCA_018398805.1 of Hirundichthys speculiger. Lineage (NCBI taxonomy): Eukaryota > Metazoa > Chordata > Actinopteri > Beloniformes > Exocoetidae > Hirundichthys > Hirundichthys speculiger. The sequence goes on from JAGFBZ010000644.1 coordinate 1,715,788, forward strand.
GAAACCTATCAGCAACCAGTGTTCTGCTCTGTTTTTCCTTTAGAAATGAAACATGTTTAATGAATCCCAATGTCAAAGTGCATCTTCACAAAAAAAAAAACAGTGAAAATAAACACTAAGCTGTAAACTGCTCTCATCAGTAAAAGACAAATCTGTTCAAGAATATTTCTACCAACTACATCTTTAAAGTGTGCATAGAAGTGTGCATGGTCATTTTAACACTGATACTGTTAAAACACTAATGTATACTTTCCCATTGTTCTGTTGTTGTTTTTCTTTTGTAATTATACTAGTAGCATATGTCATCAAACTGTCATCTAATGATCTTGTTTTAACACCTGTCAGTAATTTTCTAAATCTGACTCCCTCTGCCTTAGAACCTGTGGATCTAACCAGTAAAATAAAAGTTATGGTGAAGTATTTCTGTCCAGTCAGAAAACACTCACTTAACATTCTTCTCAGTTTACTGATTTGTTTTCTGTGTAAACACCATAGAACTGTCTAACATTTATCAGTATCCTTCACAGTTAGATGAGAGACTATGTCCATATTTATGAGGTAAATGTGCAGCTAGTGGTTGTGTAGACAGATACAGGACCAGACAGGCCGAGGGTGACTTCTTCAAGTTGATGTTTGCTTCTAATATAAGATTTACTCCTTTTTTAAAGGTTAATTAAGGATTACTAATACTTGATACAGTAATGAGGACATGAGGACAATTTATGTTTATTTATAGGACAATTGCTTATCATGAGTTGGACTTCTAGCTTTGAAGCATTTTTATATGTGTGTTTGCAACACTGGGTATGATAAAATACGTGATTTGACGGCAGTTTATATTAATATGTCTTAATCTCTTAATCTGTAATCACAGTGGTGCCCAAACTGTGGTACGTGTACCACCAGTGGTACGCGAGCGCTCTCTGGTGGTACACTGGGAACATCATGACTTTCCACATTTTTTCCACATTTTCACTTTTTAAAAAAATTGGAAACATAAAATGCAATATAAATACAATGTTTCAAACGAATGTGTAGCTTGAGATACTTAAAATTGTGTCTAATAATTGTCTCAAATATTTTCATATTCAGTTGCAGTGCAGATGTAACAACTTTTGAGTGTGTTTATTTTGCTCTGTATGAGAGTATGAGTATGTGAAAATTGTTGGACAGAGTTGTAAATGTCTGATTCAGTAAAATAACAATTCAGGTAATAAATAACCACAATAAGGAATAAACATCTCTTCTGTGTGTTTAAAGATAGTTGAGAAGGCATATATGGCTATATTTTAAAATTGGTCATCATGGTGATAGAGAGCTGAACAGTTTCTCAAGATGGTACGCAGTATTAAAAGTTTGAGAACTACTGTGTAATTACTTTTTTGGGCACATTATGAAGAAGCAGAAGAAGGTACATGGAATCAGAAGGACATTCTTCACATAATCTCATCACTGAAGGAAATAAATAGTCTTTCAATTATTTTTCAGCCAAGCAATTGCTTGCTTTTGATTAATAAGTTGTTTTGAGTGGAAGTTCCTCTGTGGGTTATAGACAAGGTTTGATTGGATTTCACCATTTAGTTAAGATGGATTTCTTGGGGGTTTCAGTCAGATGAAAGTCTCCTTTCCCGGGCATGCGGTGTCCTTGCCGGCTGATTGTCAACAGTCGCTGTCGCCGTCACTGCTGCAGAGGGCAGGAGACCTTTCAGAGGAGAGCAAAACGTAGAAAAACAGAAGTACTCGATTCTTTCAGGGTGAATTATTATGGAAATTAGTTCAGGTTTCCTTGACGACCACATTTTACTGACTTTTTTTTTGGTTTCACACCGATCAGTGAGGTCTTCTGATTTACTCAATACTTGCTTCTTTTTTTTTCCAAGCAGCTACATGTCTTTACTTTTCATCGCCTCATACAACCAGCTTTTACTCCCTCTACCAGTTCTTTTTCATCCTCTATCCTGTCCTCTTTTTTTGCCTGTTAGCCAGATAGATGTTTTTCATTTGCTGCATGAGTCATCTTCACATTTCTTTTCTGTTACTTCAGCTCCTCTTCCAGTGGTTGTTGTCATTTATCAACAGAATCAGCTCCATGAATCCTTGCTGCTGGTGTAGCAGGTTGCAAACCTGTCCACCACTGTTTTCTCATGATTGGGGGAAGTTACTGCAGTTATCATTTGGTACCTGAAAAAAGTTAGAAGTGATGCAACTCTCACATACCAAGGAAGATAATTAAGACTCAGACGTTGTTCTGGAAACGTATATCACAGCGTGATATAAGTTTGTGTTTGTCAACATGTGCGAACAAGCAAACATTTCATCCTCTTTGAAACTTTTCCTTTTTAAAAAGTAATAAACTCCAGTCATTGCCATATAAAATTGATGCTTTTGTGGTAGTTGTCACAACCAAAAAAATAATGCTTTTTACAGATAAAGTGCCAGAGTTTATAACCTCAGTGAAGGCTCTAACTTGTCTATTTAGGTTAACATTTTACTTTGAGGGTACTTTTTTTCCAGAAAGGTAGTATTCTTATTATTACCCATATTAAGATCTAATCCTAATCTGTCAATTGTGATTTAAATTAAAAAAAAAAAGTTCTTTAAGACCACCTTCTACCCCCTACTGCTTCTTTAGACTGTAAGCTTTTATTGACATATACGTAGTAAGTGTACAGGACCAGTTTTACGACAGTTTCACAAAATGTAAAACATAGGCATATTATTATTTGCAAAATACAACATACACATATTATGATTTTAGATCCTTAAAATCTTGAAATATTACAGCTTTCATCATCCAGAACAGTTTCGTGTGTCATATGCTTTGGAGCCTCAGGGTTACAATTTTCGAGTATTTATTGCAAAACTGCTATGTTTTAATGTTTTTGACCAAAGTATTAGTTAGACATCCATGAGGGAAAAATCCAATGTTTTGGTACAAGTGTTCTGAAACAACTATTTGTTTCAGTGTCAACAAAATAAATAAATAAGAAATATGTATTTTTCAAACAACTGCTAATATGTCAAGGATTTCCTGTTTGAGAAAATTCAAGAGCTGACCATCAGGTACAATAAAAAGTCTAGACTCCAGAGTCTAGATAACATTTGTAATTTCTAACAGTTTCTACAATCAGAAAGGAGAAATTTGCCATGGATAGGAGGGGTGCCATAAACACTTGAAGCTGCTGGGTAGCTCAGTGGTTTAGGCAGAGTCCATGTGCAGTCTTCCTGCAGTGGTCACAGGTTCAACTCCTGTGTCTGCTCCAGTTTCCATGGTAAATAAAGACCACTAGCAGCCAAAAAATGACTTCAGAACAAAACTCCCAGTGGACAGATATGTAGTCCCAAATAGCCCTCCTGCAACAGAGTGGTATGTATGTGTATAGAGAAGCAGGTAATATTTTTCCACTCCGACTGACATGTGTAATTAGATGTGATCATTGCTTTTTTGCGGTGCTACATAAACCTCTTCCAAACTCTCTGCAGGTGCATATGCGCACATGTGGGCATGTGTGTGTGTGTTTGGGAATCAGTTGCCATTGTTGCTAGGGTGCATTAAGATCTCTTCCATCTCATTTCACACCTGCCTAACACCCAGCACACACCTTCACTAAGCACTAATGCAGGCTTCCAGTGACCCTGAAGGAGGTTGTACAGTGACACGACTCATAATGAAAAGGATCGTCTCTGTGATAATGAGATAAAGGGAGAAGCCAGCATGTCCAACATGAACATAAAAAAACAAAACAAAAAAAACAACAGACAAAAAAAGCTGAGATTTTGTGCAAACATTCCTTTTTCTTTTCTGTCATTCTGCTTCCTGTTGCTGTAAATCAAGCCTGAATGTCTTGAATATTACAGATGTGTGCCTTTCAATGGGCAGGAAAGGAACCATAACTCACTGTGAAAGGCAGTGACGGCATGCTCTTCTCTCTCAGAAGAATGGTTGCTTTAAATGAGTTTTTAAAGGAAATAAACATCGTTCATTGCATTCTGCAGACCATCGATGTTCTCTGCTTTGCTTTGTTGCCTCCGTCATTACTGACACAGCTGCCCTTGCAACACAATGATTAGAGCGAGGCAGCTGGACCCCGGCCTTGCTCCCCAAGATGATAATGACTGAAAAAATGTCTGTCACAGTTATAGACTTTTTTCAATCAGTGTGTGCTTTCTCTGACTGTACCGTATCCGTGCTGGCTGCCACCACCAGACGGAAATCAGAGAACTAATCAGTTCCTTGGCTCACACAAATTACATTTGCGTAACTAATTGTGGGCTGAAGCAACAAATGGAGCCGCTGGCTGTTATTGCAGAATACTGGGGTGAGGAAAACAAGCACAAAAGGAGGAAAATAACATCCTGTGAGATTTCCATCGAACAGCTACAGCGCAGCAGCTGAGAGAGAGTAACTGTCAGTCACAGACATCACGGCAGGAATGGGTTTGTGTGAAGACTTCGGTTTCCACACGCACTGATCCTTTACTTCACCTCATTTATGAGCAAAAAACCCCCCAAAACACTAGATAGATATGAGAAACATCAGTAACTTTGCAATTAGAGTGATTAAGATTTCTTTTTGTTAAACAGGATAATAAAGTCAAATTTCAAGATCGGTCACTACAGATCTGTTTCTATTTGAATAATGATGAAATGTTGAGAATGAATCAGTAAATTGTTGCATCTGCCGCACCATTTGTGAGCTTTTTTTATATGCTGATTCATGTCAGGATAAACAAAAGCTGTTTTTTTGTAATAACTCCCTGCACTGAGCACAGAGTAAAGTTATATATTCCCCTGATGGAGAAACATAATCCTAATTCAGGTTGCTTTGGCATTGAATTAGAGCAATGGTGTAATGGGAAACCATTTGAAGTTTTCCTTTTTAAATGAATTAAGATGATGTCTATTTTGAAAACGCCTCATTTTACAAAACTCTCTCAAAAAAATGGGTGTCATGCAAATCCTGATTCTGTGTTCACTTTGGATCAACTGGTAGTCGACTAATTTTCAGAGGTTTCCAAGAGGTGGAAAGTCTGGATCAGGATGCCGCTGATTTAAGAAGGTAGTCTAGATCTCAAGTTTGATTTGTAAAGCCTGAGTTGAAATGCGTCAAGTGTGAATGTCCTTCTCAAAACTGAGCACAGCCCTGCCACAATGCATCAGACATTTTTTTTTTTCTGACATGGACAATAAATGGGATCGTTGAGTAGTTTCTGTTGTTTGCTCAGCGATGACCCTGTCTCTTTGCTTTTTGGGGTTTCAGTTTATTTTTGAGGTCATCTGTCATGATGCTGCCATTTTCATTCATAATTTCTTCCCTCAGTTCATGTCTTTTTGTCTTTTACCACATCCTTGTTGGTTTTGGATTGTGTGTTTTTATCTTCATGCCAGATATAATTTATTTTGTTCCTGCAACACTCCTTTCTACTGAAGCACCTTCACTTTTTTTTTTTTTTTCAGTAAAATCATATTTATTTTCCTCACCTGCCTTTTGAATATCCGGTGCTTGGGTCTTATCATGCAGCGTCCATCTCAGGGGAGCGTGGCAACAACAGATCACGTCAACAAATACCAATTATTCGACACACAGGGCCCATGGCAAAAGTCGTGGTTAAACGTGAAGCATTTACAACACACACACAAAAAAAAATGTATTCAGGAATATGGACACAAATTCTGGATTTAAGAAATTATTATTTTTTGTTCCACTCAGTCTGACTTTCAGAGTAATGTATTTCAGTTGGGGGTTGTTTTGTCTCTTCATCATGACTTCTGTTTTTCTGATGGGGTTCCTGGTTACAATGTCAATATTAGAACAAGCTCAGCTTTAATATTTTCAGAGTGAATTTCACATATAGTAGAAACTAAGACATATTTGTTGGTGTCCCTGGCAACTAAAGAAACAAAAAAGAAAAAGTAAAAATACATAGACCGTACCGTCTTCTTGCAACCAATTATTTCATGAGGCATCATCAAAAGACACACCTGCTATAACCAAAGTTCAACTGGAGCAACATGCAAACTGTCTTTTTTTTTTTAAGCGTTAATCTTTATATCATGAGACAAACCTGTTGGGCACCTTCATGTTCATTTAAACCACCAATGGTTTATCTATGACTTCTCAACAAATTACAAATGCATATATACACTTTTACATCTGCCGGGAAACTGCCACCAGAATTAAAGCATGTGCTTTGTATTTATGTGTATAGTTTCACTGAACTTTGTTAGTTGGGCATAATTGGTGTGTTCTGTTTATCTTATTTTGTATATTTTATTTATTTTTTTGTCTGTTTTCTTTTGAAAAAAAAACCCCAAACTGTCAAAAGGGAAACTACAGGTTGAATTCTGCTCATCTGTATATGTAATAATAATAATAATAATAATAATAATAATAATTTAGAAAATAGGATAATGTTGACAATATTGAAAGTTTGCCACACAAAAAAAACATACTTGCCTGATTTACTGGACTACTATTTTCTTTACCAAATATACTGTAATGAATTTGCAAAGGCACTAAACCTGGTGTAGAAACAAAGACATTTTGGGAAATACGTGACTTTAAAGTCACACTGGCCTTTCATGAAATAAACACACATTTTTACTGATAAAATGATATCAATTCCTTGCTTATTTCACCTTTTACTGTGATTCCAGCTTGTGATCTGCCTTATGCAGCTATTTACCTGAATGTGAGGAAATAAAATGCCAAGCTAAAGCATAGTTATAATTCCTACATTTTCTGATCTATCTGAAGCTGGAAATTACCAGCTGACCTCAGAACTGTGGCTGCACGCAACAGATTGCGTCAAATAATTGATGTAAAACAAACCACTCATAATACAATCAACATAAGTATGGCAATGTAAAATCTGATAAACTAGAGATAAATTATTACAATTGATTCACCTATCAGCCGGTGACAGTTTGCCTTGTCTGATTAAATGTGTGATGAAGCATAACTGGTCCTGTGGCAAAAATCTAACAAGCTCACTTTAAGCTGCAGCCTCCATCTCCAGCAACAAGTGAGATGATTCAGGGAGGCAGCACAATGTTTCACACAGACTAATCATGAGAGTTCCTCCCTTAAGAGAGAGGAGAGAATATAACAACAGCAGCAACTGGTTCTTGTGACCCGGTATAGCTCACACTTCTCCCCATTTTTTTAGCACATTTCCAACATTTGTCAGGTCATTGCCTATGCTGTGCCATAATAGGAAGCGCCTGTGTGTCTCACACTAAAGCATGATGGTATTTTTAGCCTTCCTGCTTTGTGGAATAGATGGTACTCTAAAGTAACCCTGCATGTCCTTATCTCCTGCAGCACAACCAGGCTGTGGTTGGTGTTCTCAGAAACAGGTTATGAGAAATGAAAGTCACCCACACAGTTTTCTGCTGTATGAGTGAGCTGTCCCACTTAAACGGCTGTTGCCCAGAGTGAGTGTTGAAACCAGGGCTTCAGGGTCAATGGTGCAGCTAAGTACAAGACGAGATAAATGTAAAAGTCACAATTCACTGCAGAGACCTCTGGAGATAATGGGGGCTGAATCCAATCAGAGTCTGACCTCCACCCTACCCTCCACCACTGTCATCACCTCACAGTGAAGAGCAGACTGATGCCGGAACACTGAATGTGTCTTATCAAAAGTTCTCTTATTATATGAAGAAGCATCATATGCCAGTGGTTGTTGTTGTTTTTGCTCCTTTAATATGTTACCATTTTGTAAATTTAAGGTATTTATTGAAACACAGAAGGATATGTTTATGTTTGTCTTTCATAGATGTAGAAGGAAAGAGCTCAGAGAGATTTCAGCTGCTGTTCACGTAACTTGGAAATCTATCTATCTACACACGTGGACAAAATTGTTGGTACCCCTCAGTTAAAGAAGGAAAAACCCACAATTCTCACTGAAATCACTTGAAACTTACAAAAGTAACAATAAATAAAAATTTATTGAAAATCAAATAATCAAAATCAGCCATCACTTTTGAATTGTTGATTAACATAATTATTTAAAAAAACAAACTAATGAAATAGGGCTGGACAAAAATGACGGTACCCATAACTTAATATTTTGTTGCACAACCTTTTGAGGCAATCACTGCAATTAAACGATTTCTGTATTTGTCAATGAGCGTTCTGCAGCTGCCAACAGGTATTTTGGCCCACTCCTCATGAGCAAACTGCTCCAGTTGTCTCAGGTTTGATGGGTGTCTTCTCCAAATGGCATGTTTCAGCTCCTTCCACAGATGTTCAATGGGATTCAGATCTGGGCTCATGGAAGGCCACTTTAGAATAGTCCAACGCTTTTCTCTCAGCCATTCTTGGGTGTTTTTGGCTGTGTGTTTTGGATCGTTGTCCTGTTGGAAGACCCATGACCTGCGACTGAGACCAAGCTTTCTGACACTAGGCAGCACATTTCTCTCCAGAATGCCTTGATAGTCTTCAGATTTCATTTTACCTTGCACACATTCAAGACACCCTGTGCCAGATGCAGCAAAGCAGCCCCAAAACATTACTGAGCCTCCTCCATGTTTCACCGTAGGGACAGTGTTCTTTTCTTCGTATGCTTGGTTTTTGAGTCTATGAACATAGAGTTGATGTGCCTTACCAAAAAGCTCCAGTTTGGTCTCATCTATCCAAAGGACATTCTCCCAGAAGCTTTGTGGCTTGTCAACATGCATTTTTGCAAATTCCAGTCTCGCTTTTTTATGATTTTTTTTCAGCAGTGGTGTCGTCTCCCATGAAGTCCACTTTGGCTCAAACAACGACGAATGGTGCGATCTGACACTGATGTACCTTGGCCTTGGAGTTCACCTTTAATTTCTTTGGAGGTTGTTCTGGGCTCTTTGGATACAATTCGAACGATCCGTCTCTTCAATTTGTCATCAATTGTCCTCTTGCGGCCACGTCCAGGGAGGTTGGCTACTGTCCCATGGGTCTTGAACTTCTGAATAATATGAGCCACTGTTGTCACAGGAACTTCAAGCTGTTTAGAGATGGTCTTATAGCCTTTACCTTTAAGATGTTTGTCTATAATTTTTTTTCGGATGTCCTGGGACAATTCTCTCCTTCGCTTTCTGTTGTCCATGTTCAGTGTGGTACACACCTTTTCACCAAACAGCAAAGTGACTACTTGTCTGCCTTTAAATAGGCAGACTGACTGATTATGAGTTTGGAAACACCTGTGATGTCAATTAAAGGACACACCTGAGTTAATCATGTCACTCTGGTCAAATAGTTTTCAATCTTTTATAGAGGTACCATCATTTTTGTCCAGGCCTATTTCATTAGTTTTTTTTTTTTAAATAATTATGTTAATCAACAATTCAAAAGTGATGGCTGATTTTGATTATTTGATTTTCAATAAATTTTTATTTATTGTTACTTTTGTAAGTTTCAAGTAATTTCAGTGAGAATTGTGGGTTTTTCCTTCTTTAACTGAGGGGTACCAACAATTTTGTCCACGTGTGTATCTATCTTACTTTGCTTCGTTGTGTCTTGCTCCAGGGTCTGACACATTAACTTTTTTGTGATATGCACCCCAGTGTTATCTGAATTACTGCTACAAAGAGTGGCTTTAAAATATTTCCTAATTCAAACAACTGTAAAGACAGTGATGGTGTTTGGTATGGCAACCACCAGAACAAGAGAATAAAATAAGCAGTGAGATTGTTATTATGCTGCCCCCATTTGGACTGGGGAGGTATCATTACAAACTGTACCTTTAATGGTTGCGTTCTCATAATTCTGCCCCTAATGTCATAATTTTCTTTTCTTTTGGTTTCCTTAAGGAAAATGAGGGAATCATTTAGGATTCCCCCCCTCATGTTGGATGGACGTTACTGTATCCCAACTCCCTTTTTCGCCCTCGTAGGCTATATGAAACACAAATATGTTCCCAATTTTTTTTTTATCCATGCTAATTATTTCATTACATAATAAATACAGCATACACAGGTGACAATGACAGTTCAACCCACTTGTTTTCTAAACTTTCCATGTGTCGACAACTATAAACTGGTGCATAATTTATCAGTCAAATTATTAGCGCAGAAATCTACAACGTAAATTTGGACTAATTATGCCAGGAAATGTCTGTGCAGTCTTGTGTTATCACTCTCATTAAATGGTGTGATTTTTCTCAGGATCAATGAAAATATTGACTTGCTACAGGAATATGTAGAAGTTGGCTCACATTTCACTTCTAATCAAGCCTTTTTATCTCAGAGTGATGAAAAGAAGGAGGATAATTTAAGCATGAGATCAAGGGAAGCTGCACCAAATTTTCACAGCATTTCAAATGCTGATATATTTCAATCTGGATAGTGGATCAACTGAACAGCTGACTGATCAATGTTGCCGTGCAGTGAGAATACAGTTGTGTTCAAAATAATAGCAGTCTGTTCAAAAAATTGAGTAAAGCCCAAAATCCTTATAATGGTTTTTATTTCCATGCATTGGGAACACTGCACATTATATTCTAAATCAAAACATAAAGAAAAAAGCAGAAATTCTTTACCCACTTTTACAGAAAATGAAGAAAAATGAACATTGGGCTGTTCAAAAAAATAGCAGTGTCTGCATTTTACTTTACAAACTCAAATATTTACTGTATAAACTGAAAAATATCCAGGATTCAGCATTCCTATGAATCACTAAACTATATTTAGTTGTATAGCCACTGTTTCTGAGAACCGCTTCACATCTGTGTTGCATGGGCTGGAATACCTGTTCACAGATGCCAGAAGTTGGTCGACTCCATGCAACACAGATGTGAAGCGGTTCTCAGAAACAGTGGCTATACAACTAAATATTAGTTTAGTGATTCATAGGAATGCTGAATCCTGGATATTTTTCAGTTTATACAGTAAATATTTGAGTTTGTAAAGTAAAATGCAGACACTGCTATTTTTTTGAACAGCCCAATGTTCATTTTTCTTCATTTTCTGTAAAGTGAGTAAAGAATTTCTGCTTTTTTCTTCATGTTTTGATTTAGAATGTAATGTGCAGTGTTCCCAATGCATGGAAATAAAAACCATTATAAGGATTTTGGGCTTTACTCAATTTTTTTTGAACAGACTGCTATTATTTTGAACACAACTGTATACTCAAATGCCTACTAGGAAGCACAAAGAAAAAAAAAGGGTTCCTTAAAAAATGAGAATACAAAGTCTTGATAATAACGTGATCAACTAGATAATTACCCTTCGTCACAGGGAGCCACAAATAACAAGCTGTATTTAGATTGAATATCCAGCGGCTTTTGTTCAGCGTACTGGCCTCATTCTTCCCGCTGTCACTGCTTTACTCTGAGCTGATGAACTGTGTACTGGGAAATTTCTGCAAAGGTCAGTTTGCTAAGTGTAAAAAGACAGCTGAAACACTGCAGACTAAGGAGTACCCGTGGGAGTCTGAAAGCCCCGAGAGACATTCAAACATGCTGCTCACTGACACATTAACCAGTCACAAACACACAATCCAGTGTTTTTTATTGTGTAATGGACTGTGGACAAAAGACACACACGCTCTGCATTTAAATTCAAACATTGATGTAACTGATGATACACTATCATCTGGCTGAGTTTTTGCGACATACGTGAAAAAAGGGAAAGCTTTCATAAATGTAATCAAAATTATAGCTCAGGGATATTGCAAACAATTTAACAAGTGAGATATAAAATATGCTTCATAAGCTCAGCTGATTTGATAATACTGCAAATACATAAGTCAAAAATGGATGAATTTGCATTATTGTGTTTGTTTATACAGCTGTAAATGATTGCAACAATAACGATGTTGGGTAGCTCAATCATTTGCAGAAACTGTCTATGAAACTCACAAAACTGACTGATGCTGCGTAAGCAATCAAAACTACCTTAAATATTTAATCAGCACTAGAACTGGCAGGTAATTACATCAGTCCAGTGGTTTAGGGAGGTAATTTGAAGAGCTTTGATGGCGTGTGAGGACAGCCAGCCATCTAATGAAGCTCCCCTAACACGAGTCACAGGCCATGAAACGCATGTAGCTGTTGTAAACAGGCAGCAATAAGAGGAATCTCTCAAGTCAGACACGACTAATTGGGCCATTAAGCTACAGCAGCGAGAGATGTTCAGAGTGGTTATTTGTTTGGCGAGCTGCTGCGTGGCGGGTGGGAGGGAGAGGCTTCTCTTTTGGGAGTGAGAAATCAAATGGATGTGATGAAGCATTATTACGTGCTCGAGCTGTTGTTAAGACACTACAGACAAACAGGGTAAAAATTCAGCTGAAACTCCAGACTCACCTTAACTTACATCAAGAAAACTGTGTTTTGTCTCACGAAACATATAACATATTAACTATAACTAAACATGTTCTGGTTTGTATATTTCCAGGACAGAAATCTGAAGAGTGAATGAAGCCAGGTTTCCACAGGAATGGTTATTAACAATCAGAAAAAAGATGTTGTCGTTATCGAGCATTTCTGTTGATTCAGGTTTTTCTCTGTTCTTTTCTTTCATAGCTGTTTTACCGCTGTGGTTTCACAGGGTTGGTGGGTTCGCTCTTGATCTTGTTCCCGTCATGAAGCCTCTGCTCTCTTAGTTTAGTTTTAACCTTGCCTTATCCTCTGTTTTGTGTGACAACCAGCCCACTTCCTGATTGAAGCCTTGGTGGCACTAACAGAGGTTACAGTTCCTCAACTGACCAATAGATGCTGGCTCCAAAATGTACCCATGTGAAAATGTAAAAACACTCACAGCCTGGTACAAAGAAGAGATTTGGTCTCCGTGGTGAGGTTTGACATCCATGACAACTGTATTTTGTACCACATCAGGTAAAATTAGAGCAATAAAGCTGACCAATTGAACGGCTGGACAGCAAGCTTTTGGCTCTGCCACCGGCGATAACAGCTAGCCTTTGTTGTTACCATTTTAGCTACTTGGCACTTTGCATTATATTGACTTGTGAGCAATGAAGAAAAGCCAGAACATAGTCATGGAGCACTGCAGGAGATTGCGTTGTGGAAGCCTGCTGCGGGACCTCTCTGAAGCACTTATTTCATTCCAGATGTTGTTCCGGTAGCGACTCTTGAAATGAGGATGTTCAGACAAAATGCAATATAAAGTAGGCTAGTATGAATTATCACCCTGGGTTAGCAGAATCTAAACCAGCCAATCTGAAACAGCTAACTGGTGGGCATGTTACAGCTATTCCAGCCACAGTTATATACAGTCTCCACTTGTCGTTAACACCAGTTTGTTGCTGCTGTGGTGGTGAATATTTATTGTGAATGTTGACAATCATGAAGTTGATTTATTGACTGGTTAGGCCTGCACTTGTAGTCAATGCTTTACTACATCAAGCAACTAAATGAAGGTTATATTTCAAAAGCCTGCTAGGTTATTTATGCTGTGCTAACTCCAAGCGCAGTCAGCCAGCCAGCCATTATCTACAGCTGCTCATTCCTGTGCAGGGTCACGGGGATCTGCTGGAGCTTATCTCAGCTCTCTTTGGAAGGAAAGGCAGGGATAGACTCTGGACAGGTTGTCCAGTTCATCGCAGGGCTACAAGCACAGAGTATAGGCTATATTCTGTCCTAAATCAACCACTCGAGCTAACATTTTCAGGATGCAAATAATACATAGGAAAAAAAAATAGAAGGAGTTTTGCAACCACATCAGACATTAAGGAGGTTCTACGAGGAAAGAATAGACTTCTGAACATATCAGCTGTATCAAACATGAGCGCACAGAAACAAGTGAAAACAAGGTGGAAGGACAGTTATGGTGGCATATTACACACTAACACTGACAATCCAAATCAGTATGCAGTATTTAATGTACAAGATTGAAAGTGCAGCATTTATGTGGTTTTGAAAACTGTATATGAGCCTTTATCACCCCCTCATCTGCCTTCATTTTGTTGTTATGGTCTGTCTCCTCATCCTTTCCTGCCAGTTTGTATTTTTAGTTTCTGGTTTTTTGGAATTCTTGCTGATGCAGCACATTGGTTGCAACAAAAAAAGACTTTTATTTGTTGCTCCTGCCTGCAATCCTGACAGATAAATAAATCCCACTACTACTACCAATGATAATAATAAACTATTGCTATGCCAATAAAGAAAAACGTTCCTTGGATGTAATCACGAAGAATGTCTGAAAAAAACGGTCTGCAAAATTGTGTTGACGAAATAAAGCTGATGAGTGCTTTTAAAGTTCACATCTCTGACAGCCTTGGTAGATGAACTAGAAAACTATGATTACGTTAACATATGGCATTTAAACTCAATGTTTTAATAAGAAAACGGAGGACTAACTTATTGGACATGTGGTTGCATAAAAATATAAAACGTACGCACAATTTTTATTTTAGATGTTTAGATGTCACACACGCACACATTTCGTAAATCGGTATGTCTTTAAGCATAAAAAGGCAGGAAGACAAACTTCTCACATTTTGCATTGCGCATCAGTGCGCTATGTCAAAGGGAGCGCGCACCGACGCGCGAGCTCAGACAGACAGAGAGCCACAGAGCAAGAAAGGGAGAGCTCAAACATCATCCGAGCCTCAAACACATAACTGGGCTTCGTTGGACTGCTGAACATCTGCATCAGAAACCTTCGACTCCACCGCACACAAAAAAAGAAAGAAGAAAAAAAAACCCTGAACCGTTACCATGGAGTTCCCCACACTCACACCGGCCGACGTGAACGAGCTCTCCCCGGTCCCTGAAACTCACTTCGACGTTACAGCCTGCGAGGATCTGCTGCTGGCGCCTTCAGAGAGCAACCAAACCAGCAGGATGCCAGCCAGAGACGCCACAGGTGGCATCCTCGCCATTTGCGTCACGGTGCTCTACTCTCTCATCTGTGTGGTGGGGCTGCTGGGAAACGTGCTCGTGATGTACGGGGTGGTCAGGTAAGAGACACGCCAGGTATCAAAGCAAACCAGATACGGAGAGAAGGGGAAAAAATTAAGACAAAGTTTGATTTTTATGTAGGTACTATTGTTGGCCACATGCTGAAGAGAGGAACCTATAGATAACTCATTTATTACAATATTGACCAATGCATGACACCAATGCATTTAAAGAATGCATTAGTCTTTAGTTCGTGTAACTTCAAATGTTAAGGTTTGTTGACACCCTTCAACACAATCTCCCACACGCGCGCGCGCACACACACCTCCCACATGCATGAGCGGGTGGAGGAGAAGAGAAACCAAAGCTTGATGACAGAATCACTTCACTGCGCAAAATACTCCAGTTAGAAAGAAGGTCTTAATGTCTGGTGGGAATAAGCTCTCAACCCCCCAAATTACAGCCTGTGACAGAATGTCTCAGCACGCAATGTCATCCTTATTTTTGATTCATTTATGTTTCATTTTTATTTTATTCGTACATTTGTGAACTAGTGCAACGTCATTGGAGAGTATTGTGCCACTTCGAGAGAGACGTAGCAAAGATTAGTTTTAGGTCTTCAAATTGACAGGATTAAAAAAAAATGCTGAATGAAATGAAATCACACTCCCTCTCTGCCAAATCAGCTACATTAAGGGTGAGATCGGATAATGTGGTTAATGAACTGTTTTTACTGGGGTGGATGACAGCCTGCACAACGTAACCAGCTACAATTAAACAATCTGCTGTTGATCTAGCAATTAAACAAAACATACTACAAAGAAGAAGAAGAAGACAAATCCAAAAGATAATTTTGGAGGATTGATTTTACCTTGTGGTCATGTTTAGAGGCATTTATCGATTTATTGTACAGTCAATAATGACATAATGCAACACAATCTCAATTTATTATGTATGAAGTTTAGTATAATTACAGGATAAATAGATACATATTTGTTTGAGAGATGGAAATGGTTCCTTCAAATTATAATCTTCTTTCATTCACATTTTTTTATGGACAGTCATGACAACAGACAGGTATATTCAGTCTCTTCCAGCGTCCACTCGTTTAGTCAGAATATGCTGGATGGCTCTCAGTCCTCCAGGTCCAACTCTCTCGATGGAAGGTGGGAGGTTTTCAAGAACACGGAAAATGAAGTCCAGTTGCCCTGATTCATACCTTTGCGTGTCACAATCAGTGAAAAAACGCTCACTGGTTTTCTTTCAACCGAGTAGGTACACCAAGATGAAGACAGCCACCAACATCTACATCTTCAACTTGGCTCTGGCCGACGCTCTGGCCACCAGCACCCTCCCCTTCCAGAGCGCAAAGTACCTGATGGGGACGTGGCCCTTCGGGGAGCTGCTGTGTAAACTGGTCATCTCCATCGATTACTACAACATGTTCACCAGCATTTTTACGCTCACCATGATGAGTGTGGACCGCTACATTGCAGTGTGCCATCCAGTGAAGGCGCTGGATTTCCGCACCCCCGTCAAAGCCAAGATCATCAACGTTTGCATCTGGATCCTCTCCTCTGCTGTCGGGGTGCCGGTGATGATCGCGGCTGTTACCAAGGAGACTGAATACAGGTGGGTGAGTTTAAATGTTATGCAGTCATTATCAATGCATAACAATGCTACTGCACTAACTTGTTTTTTTTTAACACTCCTGGACAATTCCAGTTCATTTTAAGCAGCAATTACGCAAGGAAATAATACACTCAAGCTATCAGCTCATATTAACTTCAGCACCAATCCCCAAATTAAATCTCTGATTGCTCGAAATCCTCAGGAAACACTGCCTGCGCTCTCAGATTCCCAAACCCGGACTGGTACTGGGACACGCTGACAAAAATCTGTGTGTTCATCTTTGCCTTCGTGGTGCCTGTCCTCGTCATCACCATCTGCTACAGCCTGATGATCCTGCGGCTGAGGAATGTCCGTTTCCTGTCCGGTTCCAGAGGGGAGGGCAGGAACCTGCAGCGGATCACCCGCATGGTTCTGGTGATCGTGAGTGCTTTCGTCGTCTGCTGGACCCCCATTCACATCTTCATCATCGTCAAGATCATAGTGAATGTTGACCGCAAGAACCCCCTGGTGATGGCCAGCTGGCACCTGTGCATCGCTCTGGGGTACATCAACAGCAGTCTGAACCCCGTGCTGTATGCCTTTTTGGATGA
This sequence comes from Hirundichthys speculiger, assembly GCA_018398805.1. Lineage (NCBI taxonomy): Eukaryota > Metazoa > Chordata > Actinopteri > Beloniformes > Exocoetidae > Hirundichthys > Hirundichthys speculiger. Next base: position 1,732,853 of record JAGFBZ010000644.1, read on the forward strand.
AAACTTCAAGAAGTGCTTCAGGGATTTCTGTCCCTCCCCCATCGCTCAAATTTGGAGCAGAGTAGCTTCTCCAGACCGCGCAACAGCGCGCGGGAGCCAGCGTCTGTTTGCGCGCCTGCGATGGCGCACAGAGCGACTGCCTGACTGAGCAGAGACGGGAATCACTGGGGAGAGGAGTCCAGAAAAAAACCAGACACAGCTGACACAATTATCCACACACTACCCTCTAATCAAAGCATGAATTGTGTTGTGGGCTAATGTAATGATATTTCCTGTTCAACTTGTGAATTACAGTTATTTAAGAATAGTCTTTGATGATCACAAATATGCCATATTCAAATATTCAACACATACACAATCGAAAGCGTTTAGAAAAACTCAAATGTTTCCTCAAGTGTTTTGGCTGCACTTCAGCAGACTTTAAGGATAAACTTTCAGCTTCCATGTCTGGAGCTTTCCACATCCATATTAGGTCAGTCATGGACCAAATTTTATTACAGGGTTCCTTAATGATCACAGCGCCAGGCAATAACTTGACCTTAAGCGGGAAAAAAATGTCACCAAGGTGTCTTTTTGTGGCCAAGTGATGATCATGTCTCTCATACTTGTTAAAGACTCATCTCGATGATTCAGAAGATGCCCTGTGGCAGGAAGAAGTGATGATGTCACCTCACAGGTCTGGCTGAAGAGCAGAGGGAAAGATGCGACTGAAGATGCTGCTTGTGATGGTGGCTCACAGAAATGCACAATTTTAAAGCTGAATTTGACCAATTATTACTCTTTTTATTTAAAATACTTGCTCATAAAGTTATTTTCCAATCCCAGGACTTCAGCAGTGTTTACTTGATGAAGGACAGCAACTCCTAAACTGCTAAATCTGAGGTTTTCAGGTTTAAGCTGAGATAACCACTTTTATTCTGCACGCCGTTGACAGATGATCAGCTTTAAAGCAACAATCACAAAGTGGCTAGCCAACAGCTCCCCACATGTAAACAATTTGGGTATGGCTTTGTTCGGGGCTGTTTTTCTGACAATCTAACAAATTTAATTTATATCCACTCACTCTTGTGAGGGAGTTAAATCTCTAAACGAATAAGAAAACTAGTGAGGAAATTGGTTTAATATTAGAGTTGCACTACATAGTCATTACATGGTCTTGAAGCATTCAGATATTGTGATAATGTAGCATAGCGTGTCTATGTTTTTGCACACAAATTAGAGGTATGAAGTGGAGAAACAATTTGTAACCATAACTCTACAAAACTGCCATCAATAATATTGACAGAACTTTACTAGTTACTACTGAATGAGAATTATGTTGTATTGCCATATTGTTATTATCACAAATGAAAGGTTTATTTGTATATTTTTATTTTCAAACACATTGAAGAATGTGACTATGCTGTATTGTACATCTATAGGTTTACTGTCATTTTACCTTTTATAGAAGAAAGGTTTATCTTTATGAATGCAAAGCAGAGACCATTTTCATTCGGCTTCATGTTTGTTCTTGTGGCTGCAAGAGGGAATTACAGACAAATGCCTTCTGATACTTAAAAACAAGCTCAAGCAGGTGATATTTCAAGTGGGAGATACCTGGGAAAGTCACCTCACCTGATCTCCTTGTTTCCATTCCTCATCCAGTCAGACTGCTCTGCTTTTTGGCAATCAACCAAATTCAGTATAATCTGAAATTTAAGGGAATGTGGCTCTGCTCTTTCAAGTCACAATGAGCAGGTTGGCTTGGATCCAATGTTTTCCCAACATTTTAGGCAGATGGTCTGTTTTCTATCCATGATTGCTGGACCCTTTTGGATAAAGTTGGGGAAACATTTATTGTGTTTGAGACACCAGTCAAAAGTGATGTCTCTCATTTTGCCACTGCAGAAATACTATTTCCATTTTAAAAGCATCTGTACATATTGTATCAATTCTAATTCTGATCACATTACAAGTGAATATTTCAATACATTGCAATACATTGTTTATTAAGTGTTTCTTTGTGCAATGAAGCTGCTTTGCCACTAAGCTGCAACTGAAACAAATAGGTGATATATATATATAAATATATATATATATAGATATATATATATATATATATATATATATATATATATATATATATATATATATATATATATATATATATATATATATATATATATATATATATATATTCCTGGCTTCTTTTCCTCTTATATTTCTAGCCATTGGTGTTAAAAGAAGATTTATAAATGTCCAGCTTTTTCAGTGACAAAAACTAGCTGAGTGAAAACATGAACCATTATGCCTTATTCAGCTTAGTGTTGAGCTCTGTTTGTTAAAAAGTGAATGTTTTCAAGTGCCAAAAAGTGCTTTGTCTCAAAATCATAATTTTACTAGTAAAATACCACATTGTATAACTGTAATAACTGCTCTTGTCTGCTGAAAACTATAATACAGCTGTTACATACAATGGCTTCAGTTGTGTCTTGTATTTTTCTTTTGAAATGTCCGTGAACAATATTTCTTACAATAACAAACTCTTTTTATTTATTTTTTGTCCATAGTGGTTGATATGTTCAAGAGGTCATTCATTTCATTCCCTGCACACTTTAAAGTGAAGTTCTCCTTGTTCTGAACGACTGATGGAGAAACAGGACAGCAATGTTTGGCTCAGTACTCTCTCACACTCTTGTGAATTTCTACCTGTGTCACTCACAAGATTGAAACAAGAGATACTCCCTCTAAATATTGAGATCCAGGATTGATTTATTATTCAGAGGCCATCCACCTGTTGGCGACTCACATGTCTACGTCTGTTTGAGAGCAAAGTGTGGCAATCTTTTTTTTTCCCAGTTTGGTTGGAGCAGTAGTAGTGAACGCTGAGCTGCACTGAATAACCAGCATTCTAGCGTGGGAACTGTTGTTAAGGTGTTTGAAGACCGAGGGTAGGGGTATGGAGATAGTATCCTTTGAGGATCTGTTGGCCCTAAATGGAAAATGGTGAGGGTCATGAAGGTCAGGTTGAGCATGTTATGCTGTAGAGCCGGTCTCTTAAATCACTTCATCAAACGTGGGTGAGTGGCACAGGTTTATTAGGAGAACACGCTCCTGCACAAGCTTCATTCACTGCAGGTATGTCGTATTTCCTTCACTAAGAGTTACTCACTTGTTCAAAATTAACAAAAGAAAATGAGAATACAGAGACATTTTCATAGCAGCACAGAAATATTGCAGCCATGCAAATCTCTGAAGACAAGACCCAACAGATGCCTTTGAGCAACTGTCGCCACATAACCCCTAAATATGCACCAAAATGAAAGGAGTCAGGATGTGGACAGACTGTAGTACTGGTCTCCAGCTTTGTGTGACAGATGCTTGCAAAAGGGGAGATCAGACCATCATGTTGTGCCTGAAATGTTGACAAAGTGCCTGAAGAAAAAAATGATTTGAAGCAGTTTTTTTTGTTGCAGAAGAGCTGAGACTGGAGTCAAATACGTGTGCCATCTGCTGGCATTTAAAACCGACTGTATATAAAATTATTGAGTTGTGATCGGTGAGGACTGAACCTTGCATTCGATGTTCTGAAAAGAACTGCCATTGATGCGGATGGTTGAAGACTGTGAAGGGGTTGATTTTTAAGGGGTTTTGTTGAAAAAAGTAATAAATCTTTCGATTATAATACTTGACACATTGCTTTAATTTACTGACACTTAAATCAACGAGCTTTAAAAAAGAAGATTAAATGTTTATTGGATTCAGGGTAAAGTGAGCTCATCAGACCTCTCTTGTCCACTGCTCATCTCTGCTTGAGGCCGATGAATCATGAGGGAATTAGCTCGTTATATGCTGATATAACAATATGAACTTGATGATCTGATACAAAAGTGGTATCTACAGTCTTTGAGGAACAAACATATGTGCAGGAAAGTCAATGAAATTAAAAAAAAATGTAATTCAAAGAAAAATTGGACAAATTCAGTGTATTTGTGATGGTCTGGGGCAGCCATGACAGCCATTTTGGGTTTTATTTTTCCCATTATAAATTGTACAATATCATTAAACTCTTCAAATAATCTAGAGGAACTTGAGTGTGTTAAATCAAAGGGTGCTCTTTCATTAGTAGTTGATATAATTATATGAGTGAAGGAATGCTGGGAAGCCTGTCAAGCACTGCACAAATGCCACTTAAAACTTTACTGAGCAAAAAAAGAAGGCTCATAGTAACTTGTGCACATCTCAGACAAACGAGTCATCTTGGATGAATTATGAAACTAAAAATGTGACCATGAAATCCCTGCACACTTGGACACCTGAAGATGTGTTTACAGCAAGAATGGGACTGAAATGGTTCATCATTTAATATCCTACATGGCAAGAAGGAATTCCAGCATTACAAAGTGGTAAAAGCTCTAATGTAACAATTTCATTTGGAATGTGATGCAGTTTTGAAATGCACAAATGGATGAAGGCTTACAAATGAAATGAGAGTGATGCAGATCATTTAAAGGAACATAGTGGGCCTGTGGTTTCTGAGAAGCCCTTCAACCCACCTTAAACAGTCCATTCTCTGAGGTGCAGCAATTATCACTAATTATTTAAGCGGTCTACAGGACATGAAGGTACCTTCGGTTTAATTGGTTTCTCACACACTTGCTCAATAAAAAATAACTATCTCCTCTCAATACACCATTTTTTGAAGCCAAACAGTCTTGACTTCTATGGCAACACACAGTATAATTAATATATTTTGTATTCCATACATTAACCAAAGTATCAAAAACAACATGAACCTTTGTTGCTTTGATAAAGCAGTGGGCAGCAGTGACACAATAATAACACGAGGGTTGATGCTCTCGCCTGCAACCGCTGAGGCTGTTTATCATGTATGTTTATTAAGTGTATTATCAAGTGTATTTCCACCTATATGTCTGTTGGCAAGAAAGGAAAAGGGTTTGAATGCTTTTCACACAAGCACACATTATCTGTAATTTCACTGCAGCAATTACAGAAAGTTACTGTCATTTGGGAATTACCAGAATTTGAGGTCACACTTGATTTTTATCAGCCCATTCACCTCTTTTCTCTTCTTAAATGACCCACAGATTCATTTAAAATGCATTTAATCCAAAAGGTGTGAATTTCACAAGCTGATTTGGAAAATAATAATTTTGACAAAAGTTGCCTGTTTCCCCAGATTCAACAAACTTTGATTTTGAAAGACATAATGAAAAGACAAAAAGCATTCACATTTTGAAAAGATATTGAACAGCTGATGATCTTTGTTAATTAAAAAAAAAAAAGTAGCATGACTCAAGAGCTGCCATGTTTTATTTGAAGCCAAATTAAATGATGCTGATGATGCATGATGCTTTGTCAGGTTGCAGTTTCTTTTTTTAATAACATGAAGCTGCCACTCAAAACTGCATCCTGCAGCCTGTAAAGAGAATCCTTCACATGTGCAGAGTAAACCACAGACAAAGCGGTATGTGCATTGTGGAGTCGATCTACCAGTTGGTTTATGTAGCTCTCTCTTTCACCAGCGTGAATGTGAAGAGGTGCAGGTGCCGGAACCTTCTTCCTCTCATGTGATTAGTGAAACCAGAAGATTACAGCTCGACACATTAAGACAAATCCAGTTTTCCTCTGTGATTGAAAGGAACTAATCACAGGATGTCTTTCCTGCATTTCCATAGAAAAATCTCTCTTTGTCTGGGGAACCAATGAGAGGCCTTTCAACCCTGGTCAAACACTGAAAGCTCTAGAAAGGGGAAAGCTGAAAAAAGCATCCATCCTCCATGTCAGCGAAACTTGTTTATGCCGGCACAGAGAAATCTTTGGTTTGTAAGAATTCAGCTGTTTGAATTTGAAGGTTGGGAAGATAAATTACCATTTCTACTTATTTTATATGACGTGGAAAACATCCATCCATCCATCATGGAGGGGCTAGATTATGTATTGCTTTGAAGGTGTCTAGAAGTATCTTAAATTTAATTCTTGTGTTAACAGGAAGCCAGTGAAGTTGTTGGAGGACAGGGGTTATGTGGTGGGAGGAAGGGGTGCCAGTGATTATGCGAGTTACAGCGTTCTGAACCAGCTGCAGCTTCTGGAGGGATTTCTGAGGGATGCCAAACAGAAGTGAGTTGCAGTAATCGATTCTTGAGGTTACCAGACTATGGACCAAGATGGCAGCTGTATGAGGGGAGAGGGCGGGAAAGGCGACCAAGGACGACACCTAGACTCTTAACTTGAATATCAATCGATATTTAAAACAACTTAACATTATTATAGCGGGTTAATGAAATAAGATATCATTCCAGGAAAGAAATAATTTGTCAGAGAAATATTGAGTTGTGGAAGAAGCAGTGGAATGTCAGTGACTAAAAGTTGCTCATCTTTTAGGCTTGTTTCATACAAATAAGCTTAGTACTGCAAACAATCAACCATGTCATTAATTTTTTAATGATCCTGGTGGGTATACACAATAATCATTAGTGAACGCTGATCTTGAATGTATTCCTGACATTTCTCCTTTGTCACAGCAGCAAAAACAAACGAGGTAAGTGATTTATTCAGATCAATTAACTGCTAATGAGAAAAACTTTAGCATGTCACTGCTTCTGACCATCATTTTCCTTGAGCACCCGGGCCCCTGATGCTTCATCCTCAGTCCATTTGTTCACATAAAAGGAAGATGAGACCAGGCTCCATGCATTTCACTCTTTATTTTCTCTTTTATACAGGCTGTAATTTCAACCCACCTAAGAAACAAAAATGTGCAGCTTTGATCCACGTGTAGTATTTGTAACATCATTTGCATATGAAGTGTTCCTGCTGATTTCAGTTCACAACCATATGTGTATGACTGATCTTGCTTGCATCCATAATAGAACTAAATCATTCATGCTATAAAATCAGAGTGCTTCTATAAAGCAGTGTCATAAGCTTCCTTCTAATTCAAAGAGGAAGATCATTTTCAGAGTACATGAAAGGTTTCACATCCTTCATTTTGCATTTTTTTTAACATCTTCTTGCAGCACTGAGTCTTCTTGGGAGTTTCTCCAATTTTTCTTGAAAGAGAACATTTGAAACTACCTGAGTATTGTTGCTGACCATGTCCATCCCTTTATGACCACAGTGTACCCATCTTCTGATAGCTTCTTCCAGCAGGATAACGCGCCATGTCATAAAGTACGAATCATCTCAGACTGGTTCCTTGAACATGACAATGAGTTCACTGGACTCAAATGGCCTCCACAGTCACCAGATCTCAATCCAACAGAGCACCTTTGGGATGTGGTGGAACAGGAGATTCACATCATGGATGTGCAGCCGACAAATCTGCAGCAACTGTATGATGCTGTCATGTCAATATGGACCTCTCTCTGAGGAATGTTTCCAGTACCTTGCTGAATCTATGCCATGAAGAATTAAGGCAGTTCTGAAGGTAAAAGGGGGTCCATCCCGGTACTAGCAAGGTGGACCTAATAAACTGCCCGGTGAGTGTATGTACGGAGACCTTTGCATGTGCATATGGACACACCTTCACCAACAGGAGGCCCAGGGATGAACCCAGGGGTCAAGGACTGTGACAAGGCCGCCTCAACCCTGGTCCCCCAACCCATGGTACCATTTCTGATCTTCTTGAAGAATATAAACCAAGTAGAACTCTGGGATCTTCAGAGGCAGTCAGTTGGTAGAACTGTGAGTTAGAACTGAGCAGGGTGAAAATGCATTTAGCTACTGTGCTACACACAGGTGGAATAAACTTCCTGTTGACATTAAATGTTCTCCAACTCCAGACAAACTAGACAATCTGTTGTATGCCTTTTTCTGTCCAAATGTACTTTTTTGTGATTTTATCATGCATTTTATCAGTTGCTTCTAGTAATTAATTTTTAGTTTTTAAAAAATCTCTCTCATCTTCATGCCTTTGTAAAAATGCCTTGAGCTGTGTTTGTGTATGAAATGTTCTGTACAAATCAACTTACCTCGCCTCTTCCATTCTTCGTTCTTGTTCATTTCCCTCATTCAACAACTCTTCAAAGTAGCCTACTTTTTCCATCTCTACGTTTGACTGTAGGGGTGTTATTGAGGTGATTCTCAGTGCTTGATTTTCTCCACACATGCTGAGTTGAACACGGCCAGAGAGTTGAATTTTTGTTTAATCAGAGGATTTTTCTTCTTGTAGCCCGAGTCACGTAGCCGCCTTTAAGACAAAAACCTCCACCAAGCCATCCTGTGCATTTTAGTTGGAAAAGACTTATATCACCGTCACACTGAATGTTGTTCTTTTGTAATGCTCTCACATATTTTTACAGAAATTCTAGATCTCATTGATGGTGACGATTGGCTCGTTAGTTCTCAAACAAAGCTGTGTTGTAAACACACTGCATTTATACAGAGGTGGTGCAATCTTGTTGACCACTCAAAGTACTTAAAATCCCATTTACTCCCCCCATGAGACAATCTCACACCAAGAGCCCAAGGAACTGTCAATATGTAGACCAGGGAAACTGGGGATCAGACCACTGACTCTCTAATTGGAAGATGGGCGCTCTGTCTCCTGAGCCACTGCCACCTCGGCAGCATCAGATCAGATCCTAAATATATATATAAATATGGTACTTTATTGAAACCAAAAAACAAACAATCCCCCCACAAAAACATTCTGACTAGTCTGAAGCAGAATTTAAAAATAAATATATCATACTGTCCAGCCCCCTTTAAAAAAAAAAAAAAAAAAAAAAAAAAAGGGCATCCACATTAGGAACAAATTCTAACCTGATCAAGGCTTTAAAATTTAGAACAAAAAATGTGCCTGTGAGCCTTAGTAACAGGTCCACTGAAGACAGTTACCTGGTGCATTTGCTTGCTCAAAGATCTTTTTCTCATTTAGCCTTTGGATCCTGCGTACCTCACACAGGTCAGTGTGACCATCATTACTGCAAACAACCAAAGGTTATCGTCTCCTCTACTGTTTTGCTGAATCAGCAATTGTCTTGTTAATAAAATTCAAAGCCAGATAACATCAACATAATGAGAAATGTCCATCTGTTTTCTGCAGTTGAAAAATGACTTTAAAACTGTTTATGTTCCCTGAACAAAGAATGACATCAAGTTTACCACACTCAGGAAAGTGGCACAACTACCAAATACTAAAAACTACTAGTTATAGATTATAGATCATGGTTGGGATTTTTGCTCACACTTATTTATATTCCGAGTGTTAATGTTATAATTAAAGAAAGTTTTGATAAATAAATTTTGTAAAAGTTTAAAAGAAAAAAAAAGAGAAAACTTTATTTTCAGACAGGAAAGGCAACAAAATGCAGGATACAGTATGACATATTACCAAACATCCAAGTAGTCAGCAATTGTGTGTGGACTGGGTAAAATGAAAAGTAGACAAATGCATAAAACTCTCAGATCACAGATATCCTGTCTGAATCAAAATCAATCTAATCATTGCTTTAGAGAAAACATTTAAAAGACTATTGCTCAGGTAGGTCATTAAGCAGTGTGCACTCTGATTACTTTTCTGAACTTGCACACTTACAAACATTCAAAATACTATCATACAGCCCAATGTCTTAATGCAACAATTCAAACGAACATCCAAAAAAAAACCAAATCTGATTTTAAAAAAATAGTCTCTTATTTGTCATGATCTACCAAAAACCTCCATGCACATCCCCCCAAGTTAAGAACAGAGAAGTTCCCATAAAAGAGGACGAACCTCATCAATCCCATGCACCCTGAATATCTCATACTCCCCAGGCTCAGCACAGGAAGTTACACAGATCCACATTTGAGCACCCTGAACAAGGCTCGATCTTGAAAAAGATCAAAACACTCCCCATCATCGTATCAGAGGAAGACATCAGCTCTCCTGCTTGTCTCTGACCAGTAAGACTGTGTGCTGCCCTCCACTGGAGGCCATCAGTACTTCTCGGTTCTCCAGCTGCTTGCCCGTCATCTTTACAGGGCTCCACTCATCATCCTCCTCTCCTGTACCGAGCTGCAAGTTAGTTCCCATGCCCCAGGCATACACAGATCCTGGAGCGAGAAGAGAGCACAACCAGCAGGAAAAAGTATGAACACAAAAAGAAAGACTGCTGTGTGCTGTCTTAGGTGATTAAAGCCCCAAATTAGCTGCTGGTCAAAACGTCTCAGTGCTATAGTAGGACCAACAGTCTGGACTGTCTGTGACATTAGGAAGTAATACATAGATCTGCCTGCAATAGAGGATATTTGATCTAGATCTTGTTAAATGTGTGACATTTAAAAACAACACCGTGTTTATGTTCAGTTAATGTTTGTTAGTCAAAGCGAAAACTTAACCGGCTCACAAAACTCATGTATGAAGGTAAAATAACCAATGTTATCTTCAAAACAGGACTGTTGAAATGTCACTCACTCAGAGCAAGTAATATAACAAAGGAACAGGCTGAGAAGGGGATCATGAAAGCCTCTGCTGCATTTGCTTTGTTTCCTACCTTCTCTTGTGACTGCATAGCTGACAGAAGCTCCACATGTCACTTCTTTTGCTGCTTCCATCCCCGTCACAGGCATGGGTTCACTCTTCTCCTCAGCACCTTGCCCCAGACCGAGACGGCCATACTCTGCTCTGCCCAAGCTGTATACCTGCCCTAAAGGTGAGAGGGTGGGAAAACTGTTGGGTCCCATTCGTTGACTTGCTCATCCTGTTACAATACAAAGCCTTTCTGGGAAATCCTGCACACTGGCATTCACATAGATGTTAATTTGACACCAACTACCTAAACATTTAAAGGTCAGCTCTATTTACCTTCGGCATCAAGGCAGAGAGTGTGATGTTGTCCTCCAGAAAAGTCCAACCAGGCAGTGGTAGAGTTCTTGAAGCATGTTAGTTTTAGTGGAACAAAACACATCTTGGTGCTTTTCGTGCCTGTACAGGTGATTTTTTAAAAAGAAAAAAAAAAAATATATATATATATGGTAAGAATAGAGAAATTCATATCATGTTTGATGTAATTTCTTCTGAAAAGTATTAGCAACTGATACAACTGAATGCAAAGCAATGCCACTCATCAGTACAGCTCAATCATCACTAATCACAGTCATTGCAGACTGATAAGCCCCTCACCCAGCTGGTGATAGTTGGACAGGCCAAATCCATACACGTATCCTTCCTTTGACACAGCAAAAGTAAAGTAGGCCCCACAGAATGCATCAATGAAGTGAACTTTCCCTTTGAGTTTCACCATCTGTGGGACCAGAAGTCGCTCTGAAATCAAAAGTCAGTCAAAAAGAATTAAATCAACTTGATAAATGAATAAGAAAACTCAATGCATTCAGAGAGGAGATGTTTTGTCTCACAAAAGGGAAAATGAATGCTACCTACCGAGACCTTTCCTTCCTCCTCTGTTTGAAAAATGCTCAGGCACTCTTCCCAGCTGTCCCTGTTCTGCACAGCCGGACGTGTAAAGGTTTCCATCCAGTGTCAACAACACCAGGTGATCGTTACCTATTAAATCATTTTGGAATATTAAACAGAAACACAGAGGTAAATTTAGACTGTAAGCAAACGGAAACATTAGGAAATAAGAAGAACTGGTGTGTACCTGAGGCTATTTTCATCACTGGCTCTGGAATGGAGATTTTAACTGGAACAGGAGATGTTTTCATGGGCTCCAGAAGGCCAATAACGCCATTGTTATCCTGGAGGGACAGCACACTGGGAGTTAGCTAACTTAACCAAAGACTGCAGCAGAAGATGGTGGAGAGGATTAATGCAGATGCAAGTGTGATAGATACAAACAAGCAGGTTACAAATTAAACCTAATAAGGCACAGTCATTGCATTGTTCATGCAAAAGCAGACAATGAAATAAGAGCCAACTTGATTTATTAGAAAGATGATGCGATTTTTGGTTTTTAATGAGGGTGGGGGGAGGGGTCAGTTTACATATGTTCTAAAAATGGATACGGCAAATAAAAATGAAACACTAAATTAAATTTAGTTGTAAAAAAGTGAAGCTATCTGAAGGCTAATTTCTGAATCCTCTGCATGGGGATGTTGCGAGCGATCTACATCAAAGTGAGATTAGTGTGGTACTGAAGAACATTCAACTTACAGTCAGAGCTTTTCAGTATCATAATGGGGGCTGGAGCAACATGCCAACTTTAGGTGAACACACAATTTACTGTAGGACAGTTAAAAGTTCCAACATTTTGGATTAAATCTTAATTAATTCTAATTTTAGATTTTCCTCAAGCCTTTTCCTGATGATTTCTCGGATAGCAAACAAATTAATGAAAAATACAAAATGCTGAAACATTTTAATGTTGCCAGACAGAAGGGTCGAATCAGTGCTGATGCTTGACTGTCAAACGCAAACATTAGCTTTGGCACAAAATCAGTGAATCAAAAATTCAATCTTATGCAGATTTTAACCTCTAATATGCCATTACATATAAATGACATTTAAATATTTCACAGAACACGAAGCAGAAGTGACTAGTAAAGGATCAGCTGGTGGGCTTGTCACACAAACTCCATGTAACAAAGCCATTCAGAGCACAGTCCCACCTCTGACATGTCTCAGTAATCCGTCACTGTCAAGCCCCTGGTCTGATACACCAATATCCCAGAAATGTGATAATACTGGAGTACAATTTAATTTAATTCAATACTACTTTATTAAACCCCGAAGGGGAAATACATTTTTGTCATTATGAATTACTCATTATCATAACTACTTCTCATTATGTTCTTTTTTTTTATTAGTGTGTTTATATCTCATGAAATTCAGTAACTTCTCCACAAAATATTAAGCATATAGTGAATAGCAACCCAAGTATTGCACTGTAACGACAAGAGTACATCATCTAGCTAATCTGCATGATCAACAACTCTTCAGAAATCCTCTTCCAATAATTGCATCCATGTAGCTGCTGCTCGGCATAACAATTATGTTGTGCTCTTGACAAATCACTCTGAAAATAATGTGCTCCTCTTACTAAACATGCAGCAGTCTGATCTGTGTGGATGTGTCAAATGTGTATAAAATGCACCTTTTTTAAATGAGAATGTGCACATTCAAATGCTTGCAGTACAGTTAATAGTAGAGGTAGACTGATTCATCAGCACAACTTGAGCTTTTTTTTTTAAAAATCACCACTATTGGTTCATCAACTGAGCACACACAGCCAATTAACAGGCAGGTGGAAGTATGGGCTGGGAAGTTATTGTTGTTGAAAAGAAGACAGAAAAGAAAAGGGGAAAAAAGCATGAAACATGACACGACATAATTTATGTAAATCAAATTGCTAGACGACCTGCAAACTACTGCTGATGTTACCATTGGCTAATCTTTGGAAGAAAAACTTCCACCTTTCTAAGAGGACAGTGATGTTTTAATTATTGACCTCTCAAAGCCCTACATATGAAGTAGATGGATATGAAATGCTTCTTTTAGAGAGAAAAAGTGAACAACCTCTGGCTACTTAGGAACTGTTGACAGTGGAACTCCAGACTAGTTGAGGTAGAACTGACTATACTGGGTACTATACCATAAACAAAGCTATATCCATAAACATCAGAGGTGTAATGATCCATTGAGCCACATCGATTTAATGACAAATGATCCAAAAGTATTGCTCCAAAATGAAAATATCGAACAGACATCATAACATGTGATCGCCATCAGGACATGTTATCAGGTGGCCTTCTGTAGTGTATTTTTATTAAAGGAAAATTTAACAGTCCAATTTAACAATGAGAAAAGACATTTTAGCTTCTTACTGCAATTTGATATAAATCAAAAGAATTTTGTTCAATCAACTCATGATATCTCATATTGAGCACTAGCTCTTGAATCAAATCATGGTCGTATTGTATCAGAGTTTTTGATATTGGCAAAATTCGAGTCGACATCCAGTTAATCAACATAATATTGGATCGTGATGAAACTTGTTATTCACACCACTAACAAAAATCTGCCCAAGATCCCTCTCATCTGTTTTTATCTCCTACATGCATAAAGATAAGGATAACATATGTAAGGTCAATCAGCCAGCTGCTAGACCCTTATCAGTTAACTTCTAAATGCACCAAGAATGAAGTGTTAGATGTTTTAATTAAAGACAGTAGGATATTATGACATTTTCTCAAGTTCCACCTTTTAGAAAGAATTCAAAATAACTTATGTTTGCAGTAATCAACATGGGGCAGCAAGAATGTAAAATTTCCACTCATGCTGTGATAAAATAAATAAATAAATAATTTAAAGAAAAAGATCAACATGGATCACTACCTCCACTCACCCTTAAGGTGTTGTGACCGTGACTCATGTTTTACATGTTGATTTTGCATAGATTATGTTGGATGCTATTGACAACACTACACTTGACCAAGCATGGACCTGGTACTAGACAAAACTGATTCGTGACCATTTAGTGGCTGGGACAAGGAGAGCAATGTAGGGTCTAGTGTCCCGCCTGGCAAAACTCAAACACATAAATCACGAATCATTTGCTTTAGTGGAAAGTCACAAGCAGAAGATTTGAAACAGCAGTTCACGAACCCTGAAGGAGCCCCAGATATACACTGATCCATCCTCTGTGAGCGCAGCTGAGTGGCTGTCCCCTGCAGACACCTGGACCACCTTATCATCTAGGGTCACTTTTCCGGGAACTGTTTCAGACCCCTCCCCTGATGTGTCCCGACCAAGGGCCCCCTCATCATTGCAGCCAAAAGTGTACACCTAAAAACAAAAAACAAACAAACCATCAATATGCTTATATTGTAAATGTATTCCCTCTTTTTTTACACAGCTCTCATTACAAAAGATATAAGGCAGATGTTCCCTTACATGACCAGTTTCACTGAGACACACTGTGTGCATGCCTCCTGCTACCACTTGCACAGTTTTCTCTGGTAGGGACACAAGAGCTGGCTTCTTCCTCTCAATGATGTCCTCACCTAAACCCAGCTGTCCCACATCACCTTGGCCCAGAGCCAGAACCTGACCAGGCTCCTTGCAATGACTCCTGTGCACAACTGATTCACACAGAAAAAAATACACTCTTTTGTTAGTTGATTTAATGTGATCATATGTTTTATTAGTCTTATCGAGTCAAAGCAGTTAAAACGTGTTGGCATGGAGCAACATATATAGGGCCAAATGCTTTCAAGCCTAGTTTATATTTTACCTTTCACTTTCTTGGAGTCTTTAACATCTTCCACAGCAGCTGTAGACTTCCTCTTGGTGGAGGTCTTTTTAGCAGGCATGACAACACTTTGAGAAAACTGGGCAATACAAATGATGAGACAAAAAAACTTAATAAAAAAAATATCTTAAAAGACAATCAAGCTCCAATAAGTTAATCATGTATGCATTATTTACTCATCGTGGTAATATAATGATACCCATTTAAAAAATGAATAACAACACGACTGGCTCGAGTCAACAACGGGTACAAACAGCCTTTATTTCAGCCGTAACATGAACCCGGAGCTGACGGGGTTCGACAGATGTCAGAGGGTCCAGTCAGCGGCTGGCCCGGTGTCAGAGTTCTTCACTCTGGAGACAGCTGCTCTTCTCCTGCATCTGTTCCGAAAATGTAACGGAACGAGCGTGCAACGTGAGCTCGTGCACGATATTATTAACTGGAGGGTAAGATCACAACCACGACTGATAAACACTACCCTTCCGCAAGGGCAAGTGTAGAGTGTCTTGCAAGTACGTTTTCATGTAGCACACGTGGACAGTTTAAATTCAGCTGCATGATCTCAGGCTGCAGGCAGGACCCATGTGTCCTGGCTAACACTGAATCTTAGTTACTCATTCGCTTGTTTACCGTGAAACTTCGCGGTGAATACATATAAACAGTGACTAGCATCACGAGAAAGTAATGTTCTACATATACGTAGTTAATACTGAATGTGTT
Organism: Hirundichthys speculiger; assembly: GCA_018398805.1. NCBI lineage: Eukaryota > Metazoa > Chordata > Actinopteri > Beloniformes > Exocoetidae > Hirundichthys > Hirundichthys speculiger. Next base: position 1,748,770 of record JAGFBZ010000644.1, read on the forward strand.
AGTAGGTGAACATTGCAGATTACACTGTTTCAAACTCGCTGTTTACCGGCTATCGCTAGCTAGCTATCCCTGTTAGCGTCGCTCTCGAAAATGAATGAACTATGAAGACAAACTCTATCAACCATACTGCGCACCCGTCGGCGAGGTTTATTTTATTCTCGATCGCTTATTATATCAGTTTAGGAGCAAACCTGTAGTTTACAGAAGTCTGTAGTTTACATAGAGATGGACGCACAGAGCCTGTTCCCGGTTTTCAGGCGTGCAGCACACGCGAGATGTCACGCACACGTTCTTTGAAACCTTTGGAACGCGCTCCCTTAAAGAGACAGTAGCACCAACAAAGATGAATCGGGTTCAATTTAATCAGACAACATAGGTTACTACAGGTATTTTGGAGACGTCTGAGGCTTGACATGTCGCATGTATCACCCCATGTAAGAGCATTAGATCGAGCCTAACGCCAGGAGGATATTTTTCTTTTCTTTTCCTTCTGAACAATTACTGAACCTATATGACCGATCTCTCCTTCCATTAGTTATTATTCATTTGCAAATGGAAGTTTTCATAATAATAATGCCGAACACAGCCTCTTAGAAAGCGACCGGTTCGTGGAGAAAAGTGACCAGAGGTCCGTTTTAGAAAGCGGATTGTGTAGAACTGAATGTGTTGAACCATAACTCGGGGAAACTCGGAGTTTTCAGTTTCACACCACAGTTACTATGAAAACTGACTTTGCCAACAAATTCTGGTCGGGAGCAGGTTTACTTCCATGTACCCCGAGACAATTGGGGGGTGGGGGGTGGGTGTCAACATTTTCTAGAGATGACAAAATGACAATTTGTCCCTTCTTTAGGGGGGGTCGAAGATGTAAAACCCCCCAAACCCCCCCGTAATTCGCACTATGCCCACCCCCCTTCCTAAAGCTGAAACTGGTTCAGTTTCATCAGACAACCGATCATATAGCCTAACGCACTTTTTGGAGATGTCTGAACGATGACTGCGGTCAAGCCAGCCGTCGTTGGCATTTGCGTGGTCAAATCAGCCGCTCTTCAATTTCATGTGCACTCGTATTCACATGTTTACGGAACGTCAATGAAAGCGACTTATATACAATTTCCGGTTTCCAAAATAAAAGTACAAGCGAGTAACGGGTCATTAAAAAAAAAAAAAAAAAACTTGGTTTGTTACACAACTGTACCAGTTATACTAGAGTAATATATATGTCACAGTGTTTATTTTATTCTATTTTTTTCATGTTTGCAGCACTAATTTTATTTAAGAGTATTTAGGACCTTTTCTTTTTTGACAAGTAATCTCATGTCACTTATCCTGTTCTGTTTTGGTTTTTTTTGTTAAATGTTGAAAATAAATACTTGAAATGTCAAGTCGTGGAGAAATTACATCATGAGATTAAATATTTCCTTAGAGCAGCCATTCCCAAAGTGTGGGCCGCGGCCCCCTAGTGGGCCTTTGTGGTACTGCAGGTGGGCCCCAAGAGGTCATTCAAAATAAACCAATAAATATGTTAAATCCTTAATTTCGTAAATATGTTTTTAATAACTGTAAAATATTTACGACATGATTTTAAAAAATATTTAGAAGTAATAAAACAAACCAACTGAGCGTTAGTTTATCATCATATGACAGGTGTCACCTTTTTGTTCGCCCCTCACATTGATATCGGAACGCAGCTCATCTCTCGCCATCAATCGGGCATAATAAATGGTGAAACACTTCATCTTATGTTGTGGCGGGCAAGATGGAGCAGTGGCTTGCAGGTGCGAAAAGGAAAACAGAAAATGAAGCGGCAAGTGAAACCCTCACAGATAATCAAAACAAACCTGCCAAAACAAAAAGAAGGTGTTGTAGAAAATATTCAAGTGAGTACCTATTGTTTGGATTCACAAGTGTTGGACCAGAGGACAACCCTCAACCTGTCTGTCTGTTATGCTCCGAGGTGCTATCAAATGAGGCTTTGAAACCGTGGAAGCTGCGCCACCACCTGGAAACTAAACATGGACAATATTCATCCAAGCCTCGAGAATTTTTTGAACTCAAACTGAGAGGGTATTTGAGCCGAAGGAAAACAATCGAATCAACCTGCGTCACTGGGAGTGAAAACATAAAAGCAGTGGAGGCGTCATACCGAGTTGCAAAACTGATCGCAAAAAATGGGAAGCCACACACCATTGGGGAAGATTTGATTTTGCCTGCTGCCAAAGAGATGGTTAGTGTGGTGATCGGTGAGAAAGCAGCTAAACAACTGAATGCAGTTTCGTTGTCAGACAACACAGTGAAACGGCGTATTGATGACATGGCCGAAGACGTGTTGAAGCAGCTCGTGAGCAGAATACGTGAAAGCAGCTGTTATGCTCTCCAGATCGACGAGTCCACAGACATCGCAAGCTTGTCAAATTTGCTTGCTTATGTGAGATATCAATACGAAGGAGAAATACATGAAGATTTTCTGTTTTGCAAGCCTTTATCTTCACAGTGCACAGCGGAAAAATTATTTGAGACTTTGAATGAATTTATGGTTTCAAATGAAATAGACTGGACAAAGTGTGTCGGACTCAGCACTGACGGAGCGCGGGCCATGGTGGGAAAACTCTCCGGAGTTGTGAAACGGGTAAAAGATGTGGCACCGCTGGTTACAGCTGTCCACTGCTGTATCCATAGAGAGGCACTGGCCACCAAAACGATGCCGGCAGATTTAAAGACAGTTTTGGATGATGCAGTGAGGGCAGTAAATTTTATCAAAAGTCGCCCACTGTTTGCTATATTATGTGCGGAGATGGAGAGCGAACACCGGCAGCTTCTCCAGCACACTGAGGTGCGGTGGCTTTCACGCGGCAAAGTGCTCACTCGAGTTTATGAACTGCGTGATGAAGTCCGGACATTTTTTGTTAACTCCCGGGTTGAACTGTCAGACCGATTCTGTGACTTTGAGTGGCTGTGTAAATTAGCGTATTTGGCCGACATTTTCAGCTACTTAAATGGATTGAGTCTATCGCTCCAAGGAAAAGCAGTGACCATGTTCAACGTCCACAGCAAAATAGAGGCCACCATAAAGAAGCTCGCGCTGTGGGACAAAAGAGTGGCTCAGAACAACTACGAGTCCTTTGATAATCTGTGTGATTTTCTCAACACAGAGAAGAGGGAGATCCCGACCACTGTGGCAGGTATCATCAGAGCGCACCTGCAAATCCTGAGAACGCAGCTCCGAGCCTACTTCCCTGCGCTGAGCGAGGAGCACACCTGGATCCAGAACCCCTTTGTCACCCATAATGAGGAGGCTGTTGCAGGTCTGAGTTCAAAGGAGCAGGACAGCCTTGTGGAGTTGTCTTGTGATACGTCTTTAAAACTGATTTTCACACAGAAGCACCTGGGACAGTTCTGGATACATGTGTACTCAGAATATACTGCTCTGTCTAAGAAGGCATTGATGTTTCTTATGCCCTTTGCAACAACATATCTGTGTGAAACTGGATTTTCATCTCTTGTGGCTATAAAGACTAAGTACAGGAATAAGTTGGATGTTCAGCCCGATCTCCGTCTGAAGCTGATGTCCATTCAGCCAGACATCCATAAACTGACAGCTGCTATGCAGCAACATCACCCCTCCCATTAGGTGATTTGTACCTGAATGGTGATTGAGTTCTGTATGTTCATCACAGTTGTAATTAAAGGTTTGGTGACAGATTCTGTCTTGTATTATTATTATTATTATTATTATTATTATTATTGTATGTTGATTACAGTTGTGATTTAAGGTTTGGGTGGGCCCTGGAATATTTTCACATTTCAAAGTGGGCCTTGGTGTCCTGAAGTTTGGGAATGGCTGCCTTAGAGAAAAGACAGATGGCAGAAGTTTGAATGTCCAAACATGTCAATGTCAATCAAAAATAGGCGATTGACGTTATTTTAAAATACACTGTTTGGATATTCAGTAATGGATTTCTCCACTTTTCTACAGTAAAAGTGTCTGATACTAAGTATGGTGGTAGTCAGCATAGTCCTGAAGTGATGTGTAAGGGTTATTGTCAGAGATTATGGCAGAATAAAAATCTGGAGTCCCTCAATAACAGCATGTCTATCAAAAATAGGCAATTGATGTTATTTTAAAATACAATGTTTGGATATTCAGTGATGGATTTCTCCTCTTTTCTACAGTAAAATTGTCTGATACTAAGTATGGTGGTAGTCAGCATGGTCCCGAAGTGATGTGTAACAGTTATTGTCAGAGATTATGGCAAAATAAAAATCTGGAGTCCCTCAGAAATTAATGGCTCAATCCAAAAATAGGCATTTTGACAACATTTGAACTTTTAAATCAATGTTTTTCCTTGTATTCCTCTTCTCATTCCATTTTGTCTGTACATATTTGATATTTCTTGCATACACAGTCAGTGTGTATTTTCAACAGTAATTTATTATTATTTGTCAGAAATTATCAATATTATTGTACTTCAAACTTCTGCCATCTGTCTTTTCTCTAAGGAAATATTTAATCTCATGATGTAATTTCTCCATGACTTGACATTTCAAGTATTTATTTTCAACATTTAACAAAAAAAAAAAAAAAAAAAAAAACAGAACAGGATTAGTGACATGAGATTACTTGTCAAAAAAGAAAAGGTCCTAAATACTCTTAAATAAAATTAGTGCTGCAGACATGAAAAAAAAAATAGAATAAAATAAACACTGTGACATATATATTACTCTAGTATAACTGGTAAAGTTGTTTAACAAACCAAGTTTTTGTTTTTTAATGATCCGTTACTTGTCTTGTACTTTTATTTTGGAAACCGGAAATTGTATATAAGTCGCTTTCATTGACGTGCTGTAAACATGTGAATACGAGTGCACATGAAATTGAGGAGCGGCTGATTTGACCACGCAAATGCGAATGACGGCTGGCTTGACCGCAGTTTAAAACGAAACAACTTTGCGAGATCTCACAAAAAGATTGTGAGATCTCGCAAAGTTGTTTTCTTTTAAAGTAGCGTCAATGAATGGAAGTAAAACAGACACACAACGATGGAAGAATATACACATCACCCGTGGGAGACGTTTATTGATTTTTATTTTAGTATTGGCTGCACATATAAAGATATTAAATCAGTTCTTGACCGTAGACATGGCTTTTACATAAGTGAGAGACATCTGAAAAGATTACTCAGCGCGAGGGGACTTTCTCGTCGTAAAGGGTTCTGTGATCTTGCGGTCCTGGTTGAATTCATCAGCAACCAACTACAGTACTCTGGCAAGCTTCACGGGTACCGGTGGATGTATGCAAAGTTCAGAGAACATGGACTACGAGTAAAGAAGGAGGATGTGCGGCTGGTGCTGAAGGAGCTGGATCCGAGAGGAGTGTCATTAAGGCAAGCAAGACGCCTAAGACGACGGAGCTACTTCTCAAGAGTTCCGAACTTCATTTGGCACATTGACTCATAATATACTGAAGCCATATGGCTTTTGTATCAACAGAAGCATCGACGGTTTTTCTAGAAAAATAATCCGGTTTAATGCGTATACCAAAAGTAGTGACCCAGAGTTGATCGGAGGTTATTATGTTGAAGCAATGCAATATTTAGGGGGCTACCCTGGGATTGTGAGAGGCGATCTCGGACCGAAAATAGCTATGTTCGAGGCTTTCAGCGGTTCCTCGTCCCCATTCATCCAGCCGGCAGTGTTGATAGTTACTTGGAGGGAGCTGGCACCGCCACTCAACGGATCGAATATTGGTGGGGTTTTCTACGCAACCAGTGTGTGGAGTTCTGGTTGTCCTTGTTTGCAGACATCAGAGACAATGGATTCTTTGACGGCGGGTTTCTGGACAAGGACATCCTTCAGTTTTGTTGCATGGGACTCATCCAGGAGAGTTTGTGTGTGTGAGTGAGTGAGTGAGTGAGTGAGAGAGAGGGAGGAGGAAAGAGACAGGAAGGATGGAGGGAGGAGAGGAGAGGAGAGGAAAAAGACTGAGGGAGGAGAGAGACAGAGAAGGTGAGGAAACAGACAGGAAAGATGGAGGGAGGAGGGGAGAGAAAAAAGACTGAGGGAGGAGAGAGACAGAGAAGGTGAGGAAACAGACAGGAAAGATGGAGGGAGGAGGGGAGAGAAGAGAATAAGACTGAGGAAGGAGAGAGACAGAGAGGAGAATTGTGGATACATAATTTTTTTGCACTATTTAAGTGTACAGTATATGTATGTACAGTTCTTCCTAATTGTATTTTATATATTCTTTTTAACAGGATGAGTTGGATGACACTGCACAGGTTTGGAATGCACACACCATCAGACCATCGAAAAACATCAGTGTCCCCAGTGGTCGGCCCAATGTGATGTATGCAATAGCCTCAGCTCTATGGGACCAGAGACTTCATTTCTCCTGTTGAAGATGAATATCTTCAGCTGTGCAAAGATGAATGTGTCTTTCGCCGGGCGATACCATGCGATTCAGATGTGTATGAACTATGCAACATCTTAATGGCAGAGTCCCATCTGACTCTACCAAGAGATCCCTATCAGGCTGGGAACTTATATAGGCACCTAAGAGAGGCCATTACTGCATCTCTGTAAGTCAGGGATATTTCATTATGCCCTGTAGGGGTCAGTGTGTCAAGTATGGAGGTGTACTACTGTGGAGTAAATGTCCACATCACTCCTCATTTTTGTCATAGCATTTGTTTTACAACTGGAATATGAAGACTATATTACCTCTGGAAAAATGTAGTACAAACATCATGTGTGGAGCTGAAACAACTATACGATTAATCGATCGACAAACAATTAATCGAGTATCAAAATAGTTGCCGATTAATTTTCTAATCAAAATTTTCTCATAAAAATGTCAGAAAATGTTTTCTGTTTCTCAGATGGGAATTTTTTCCTCTTTTCTCCGTTTTGTCAAAAAAAACTGATTCTTTTGAGATTTTTTTGGACAAAACAAGACATTAAAGATGTCATCTTAGAGCTTTTTCACTCTTTTTTTTATAGTTTAGAGACTAAACGATTACTCGATTAATCGAGAAAATGATCGGTAGATTAATCAATTATGAAAATAATCGTTAGTTGCAGCCCTAATCAGTGACATGTAACTGACAGTGAAGATATCTGTGGATGAACAAACTTTGTAGCCAAGCACTACAATGTCAAAGTGGAGCAGGGAATTTATTAATTATTCTGTATGAACTGTGAAAAACATGAAATCTGCAATCCTGAATAAATGTAAATTTTGCCTAATCTGACTGGTTTGTCAATTAAAAACAGTTGATACATATTTACATTACAGTACTTATAGGTCACTTCATGGCAAAATGCACTCACATTCAATAAAAATATATGTGATGGCATTAAGTTCTAGCAGTAATGAATGAAAATGAAGCCACCCAATTTCAACCTTCCTTGAAGTCTTCTCTCCTGCAGTATTTCTTGTTCTGGCCATGGTATTTTGGGGTTCATCTGGGGTACCACTCAGTGATCCTTTTGTCTTTGATTTCATTTTCTGTGCCCCTATTTTAGCTTTTAATCTCTGTAGAAGAGTCTCTTTATTGGTGCTGCACTGTGTTTGTTCACAGAAAGATAGGACAGCTACTCGGTCACCATATGACGTTATGTATTTTGTCATTTGCTCTTCAGTCATGATGTGAAACACTGCCTTGTCAACCTGCAAACGAGAGAGAGAGAGAGAGAGAGAGAGAGAGAGAGAGAGAGAGGAGAGAGAGAGAGAGAGAGATAATAGTGTGAGTGCAGTGTTTCAGTGGTAACCAGCCACTGGACATAGCTGGTCTTACAGTAAGTACAGTAAAAAATTGTAGATATAAATGCCAGATAGAAAGCTGGCCTACTTCACACAAATTCCATTATGTCTATTTCTATGAATCAGAAATCTAATTTAGCCCTGAAAGTGACATCCCATTTATTTATTCACATTTATTTATTTAGTTAGGTATTTACTATGTATGTTTCAGAAAGGTATTCATGCTAATAAAGTAAGACAGTGCTCCGTCAGAGATCTTTATCCAGTTGTTATTTTTAAGTAGTTTTGGTTTTGTATAGGTCATTAATAAAATAATCTGCAAAGTGAGATTGGATTGTGTTATGAGGTCTCTGTTGACTGGTCCCATTTAACTGTGACCACAGGCAAGAGTTGCTTCTCTAAATTACACTTTATGCAAGGCTCACTAGGACAAGCCCAGCTCTTTAAGCCACCTGTACCACAAAATGTGTAAGCTATATTAATTTCTCTAACGTTATACTATGATAAATCACTGGCAAGGAACGTTAACCAGCTGGTCACGAAGATAGAGTTTCCTGATATGAGTATTTACCAGACCCAGAGGCGATTCTAGGGTCTGTTGGGGCCCCAAGCAGAAATTCACTGGGGGCCCCTCTTTAACCAGTGTTTGTCATTATTTTAATAAATCAAATTAAAACAAGAAATTGTTAACAGAAAACATTTTTATTTCCCTAAAACTGTACAATGAATAGCAAAAATAGCACAAATAATTGAAAACAATAATTTAAACAAAAATAATTGAAAACAATAATTAAAACAAAATAATTTAAAACAATAATTTAAACAAAAGCAAAACAAAAGTGTCAATTAACTTATTAAAATATACTCATGGTTTAAAATAAAAATCTTCAAGCTAGAATCTCTGAAGCTTTGGAAATTCTTCCGTACAAAAGAGGTATGTCTTCACAGTAACAATGTTGGAATGTACTTTAGTAATAAAGTTGGCACAATACAAAATACAGTCCAATTGCAATATCACTTAAAAAAATACTCAACACAAAAAGCAGTGTCTTCATTCAAAGAACACCCTACAAAACACCCTACCACAGCTGTTTACGGGCCTTAGCTTGTGCAAATGTAGTCACCATGTCCTCAAGATCCAAAGACCTTCGCACCCTGTGCTCTATTAAGATTAGAGCCAGACCAGAAAGTCTTTCTCTGGACATAGTTGACCTGAGATATGTTTTGATTAGTTTTAAAGCTTGTTCATAGTTTCAATAAAGGATTTGACTGTGCTAAATCTGCACTGGTTACTGAAAAAAGGCTTATGCACATGCAAAGCTTAACAAAATACAAACAGTTTGCAGCTCAAAATAAAAAAAAAAAACAGCCGTGTATCATAGCTGTGGCCAGGGTTCGAATTACACAGTGACTCTTGGGGGAGCCCTATTTTACAGTGTGCAGCATGACTTTCCCATGTGCACATGCGCATATCACTATCCAAGTGCCGCCAATAACACATTCAGACTGTCTGTCAACTCAGGAAAGCAGATGCTGTCTTTCCTGCCGCAAGGACTTAATTTAATTTTATAATAAGAAAAAAAAAACACCACAAAAAGTTTGATTTCTTGTTCTGCAACAAATGCATTTTGTTTAATAATTGAAAAAGTAAACAATTGCTTGAATATAAAACCGCATATAAAGGTAAGAAATTATTAAATTAAAAAAAAGGCTTAAAATTTTTTTTTCATAGTATTGATTTCTTCATCTTGGCACAAGACTTTAGGCTATTTAGACCTTTTCATCCACTTCTACCCAGATACCCAAGTATCCCAAATAAATAACTACATTTTAAACTTTACTGTCTAATATGAATTTATTACAGAGATATACATATATTAAACACAATGACCAGTTCGAGATCAAATCTTATTCAAAAGCGAAATGTAGTTTATTCAACAGGAAAACAAGTGAGTACGTCAAACATATTAGAGTGTTAACCGTCAATATTTAATATGTTTTATTTAACACTTATGGAGTTAATATTTAAAAACACAAGTATTTTAGCTAAAAATGACTACAAAAAACACTGATTACCACACTGCCAATTTTTTTTTAAGTGTATGGCTGCATCTATGGCTGCCAATTTTTTTTAATGTATGGCTGCATGTATGGCTGCCAATTTTTTTTAAGTGTATGGCTGCATGTATGGCTGCCAATTTTTTTTAAGTGTATGGCTGCATGTATGGCTGCCAATTTTTTAAGTGTATGGCTGCATGTATGGCTGCCAATTTTTTTAAGTGTATGGCTGCATGTATGGCTGCCAATTAGTTTTTTAAGAGTATGGCTGCATGTATGGCTACCAATTTTTTTTAAGTGTATGGCTGCATGTATGGCTGCCAATTTTTTTTTAAGTTAATGGCTGCATGTATGGCTGCCTATTTTTTTTAAGTGTATGGCTGCATGTATGGCTACCAATTTTTTTTAAGTGTATGGCTGCATGTATGGCTGCCAATTTTTTTTAAGTGTATGGCTGCATGTATGGCTGCCAATTTTTTTAAGTGTATGGCTGCATGTATAGCTGCCAATTTTTTTTAAGTGTATGGCTGCCAATTTTTTTTAAGTTAATGGCTGCATGTATGGCTGCCAATTTTTTTAAGTGTATGGCTGCACGTTTGGCTGCCAATTTTTTTTAAGTGTATAGCTGCATGTATAGCTGCCAATGTTTTTTAAGTGTATGGCTGCTAATTTTTTTTAGGTGTATGGCTGCACGTATGGCTGCCAATTTAAAAGTATGGCTGCACGAATGGCTGCCAATTTTTTTAAGTGTATGGCTGCACGTTTGGCTGCCAATTTTTTTAAGTGTATGGCTGCATGTATAGCTGCCAATTTTTTTTAAGTGTATGGCTGCCAATTTTTTTTTAAGTGAATGGCTGCATGTATGGCTGCCAATTTTTTTAACTGTATGGCTGCACGTATGGCTGCCATTTTTTTTAAGTGTATGGCTGCATGTATGGCTGCCAATTTTTTTAAGTGTATGGCTGCCAATTTTTTTTAAGTGTATTGTTGCAAGTATGGCTACCAATTTTTTTTTAAGTGTATGGCTGCCAATTTTTTTTTAAGTGTATGGCTGCATGTATGGCTGCCAATTTTTTTTATGTATGGGCATGTATGGCAATTTTAAGTGTATGACTGCACTATGGCTGCCAATTTAAGGTAGCTCAAAGGGCTCCAATTTCTAAGTGTTTCAACACTGTCATTTTTTCGACTCAGTGTGTTTCAACACTGTCATTTTTTTGACTGCTCGGAAATTTTTCTAAGTGTTTCACACATTTTTTCTTGTCATTTTTTGACTTCTCGGAAATTTTTCTAAGTGTTTCAACACTGTCATTTTTTCGACTGCTCCGAAATTTTTCTAAGTGTTTCAACACTTTGTCATTTTTTCGACTGCTCGGAAATTTTTCTAAGTGTTTCAACACTTTGTCATTTTTTCGACTGCTCCGAAATTTTTCTAAGTGTTTCAACACTTTGTCATTTTTTCGACTTCTCGGAAATTTTTCTAAGTGTTTCAACACTGTCATTTTTTCGACTGCTCCGAAATTTTTCTAAGTGTTTCAACACTTATTTTTTCGACTCTTTTCCTAAGTGTTTCAACACTTTGTCATTTTTTCGACTGCTCGGAAATTTTTCTAAGTGTTTCAACACTTTGTCATTTTTTCGACTGCTCGGAAATTTTTCTAAGTGTTTCAACACGTTCTTTTTTTCGACTGCTCAAATTTTTCTAAGTGTTTCAACACTTTGTCATTTTTTCGACTGCTCCGAAATTTTTCTAAGTGTTTCAACACTTTGTCATTTTTTCGACTGCTCGGAAATTTTTCTAAGTGTTTCAACACTTTGTCATTTTTTCGACTGCTCGGAAATTTTTCTAAGTGTTTCAACACATTGTTTTTTCGAAAATTTTTCTAAGTGTTTCAACACTGTCATTTTTTTCGACTGCTCCAAAATTTTTCTAAGTGTTTCAACACTTTGTCATTTTTTCGACTGCTCGAAATTTTTCTAAGTGTTTCAACACTTTGTCATTTTTTCGACTTCTCGGAAATTTTTTCTAAGTGTTTCAACACTGTCATTTTTTCGACTGCTCGGAAATTTTTCTAAGTGTTTCAACACTTTGTCATTTTTTCGACTGCTCCGAAATTTTTCTAAGTGTTTCAACACTTTGTCATTTTTTCGACTGCTCGGAAATTTTTCTAAGTGTTTCAACACTTTGTCATTTTTTCGACTTCTCGAAATTTTTCTAAGTGTTTCAACACTGTCATTTTTTCGACTGCTCCGGAAATTTTTCTAAGTGTTTCAACACTTTGTCATTTTTTCGACTGCTCGGAAATTTTTCTAAGTTTAACACTTTGTTTCATTTTCAACACTGTCTTTTTTTCGACTGCTCCGAAATTTTTCTAAGTGTTTCAACACTGTTCATTTTTTTCGACTGCTCGAAATTTTTCTAAGTGTTTCAACACTTTGTCATTTTTTCGACTTCTCGGAAATTTTTCTAAGTGTTTCAACACTTTGTCATTTTTTTTCGACTGTTCGGAAATTTTTCTAAGTGTTTCAACACTTTGTCATTTTTTCGACTGCTCGGAAATTTTTCTAAGTGTTTCAACACTTTGTCATTTTTTCGACTGCTCCGAAATTTTTCTAAGTGTTTCAACACTTTGTCATTTTTTCGACTGCTCGGAAATTTTTCTAAGTGTTTCAACACTTTGTCATTTTTTCGACTGCTCCGAAATTTTTCTAAGTGTTTCAACACTTTGTCATTTTTTCGACTGCTCCGAAATTTTTCTAAGTGTTTCAACACTTTGTCATTTTTTCGACTGCTCGGAAATTTTTCTAAGTGTTTTTCAACACTGTCATTTTTTCGACTGCTCCGAAATTTTTCTAAGTGTTTTCAACACTTTGTCATTTTTTCGACTGCTCCGAAATTTTTCTAAGTGTTTCAACACTTTGTCATTTTTTCGACTTCTCGGAAATTTTTCTAAGTGTTTCAACACTGTTGTCATTTTTTCGAC